>CM056552.1:25282891-25345391 GCA_029721515.1 Synanceia verrucosa | reverse complement strand
ACACACGTCTTGCACACACATCACCACATGATGCACAACTGCACAAGCATTACAAACACACTGAGGTGAGTCTGAGTACGCCCTCTGCATGTTTGTCCTGGCTCCAGAACACATGAGCCCTGAGTTCAGCTACATGTGAGCTGCTAACAGGCTAGACGAGTGGATTTGGGATGTGGAGGAGTTTTGACATTTACTGTTGTTAACAATTATAAACAAAATACACAATTTCCTTTACTGCTACTAATGATCAACCACCTGCTTTCGGTGCCATAAAATAACATAATCATAAAAAAACACTTTTTTTATTGATGATCAGTTCTGAGAGTCAAAGTATTAAAGGAGACAATGCTTTTAAATCTGCAGTTAATTCAAATGTGTGTTTCAGTAAGAACTGTGTCATAATCACAGGGTCATATTTCAGCTAATCTGTGCTGTATGTATGTTCTACATGTGTCCTTTTTACATCATATGTTCATATGTTCATTTTGTCACAAATTTACAATTACATCACACAAATTATAAAACTGGTCAGTTACATTGATTGTGTTTTGATGTGACAACATTGGTTTTACAACAAGTTAATAACCCCATCACACAATATTAACTTTTACTTGACCTGCTGGCCCTGGTTTAATATGTCTTGTTGGTGCATTTAGTCATAAATAGCAATAGAAAACAAAGTGAAATAAATCCAATGCATTGCTTGAATAATGAATATTAATAATAGAATAGAATAATGAATATTAACACTAAGTTGATATAAAAAAGGAAGAGATTTAAAACAGTTGATTACAACATTTTACAGTGTAGAGATGGGAGATAGTACACATGGCGCGAACTCTGATAGTTGGTTTTCCTTAGATTTGACAACCAAGAATACACTTTTTGTTTTTTGTCTAAATGTTAAAATGTATCATTAACATTACTGTGACTTTGAGTAATGGCATCAACTAAATAAGTGTAATGTAATGCGCAGACCCCAGTTCAGGGTTGGGATGCTACAAATAGTTTACATGTGATGCAGCCTTGCAATGTACACACTACAAAAACAATTTAATTTGCAGCTTCTCTAGTTTGCTCCTTGCAAGAAACATTCAATATTCACAACATTAATTCAATTCTATCTCTGGTAACATACAGTATACACACTGTAATTGGCTATGGGTGTGTGTGTGTGTGTGTGTGTGTGTGTCAGCTGGCAGATGTTTCTCACGCCACACAGAAAACATCTGGCTCTCTGCTGAACCCTGACAGAAAGTCTGGCAGCATCATTGACAGCAAACAAATCAGAAAAAAAATTTGCTGTGGAAGTAAAAAGTAATCAGAAACATTCAGTCTGAATTTATTGACCTATTCTGACTGATTCATTGGCTGGGAAAAAATGATTTAGATGATCTAAAAGGGCAGGAAAAAAATCTGTCAACCTTTTGAAGTTACGACAGAAGCTGATAAAAGTTCTAAGAACTGGCAGAGATGTGAGGGATGTGTATTCAATCATCTCATAAAACAACTGGTTGGAATCGCAATGAAATAAATCAGCACCACGATGGAACTAATGCTGCTGTCACATGACATTGTTTTCTCTTCCAGTCTGTGGATATGGCTCATAGACTCTCTGCAGGGAGTGGACATATCAAACATAACCAGTTGCTTTGTTGACTACAGTTTTGCAGCTTGGAGTTCAACATTTTGGCCATTGCCATCTTTTGCAACCAAAGCAACCAAAATGTTACATTCAACTTTCATAATCTGAAAAAGGGTTAAAGTTCTAAGATGAAAACACAATCACAATGGTAGTCCCATCCTCTGCTTTATAGTCTACTTGACGCTAAATGGAACCATAATTGACTAAATGAACATCACACTTCTAGTTTCTAGAACAACAGAAACTATAGACTCGTGTTTACAATATTTACTGAGATAATAAATCAAGACAGACAAGAGAGGATCTTACAGAGTGCAACTGAACTTCTTTTAGCAACCAGAGGAGTCGCCTATCAACAAGAGTTTAACGGCAAAATTTCTTTAGCAAGGATTCAAAAGTGCAGCATTTATTGTGTGGCCAATATTTCCCAGTAAGGGCAGTGCATTCATCTGTGAAGACACACAGCCATCCAGATCACAGGATATCTGAAATATTAATATAAGAGAAAGTGAACAGGTTTGAGGTTCTCATCTCATCCCAAAACCTCTTTTGGGTCAAGTGAGGGGTGAAATGTCTTCAAGAGCAGGTACGTTTACATACCTTTCATAATTTCATTGTTTTTTTTTACAAAAAGTATCCAGTGATCCTGACGTTTGATGAAAATTTGACAATTTCCCACAGTGCAATAAGCAAAAGTGTGTAAAGAAAAAAAAAACAATAGTTGAACTAGAAAAGCACTCAGAGACCACAGACCTCCACCAAAGAAGCACTCTGAGAGAGCGTACACTCCTGCAAGCTCACAACGCCTCAGAGTGAATGTGTTGATTTTGACACAGCTTGGAACCCACATTTATGAATGTAAATGAATATCTTTTAATACTTTTTATTTCATATTTTGTCACATTTGAATTTGAATTTTAAAAAAGACCAAAATACCAGTAAAACTTTGCAAATACAATTTGAGAATTCTGTATATTTTGAGAGCAGTTGCATTGCTCTAGCTCCTTCCTACATGAGGTTATGGTTTAAAACACATATTTGACCTTGATGACCTTGAATCAGATCCGATCACCACCAAAAATTAATCAGTTTTAAGTTAGGCCACTTCTGAGCAATCCTGAAAATTTTGTCAAAATAACTTTTTGAGTTATTTTGCAAACCAACATACAAATAAACAAACCCTGGTGAAAACATAACCTCCTTGGCGGAGGTAAAAATAGGATTCACATCTACATGAGAAAGAATCTGCAGGGACTTTAACCACTTTTCATTTGTTGGATTTATAGTCATACAATGTCAGAGAGTATTTTACTGTGGAATGGATACTGTTGCACTGACCAAAACTACACATACGTTACTAAATGTAAGAAGGTGCAACATATTGCTTCAGCTAGCACATGCTAACACTTAGAGAGGACCGGAGGGAACAGAGCATCTCACAGCTCTTTGTGTTCAGGGTTTGGAGTCAAATGAAAGCCGCTCTCTGCAGGATGATAGAAACCAAACTCCAGTTGTCCTGACACCACGGCCTGTGAAGGGCCGCTGATTCTCCTTATTCCCCATCTGCACGGAAAGCTGTTTTTTGTACTTTATAAGCACATACCTTTGCAATTTACGCAAATAGCAAACATCTAACGTAGTCAACCTCCCATGAGGCACCAAGATGCAACACACTGGAATTCACCAGACAAAATATTTCACAACAGCCACCTTCAGCTTTACTGTCAAAAGAAAGCACTTTAAGATGAGATGTTTCTTAAAGGTAAAACCGTCGAGTGGGTCAGCTTTCTGTTCTAATGACAGAGAGAAAGGGGATAAGTACAGATATGATCAAAGTAGAGAGCGCTAATGTGTGTGAGAAAAGGTACAGTAAGAGAGAAGAAAGCAAAGGAAAGACCTGGAGCGACAGCAGCGCTGCTATCTCCAGTGCATCTCTCTGCTGGAGGTAAGTGTATAAAAGAAAGAGCCGTCCTGAGCGCTTCAGAGGACAATACCAGACAGGGAAATGTTTTAGTGGTTATCCTCTGTGGTTTCAAACTGTCACGCAACACTCCCAGCACACTAATGCGATGCCAGCATTTATACTCTTTTCACTGATCTCCTGATTAAGACCAAATATCTGTGCTGTACTAGCTTAACAAAGTTTTCCACATTTGCCAAGTTGTGTTAAGCTTCTCCATCAAAGCCTGGTCACACCACCTTTTAAAACACCAGCAATTCAGGCTTCAGTGTGGGATGAGGCATCACCTGAAAGGTGAAGCCATGCTGTGTTGGATATTTAATGCACTGTCATCTTGCCAAGTCAGGCTCATAACAAGAATTCTTTGGAAAGTAAGCTCAACTCAGAATAAATGCTTATTGAGTTGAGTTTGCATGAGATCTAGCAGATGTGGTTCTGCTTGTGGTTTCACTCGATTTAGACAACAATTCAAGATGAAAGATATGAAAATATGTGAAAATTGTCAACAAAACTGCACTGGATGAGGACTTTAGGGAGTAAATACATCTGTTACAACTCTGATAATATAACATCTTTGGCGTTGAATCAGCAGGTACACAGAGGTACTCAAGGACACTTTAACAGGACAAATGGTTCAGACCTGCACTGGGTGCTGGCAAACTAACCAGTATCATGTATCATGAATGAAGTATGTTGTTTTTAGGGAACTTAATTGGACCTTATACCTTCCTCCTCTGTGTTGTTTTCCTGGTAATATGAGTAATGTATTGAGTTACACATAATTCCTGGTGAGGTCTGAAAATGGACTCGTCTGTTTGTTGTTGTAGTGATTTCAGGTAGCTCAGTTTATTTGACAGCACTGTCAGGAGACATTTCATTTACCTGCCTCAGTCTGAGCAAAGACTTAACAGCATGTATTTATTATAATGTATTATTTTTACAGTTAAATTTCTGTCTTTTTATATCAGTATATTACTTTCACATTGATCTCATATTTGAATGATTTTAGGAACTCTTCTAACTTTGTGTTTGATTCAGTTAAAGCTCAATGGTCAATGTTGGGGCCAACTACAATAGCTGCTGGCCGCTAGCTGCAGTCCAGATGTCCTCATTACTGTTGTGGTCAGTCTTTGGGCTGACTGAAGCTTGGTGATGGTTCCTCTTGCAGGGCTGCTCAAGTTTCAGCCCCAGCCTGTCCACTTCCTGGTCTGGATGGAGGATGATGTTTGTTTTTCATAGCAGATCCAGTAGCAGCTAGCTCACACAGGGATGAAGTCAAGGCTGTCGAACATTTTGTGTCAGCAAGCTTAAATGTCAGAGTAGTAATAACTTACAAGGCCTGTGTGTTTTGCCAGCTAAACGTTTAACACTGCTGCTCTTTTCTTCGCCGTCACCTCCTCCCTTCAACACTCTTTTTCTTCTTCACCTCAATCTGTTCAACACTTCACTTTCACTGGCTAATATAGTCCCCATTATTTCCTCTGATACACGCTTTGGACACAGCAGTTTATTTTCCTCCATAATTTATAACCATTTTATCCATCTAGCTGAGGGATGAAGCAGGATTTATTATCATCTACCACTTCTCCCTTCTAATCATTTGCTTGTAAAATTTGTGAAATGGAAAATTACTAAGGACAAAATGTCCCCTCAAAATCATTCATACACTATGTACTGTACATACAGTTCTGTCAGTGGTGCTCCTCATCCAAAGAAACAGACAAAAACAAAGCACACAAACACACCAGTGTAATGCAACCAGTCTTTCAAGGCCTGTTCAGTTTAAAACTACAGATCATGTTGGGAAAATAGCTCAGATAGAGGTTATGTGAACTATAAACCACGATGGAATGAAACTGTCACACTACTTCTGCTTTACAAACAGCCCTGTGCTAAACCAGTGCAAGAGCTGTGTTGTTTTAGGCACCAGTAAGAAAACATGTTCCAGTACTCTAAGTCCAGTTAGACTAACTTCATGTGGTTAGTGCAGCAGATTATTCATTTAGGATGCATCATGCAGCGTCTTCAGCTCTTCAGCCCTGCGTTTGTCTCAACATAGGTGGTGTTGCTCCGCCCGTCCTGCTCATGAGTCAAATAATCCCCCCCCTCTTTACTGGCTCCTTCAGCCTTCTGTTTTCACTCTGCTGTCCATACAACCCCCGAGCCCACCCACCTCCACCTCTCTTTCAGGTTCATTGACAAACTCTCAACATCCTTATTGCTCCATTACCTCACTTCTTTTCCTCTCCTCTTGTCTCTCGACATGTGATCCATGGTCTACTGTAGGAAACTAAGGGAAGTTCCCTCTTTGATGAACCCGTGTAGATATCAGACATGAGGAGACATTTCAGACCACTTCCACTGTACGTTTCATTCATTTTCCTCTTTTCTCTGAAGAGCCTTAAATAAAAGAGCTCTTTACATTAACATAAATTAATAACAGTGGTTGCCAGACAACCAAAAATCAAAAGGGACCACACATACTGGCAGAGCAGAGTGAGTGGCCTCTTCTACCTGACAATCATCTTCATATATTTAAAACGAACAAGTTATTATGAAGCTGCTTTGCTTCCTGTCTCCCTGTGTTTCCGCGTCTGTGATTGTCAAACCCCGCCCTGATTGTTTCCACCTGCTCTCCATTACCTCCTGTATAAAATAGTCTCCTGTCTCACTGTGAGATCGTCATGGTTCTGTCCTGTTATCAGTTGTCCTCAGTGTCTTCTATTGGTTCCCTTGTGCTCCCAAGTGCAAAACTGATTGTTTTGTAATTTTCATAGATTAGAAAGGTTGTTTATTTTCTGTATTCAGCATTTCTCCTTAGTGAGTAGATTTCCTCCTGTTTTTACCCGTTTTTTCCTCTAGAGCAGAGTGATGATTATTTGTTAACTTTCACAGCCTCAGAGAGATTCTTTTGTTTCCAGTTTAGTATCCACCTCATGGTGCATGAGAATTGGCCTTTTGTTTGTATTTTTCATAGCCTAATAAGTGCCTTATTGTTTATTAGTGTTTTGATTACCCTCCCAGTGAGCGCTTTAATTTCAGCCTTAAGCTGTCTTTTATTTTGGTTAATTTTTACAGCCACATGCTTGCCTTTTGTTTGTAAATTTTGTAGCTGCAGTAGCGCTGATCCTTAGTTAAGTTTTAAAGCCGTCATCTAATTTTACTTTTCATTTCCACTAAGTACCGTGTTTTTCCTCCAGCTTATCTGGGTAGTTTTGAGTTTCCCCTTTTGATAGATCAGTGTAGGGACTACCTGGCACCCTCTCCACTGTAGACATGCTCTCCCTTTCCCTGCCTGGAAGCGCTGATTCTGCGGGATCAATAAAGACTCTTTTGTTACACCTACCCCCTGCCTCCTGAGTCGTGCATGTGGGTTCCCACAAGCCTCACAACAACAAATTTAAACATCTATAAAAATTACTGTTGAACCAGATTTGGACCTAGAACTAAGGTGGAGACAATGCTTGACTTTAGTTTATTTATCAATGGATGATATACAAATCATTTATGAAGAAAATCATTGGACATGAAAAGGTTTAAACCTTCTTCATTCATTCATCCTGGCCCTCCAATGTAATTTTGCTGACCTGGCTTTTGAGAAAATATTTCTTAAGTCCTTCTTTTGCAGGATGAATACACTCTTGTTCCAACTTAACAGTAATACACACAGGATTATTTTCCAGACACAGGCCAGAACAATCCAACATCAGATTGTATTTAGCCGCACTTCATCCATGACTCATTTACATTTCTAGTCTTTTCTGAATTGGAAATTTGTTTGAAAAAAATGCAGACTGAGTACATATTTCTCTCCACATTTATATCTCATTCTGCTCCAGGTGGACTCCAAACATTTTTGGTAAAGGTTTCATACAGTCCAGACCCTGACACTTATGAAGCGAGTGAAACGTGGGTCTATATCATAAGCTGAAGGTGGAGCAGATGGAGCAGATGGTTCATGTATGAAGCCGAGGATTTATACAACACAAAGCAAATGACTGTGTCTCCTTAAGGAGGAGAGAGAAGATGAACGAGGTGAAGGATTATCTGAAGGACAGAGAATGATGACATTTCTTAAAATGTCAGTGTGTGCCTCCATTTGTCCTTCCAGCCACGAGCACACACACACACACACACACGCACACACATAATAAAATAGTTTTTGGTAAAAGTTGGCCTTGGTACAGTCCTTTTCTTAGGGATCATTTGTCTCGAAATGTCTGTGATCTGTCTCCAAGGAGACATCGACATCACTTCATGTCCTCTTCCTTTCAGCCTTTGTCTCAGAGCTCTAAATCACAGCTAAAGAGTTTCCCTTTGAACCTTGACATGGATAACTGCAGGCATTTAATAGATCACGTTTCAGCATTTGCAGGAGGCTTAAAACATCCAAACTGCTTCAGATGGAGAAATAACTTAACCAGCTATTATTGCAGCAGTCGGTCAGGTCGAAGTAATTTATCCTTAATTTAACCTGCCGGGCCGACGGAGGTCGAGAGCCATGTTGTTGGCACTTAGCAGAGATGTGACCTGTGACCTGTGTACACAAACTTATCTACTTTATCCATAACTACATGTACGAAAGCTGGTTATCATTCACTTTGAAGGTGCTCCATTCAAAATCAAGTATTCATATAGCACCAGACAACAATTAGCTCTGTGAAGACACAGAGGGCTAACGTCTACCTGAGCACAGACTGAAGCCTCTCTTCTTCTTCTGGGTGTGCTACAGTATAATCAGAGCTCGTCCCTGCTTTGTTAACCAGCACTGTTGGGTTGTGTCTAGAAGGTGACCCACAAGTTCCAATGCCTAAGGTCAAGAGTTTTGTAGCTTGTAGTGCAGGTTGCTGGCTCCATCAGTAGTGTTACTGTTCTTCTCCTATCTAGTGCTATTTGCACTGTTTGCAGCAAGCCACCAACACAGCCATTGCCATGTTGAGAACCAGGTGGAGGCAATCAAAATGTTCCCAATCTTACCTTTAAGTTGTAGTTTTGACTGGCAGCCAAAGGGCAAACTAGTCCATTTACAGTAAGTAGTAGACTCACAGATCATAAAGGTAAACAGTTTATCATTAGCTTATCATTTCACCTTAGTTGACCATATTAGCATGCCAATTTGCTTACATGTTTGCCATAATAACTTGTGTTCACAGCTTGTGAGCAGGAATCTAAGAAAATGTGACACACATCTTGGACTGCTGAGCCACATGGACGCCGACACGCTAACATGAGACACGATGTGAACCCAGATGGAGATTCCTTTTCCATGGTGTGAATATGATCTCTGTTTCCATTTCCTCAGTCAGTGCAGACAGAGAGCACAGATGAGCTCAGTACAAAGCTGCACTGTTGCTGTTGGCTCTAAATCACAGCTCAGACTGGTCTCCACTTACAGTCCAGTTCGTCAGCAGTGACGCTGATTATTAACGCTGCCAGGCTTTAGACTGATCTTCTACAAGTAAAGGAAGCTTGATGCTCTGTTGCTGTAACATCACTTTCTTTTTCACTTTTAGAAATGATACAATCATCACCAGCGAGTGAAAGAAGAAGAAACAGAAAAACAACCTCCACTGATATGTGCTTATTTCCCAAACCTCAACAATAGTCTCCCTTCAGCCCACTGTGGCTCATTCATATCCACACTGATTCGTCCCTCAGGTGATTCAACATGCCTAAACTGTAATATCTGAGATAACAGACATAACTCACACTCTGTTATTTAAGAAAATAAACTGAGACCAAATAGTTGGAGTTTGAAAATGTTCATGTCAAGTAAAAGCCTGACTGTAGGCCACACGTACACATATCTTGACTGTTAACATAAACACAAAAGAAAACTTTTAATTGAAACAACATATTTGGTACAATCACAACTCAACAGCTTGTTATGACCAACAAGCTGAGACAAAATCATAAATCATGTCCTTTGTTCTTTGCTCATCTGTTCCTGTTAGTGTGAATTCAGGTTTAAAGGCTTTACGCTCAAAATGCCACAAGAATAGACTCACAGCACCCCAGAACTGCCCCAGACAACTTATTGGTACATATTGCCTTCATGTTGCTGTACATGCTGCACCATGGGCAGCTTTCTTTTAACAAAAATGACTTGATGACAGTGTTGGGAAGTCTCTGGACAGTTTTAATATTTACTTAAAGTCGAATTTCATCACTTCTTGTGCATTTTTTTTATATCAGGAAACTGATATGAGATACTTGTACAAGCTTTCAAGTTAATTTAGAGCTACTCTGATGATTATATAGTGTGATATAATCAATACTCACTTAATAATAGTAATAAGTAACACAAACAGGCTGTGTCTGTTGATTAATAAATAATCATCTCTAATTTTCTGACAAAAACTCATCAAAAACCACACAGTTTAACCAAAACTTAAAAAACTAGACCGGCGCACAGTGGCGGCATCTCACTAATTACAAGAAGCAGATGAAAGAGGAGGAGAGGAAATGATCTTGGGGTTTGGTGCATGTTGCACCAAATGAAAACCACATTTCCTGTAAAATGTGGTGTTTCCTGTCACAGGGAAGATGCTGCCACTCTCCTCTTTCCATCATCACTGTGTCCATTTGTTTTTAATGGGCAGGAAGATGCAGACAATCCTCCTGCACAGCAGTGGACAGATGCTCGGACACTGACAGGACTTCTTTAGGAAACTGATAGTCTTGTTTCTTATCAGCAAAGTAATGCAACAGAGATCTAAAGTGTGCATTAATAATTCTTTTCCATTATTGCTTGCAACATTTACAAAAAGAGTAGGAGTGCACTGCCGAACAGAAACTCATTTTGCGATGCTATCGTCTGTTGAGCGCAGGCTGAGGAGGGTTTGTGGGAACAGTTGAGCTTTCAGAGCAATGGTTTGCTGAAATACTTTACTTTTGACAGCAGCTCCATTAATCACACACATGGCCTGTGTTTCAGATGGCAGGCTGGACACTCCTCTAAATGGTAAAGAAAATGTGGTTTAAAATGTGCATACAAAGAAAATAAAAGAAGAGAGAAACTAGAACAGAAGACAGATTACAGAGAGGACTGTGGTGTTGTTTTATATGAAAGAATACACTTTTTCTCTCCTCTCCTCTCTGAAAGCATACTGTGTCCAGCCAACAGTCAAAAAACATGTCTTTAAATTTTAAAGCCTCCATAACTTCATTTTATATTGTAAAATGAAGGAGTGAGAGTCAGAGAATGTACTGTACTGATGTCTGAGAGACTCCATTCAGGCCTGTGTGTGTTTATAAAGGACAGATGAGGACATTACATGAAGAAGTCCACAGAGACTCCCTGTCTCTTTCCTTTAGACCACACTTGAGTATTCCTCTTTTTCTCCCTCATGTCTTGCTGCTGTTTACAGGAAGAAGCAACACAGAGGTTGATGAACTCTGTTCATTAACTGACATCACTGCAGTAATGCAGCCCTCTGGATTTTAACACTGCTCATAGTGACCCATTAACCCTTCGTCCTTCAGTCATTTGGCCAGTGTTAGGACTAATTAAGGGTGATGTCCTATCACTATCATTTCTGTTTGTTATTGTGTGCAGGTCAATCCGAATATCTGTAATCTTTGGCTCAAATAAATACGGCCAGCCGTCACATTCAAAGAGCAAAATCCTCTAAATATTCAGCCATTGATTCACTTTAACTTATTTCTAATAAGTTTTTGGCATCCTCCAAGAACGCATTTGACGTGAGCTTGCTTGTTTGCTTTTATGTTTGTAATTTTAACTGAGATATTTTATTGTTTTGTCCCAATGTACAGCACTTTGGCTACCCCTGTGGTTTTTAAAATGTGCTATATAAATAAAGTTGATTGATTGATTGATTGATTGATGACACTGAGAGTCTTTTAGAGAACACTAACCCTTCTGTTCTCCATCATTATATCATAACACAATCTCACTGTAATACATGGATGTATTAACACTATTAGCACTAGACGAATCACAAAAACAGGACAGAGGTAATGACAAAACTGAGATGTAAATAGCAGTAATGAGTTAATATTAAATTCCAATAGTAAGGTAAAAGCAGCAGTAACACAAATACATAAAACAACAAAACATTTTTTTTTACCTGAGCCAGTAAATAATGACATTTTTAGGTACAGTAGTTATCAAATGTATTTGCTTGATATAAAAGAAAACAAACATACAAAATAGTTGACCATAAAACAACAAACAACATAGGATAAAGACGAAAGAGTTTTATTGCGCGTGCGCCTTGAGTGAAAACATTTTCTAACATTTTTTACACTATTTCTATCATACAAATGCAAACATAAAGCCATATTGTTTTAAAAATAACGTCACTTGTTTGCCTGCTATTATAGTATCAGTTCAGTTGCCATTTATTTTTGTATGCATGCACAGCCAGCCTGACCTTAAGAAAGCACAGATTTAATTAACAGCAGTCTCCCCTCTCTGACCTTCCTCCACTGCTCTGTTTCGTCTCAGGTGTCTGACAGGTTCATTAACCTCAGGAAACCCCTCTACCCACCATGTCATCCCTGCCTGCCTCCTTCCTTCCTTCACTGCCTCCATCTCTAGCTTGTCTTTTCTTCCCTTACCTCCTTTATCGACTCCTTACCCTCCAAAAACCTCCTTTTCTCCTCTTCTCATTCACTCGTCAGTAAGTTGGACTCCATCATGACTCCTTTAGCTTCACATTCTCCCTTCTTTCCTCTGCCCTCTGCCTCCCCTCCCTCTTCTCCTAAATCTACCTACTATAATCACAGCAGGGTCAAAGGTCAAGGTTCACCGCATGACACCGCAAGGTACGGGCAGCACCTCCCAGGAGGCCGAACACACACACACACACACACACACACACACACACACACACACACAGAGGTCACATTACAGTAAGTATGTAAGTGTAACCTCTCTCCATTTTTCAGTCTCTTTGTGTTTTCTCTCTCTCTCTGACACACACACACACACACACACACACACTATATTTGGATGTTTTGTAGATGTTGTCATTCAGAATGAATTGAATTAGTTTTGACAGATTCTCCGCAACAACACAATTTCTTTTTTCTGTGTTTATCTAATAATGAAAAGAATGAGAAATGCAGCGACACACATTTGACTGGACCACATGTGCTGCTGGGTACGTATGACGATACGTGTGTGTGTGTGTGTGTGTGTGTGTGTGTGTGTGTGTGTGTGTGTGTGTGCGCGCATGTGCGTGTGTGTGCGTGTGTGTAGGCAGCTGTCAAAATGACAACTGCAGGATATTTGTACAGAAGTACAAGATTATGCCAGTTCATGTTTTTATATCTGTCTGAAGGACCAGCTATCAAAATAATGAGCTGTCACTGTGTCCACCTTTATGTGTGTGTGTGTGTGTGTGTGTGTGTGTGTTACAAATTTCCCATCCCACAGTCCCGCATTAGGTCAGCATGTTTTTGTTGGATTTATTCCACATAAGCGTCAAAAACTAAGCAGCAGGGAGAAGGCTTGTGAAAAATCTCCTCTAAACCAGTCCTGAAACAATAAACCAGTTACCCAAACACACAGTGACACACTTATATATAAACATTTTGACTTTCAGCAATATAGTCAAAACACGACACAGTCCTGAACATCCAGGCGTTACTCTGCATGAGAGAAATCTGTCTCTGAAGCCCTGGTGACTGATTTTGAAATGGTGTCAGGCTGATTTTAAGTGGCCTGCAGCCCCAGACGGGTGGAGCCACACAGCACACTAGATTTCTGGAAAGTACTGGAAAGGTAAATACTGTATGTGGTGAATATCATCAAGCAGCGCTAGGACTTTACGCTTGGGAAATCAAGAGTTGAGATTGCTGCAAACATTCTTTGTTCTTTGATCAGAGAATAAATTCTATAAAATATGACGCCCCTTCTTAGCATTTTATGGAAAACCAACAACAATAATCTCTTATAGCTCCTGTCCTCCCCCCTTCCCTTTAATTATGTGTTTTTTTTCCTTTTTGTCTCCTCATGTCTCTATTATTATTATTCATTTATACTGGGCCTATTTGTTTTTGGAGCCTGATGATTAATAGTTTACTTTTTCCATTACGCCTGTTCATAATTTCTTTTATAGTGATTGTTAATGTCTGGGTAGGGGACTGGTGGATGTTTTTCAGAAAAAGCTAAAATTACCTCCCTGTACAGTATATTATATATGTTTTGTCACTAACAAAAAGACCCTTGAAAGAATAGAAAAAACATTGTCCCATCACTCTGGTATCAACGTCACAGGTTTGGGAAGGGGTGTTAAGTCAAAAGAACAAAAAATACAACAGGAAATGACATAGCTTTGTATTGTAAAATGCATGTGTTAGAGCACATCTTTCATGAGATCCTCACAAAATATCACTGTGGGCAAAGAGTCTGACAGCATCACCTGGTAGTTTTATTTTGAAATGCATTTTTATATTTTGTCGGTCTCAAAGCTTATAAATCTTACACAAGTGCACCTGCATGTGTTTAACTGTCATATTTCAGATTTTTGTGGGTCAGGTTGACAGGCAGAGTGTGTGTGCAATAATGTGAAAGCCAACGTTTATGTTGTGTTTGTGAGGACACAAGATAATAAAGAGCTCACACTCACAAACAAAAAGGTACTGTATGATCCTCAAGCTCTTATCTGTCTGGATGTTTACTTTTGGTACAGTGATGTGTGTGCACGCACGCATGCACACACACACACACACACACACACACACACACACACACACACACACACACTCCTGGTCAGGTTAAAGGCTAACAGAGAGTGTCTCCCTGCAGGATGAGGGCTGGTCTCTCTGGA
Organism: Synanceia verrucosa; assembly: GCA_029721515.1. Classification (NCBI taxonomy): domain Eukaryota; kingdom Metazoa; phylum Chordata; class Actinopteri; order Perciformes; family Synanceiidae; genus Synanceia; species Synanceia verrucosa. The sequence goes on along the minus strand of CM056552.1, from coordinate 25,330,987 downwards.
TTCCTGTTCAGGTCAGACACTGGGTCAGCTGTGACGCACACACTGTCTCTGTCTCTGTCTGTGTGTGTGTGTGTGTGCGTGTGTGTGTGTCTGTTGCCCTGAAGCTCCTGTCTGAGTATCTACCTTATAAAATCTTAATAGTCCCTCTAATGTTAATCCTGCAGCTACAAACGCAGCAAGAGAACCTCATCGTAGTTCATTAACTGGAGTTCACTGCTTCTCTTTACTGCCATGGAAACCACAGAGCTGCTACTGTGAGGAACACCAGAAACACACACTCACACGTAATCCCTCATTCGTCAGGGCTATGACAATCGTGAGATCTGCTCTAGAATGAGATACTGACTATTTAAGGAAAATGGAAAAGAGGAGGTCACCTGCACTCGGGGGAAAACAACTGCAGGAAAAAATAAAAATGAAGCCAACTTCTTCGAGGTCTCGTGCACTGTTCTGAGCCATACCTCATGAAATCTACTCCAACAAGGAACAAGGAAGCATAAATAGTGTCCCATGAAAAAGTACATGTGCCCTGCGATGAGGTGGCGACTTGTCCAGGGTGTACCCTGCCTTCCACCCTAAGACAGCTGGGATAGGTTCCAGCCCCCCGTGACCCTACGAGGATAAGCAGTAGATAATGGATGGATGGATGGATGGATGAAAAAGCACAAGTCAGTGTGAATTAAAATTACTTATGGTGCAGCATATCTTATCCACAACCTTTTCCTCACCGTAACTAAATGCTTTGCGTTGTACTAAATTGTAAAGACTAGATAAAGATACTTTATAAAGACTAGAGCAGAAATCGATCCTGGATAATTATAGGAAAATGCAAAACAAATCATTGTATGAGAATATGTTGCATGAACACGTGCTGCACATTTTTTCACAGTAACTTTAAATTAAATTATGGTTTCAAGACCACCACCTGGCCCTTGATGCTTGGCACTCTACATATGCCTCTAACATCAGTTCTGAATGTGTCAGGGATGTGGTGGTTTTCAAAATAAACATACAGTTTCCGCTTGTTACACTACAGAAAGATACCACTGTGGTACAGGAAAAAAACATAGGGAAATAGAAAAGCCCAGTGCAGACGATGAAGGGAAACCACAGCACAGCTCCAGGGAAATCTTATCATTAAAACAAAAATATGATTGTGTGACAAAATAATCTGTGTATCTCACACTCTTCATCAGCAAAATGAACGGATGTGATGTCAATGTGGGATATAACATAACACCTGAGCCAGGTCTGTACTTTCACATTGACATGGTGACTGTGGACGTTCAGCAAAATCTTGAACATGAACTGAGCTTTTTTAAACTGAACTTTCATTCTTATTGTTAGGCCTTATCCACATTCACTAAAATGTATCTAAAACATCTAAAAAATCTCCAGCTTTGTAGGATTTGATTCATATTATACTCATTCTATCCATCGAATTCAACTTTACACACCTTTCTTTTGTCATCCGTTTGTATCACTAACATTCACGCGACATCTTAAAAGGTGTTTGACGTCCATAATCCTGCCACGTCAGCAGCAATTATGCTAAAAGCCTCCTCTCTCACTAATACATTGAAACCTGAACTGTGAAGAATAACACAGTGCTATTCCATTCATTCATCCCTGCACTCATTCATCCAGCGACTGCTCACTACACAAACATCTCACTAACCGCCACACAATGAAACCAGCCTCCCAGAACTAATTGCTGCTGGATAGGAAACAGTTGTTGGCTTTAACTGGTGTTAGTGGTTGCCAAGCGGGAAGCAAGCATTCGGAAAGAAAACGTGTTTTAAAGTGACTGGAAGAGAGCAGATGACTTGATTTAAAAGTGCGTGCTCTGCTGTGCTCCTTTCATTTTATTTTAGCCAACACACACTGTTAAAATGAGACTTGAAAAAATGAAAAGCTTTTATAAAGTAAAACATGTCTAAAATAATTTGGCTTAGTCAGCAACAGCCTTCTTCTTTTTCTTTGTGGCTCTTTCACACAGGAAGGTTTTTCCTGCCTGTCAGAATTAATTAGAGGTCCTGTAACACAGCAGGACAAATATATATATATATATATATATATATATATGTGTATATATATATATATATATATACACATATATATATATATATATATATACATATATATATATACAGCTCAGCCCCACAATAGCTGGTTATGTTTAACTTCTTATTATTTACAAGAGGAAGAATTTCTTCTTCTTAAAAGTTACACAGTGACTGAATAGTGCGTATAAAACAAGATTGTCACACTGTTAGAAACAACTTGAAGAGGATTACAAGTCACCTAACCTCACTTCACCTCTTTGTTAATATCATATCCAGACAGAGCTGTGCAATATGGACAAAATTCTATATCCCCATATAGCCAAGTTTATCTAAACCACAACTCGAGTAACGTTAAAGTTAGTGTAGCAACAGAGCTAAGTAGCTACATGTTAAAATGATGATATAAACAACAGAGGGTTATATCGTACGGTAGACATTTTTATACCGCACTACGATATATATCGTAATATCACACAGCTCTATATCCACAGAGCTGGAGCAGAATGAACTGCATCCTCCTTTAACTATAAGAAGCAGGATGTGAATGATAGGACGACTCGGGTGTAACATACACAAAATCCATGGTTCACACTTACCTTTTGAAGTGGTGGTTCAGTTTGGTTCTCAGTGGAAAAATGCTCATTTTTACTGAGGAATATCAGTTTATTTGAGTTGTCAACAGTCAGTGACTCAGCAAGTGGTTCAAATTAAATGAAACATACAAATGTAAATGTAAAGAATACTGCTCAAAACACTTTGATAAGCAGGTTCTGCTCTTTTCTTTTATAGAAAAGAAAACTTATAATTCTCATATAAAATTGCAGCATTTCTTGAAGGTCTGATCTACAAAGTTTTTTCCAGAAAGATGAATTTGTCCACATCATGTGCAGAACTTCTCTGATCTTTATTACAGTCAGTCCATCTTGTTCATCAATGTTTTACATTTGCTTACACTCGTATGGTGCTTTTTGTAATGCGTGTGCAAGTTTGTGGCATTGTTGTCGCTGATCATTACTGAACAATGTCAGCACACTGCTTTTGGTCATTAGAACGACACAGAGTGTCTTCAGTTATCATCCTGTTAGCAAGTGATCTCTAAAATGTACCCTGAGTGCCTGTGCCGTGACGGTCCAGTACGAATGTGTGTGTATTATTACACAGCTAATAATGATAGTTCACTGCAGATTTTTAATCTGAGCAGTAGGAAGGATCAGGTTAACAGCATGGGAGGTGATGCTGCATGTGTTGTTGGACGTAAATGTTTAAAACAGCCTCTTAAGCCGCCATCAACACATGCTGTTAACCTGTTAATCTCACACTAATCCTTCCTACTGCTTTCATGAAGTGTTTTACTGTAGCACAGATCAGCTGCTGCTGACATTAATGGAGACCTCAGAGCACAAAGCTTTCTGCCAAAAGAAAAGGAAAAAGTAGTTTTTCCTATTTATTTCTATGGTTACAACATCCACCAGACTGCTTTGAATCTGTGTCACGGAGACATTACTTCATTGATCTTCATGATAGCATTACAGCAATATGCCTGCTGAGAAAATGACTTTACAGCTGAAAACCATTAACAGACACAGACTTTCCTAAAATCAGACAGCAGGGAAATAATCAAATACTTCACTTTCATCAGTAACTGAATCTAGTCCTGACTGAGCTTTCATTGTGTTGTTACAAGGTGGGAAGCAATAAGTAAGGAAAGGAAGTAAATTGTTTTAAGAAACATGTTCTCATGTGGAAATAGTCCACGGAAAAAATGTTAGACACGCACAAATCTGTTTTTCAGTTTGTGAAGTTCTCTGCTGTAAAAATCAAAGTGAAATCTCTGAGCAAAAACTCCACAATGTAACCACCAAAATGTATCCAAACGCCCATTCTTTCTGAATTATGTGTTTAAGCCCAAAGGAACCCAATGATGAATGATGATTCATGATTAATGTTGCTGTTTAAATGGAGCGCAAAACATATAAATTAAGCATAAAGTGTTTGAATGAATGAAGCAATAAAAAGTATGAACTAACTCTGTCTGACGTGGCGTGACACTGCACTTTAGGCCTTAAAGGGCGTCTTTACTCAAACAATCAGTGAGTGGATTTAATCTGAGCAGAGTGAACAACAAGAACAGTTTGGTCTGTAGACATCACTCAAATGACTGTTTTTAGTTTTATTTCAAATGTTCATCGTTTTTTGTACTTGTACTTCTTTGTCCTCGGGCCTCTTCTGCTTCCCAAAAACAACAAGATAGTGACATCACAATGCTCAACTGGAGGCTTCAAAAGTCCACATCACAGTGACTACATCCACTACTTATACACAGACTATGATCCTTACCAAGTAGTTTTGTTAGCCTAGTGACACCGAGGGGTCCTGACCAAGCCACTGTGCACCTTTAACTCCCATCTGATAAAGATGGAGGAGTAACAAGTATGGACAACTTTGCTTTGAATGTTCTTGTTGTGTTTCTCTTGATCATCACACTCTGCTGTCATTTCCTCATAAAAAGCAACCGTCAGCTTCATCCTCTCACACTTCTTGTCTCAGCAGCAGGTTGTACAGTTAAATTTACTCTCACAATAAAAGTAAGACGGTGTTACTCTCTTGGTGTGTTTCCTACCTGAGTGTGAGAGCTGCAGCCGTGGTCCGGTTTGCCTCCAGGCTTTGGTATCTGGAGCTGCGCTGGAGTCTGCAGGCTGCAGCCACAGCAGTGAGATGAAACTGAGCATCAGCACCTGAAGACCCTTCACCCCTCTGACTCCAGCTCCTCCTGCTGCCTGCAGCACTGCCATCTCTGACTGACTGTCACTGACACAGTGGACAGACAGGCCGGTCACATCACACTGCCTGGAGGAGACATGGACAAGAAGGAGAGGGGGTGGAGAGAGACAGAGCATTAAATGTGTTCATGTGTTTATCACACACATTAATGAACATCATGAATGGGAATGCCAGTCTGCCTGTTGCTCCTCCATTTTGGTCCAGACTTGTCAGCAACTATTGGATGCATTGCCAAAAAGTTTTGTGCAGACAGTCATGGTTCCCAGATGATGTGTCCTAACTGACTAATAACTTTGGTGATCCCATGATGAATACTTTGGTTGGATAAAGATCAGCTATAACTGGAATTTAAGTCATTCCTTTGGAAGAGACCAAACTCCAAGCAGAAACACTGTCTGCAGCTCTTTTTGTCTGAGCTCCAGCACAATGGTCCAGAGGTTCCTCTTACAAAACATTTCTAAAAGTAAGCACATGTGCACATACTCTCAAAAACAGAGAGGCAGGCCCAGAGAGCACCAGTTATAAACAGATTCTCAAAGTGCTGCAGAACAAGCTGAGAGACTTGAAACTTAGTAATGAAAACCAAGAACATTACTGTCATGGTTGTAATAATATAACTTGCAGCATGCTTGGTTATGTGGTAATCAGACTCCTGAATAAAACACATTTTTGTCTTTCCATGACAGAATCTGATACGCACACATAATTCAATTCAAACCCATGTGGGACCAAAACACTTTGGGAGATAAACAATCCTGATATCAAGTTTAATCGAATCACTGCACATTTGCAAAACAAACCAAAGAGCATAGTTTTGCTCTTTGACTTCTTCTCTCTGCACTGTTGATGAGTCCCGAACAAGCCAGCAGACACCTGAATAAATCTGTCACAGGCTTGTGTGTTAATGTAGTTCAATTTATCATTTTGTACCCTCCAACATAGTGGTAGTTTGAGAACTGCATCGGGACCTGATGAGAGGGGTTAGCGTCTCTTTGAGGGCCTATGTAGTACTTTTTCTTTTCTATCTTTGTAGTTTGATTTACCAGGAAGAAATGTCAACAGTCACCTCAACAACAGGCTTGTGAACTCCTGACCTCTTTGAGCCCCTGAACTCAGTCATCCATGATGAGAACACAACCATTAGGTAATGTTGAGAAGTCTCTGAAACACAACACTACCTCCCTCCACTGTAACTATAGCCTAGCCATGAAATTATTTCAGGTGCCATGGTAATTTGCTGAGCTTGTTCCTGGAGAAACCATGACCAGGTTATCATGATAGATAATTTATCACCATATTTCGTGTCAGGGCGGATGGCTGCATGGCTGGCCTACATCTTGTCAGCAGGTTTTAAGGAGCTCAACAGTTTGGAAAGACGCCTGCTGAGGGAGAAAAGACAGTCCCAGAGGTTTAGTCTGACTGCTGAGGCCATGGATACCAGAAAGTGGCAGAAATCTCTCTACTGTACTTACAGTGCAGTAGTTGAGTCTTTGCAGTGCATCAAGCCCAGCAGAGTGTTCTGTGTAATGTAGTGTTTCTTCTACACTAAACAACATGAACTTTAAAATGTTCTGTTGACAGTGTGGGAAAATTAGGAAAAAATTCAAAGCTTTAATGCAACGAACAGACCTCAAAAGAAGTGTGCATGACTCACACCTTAATCACACAGCCTTTAATATCCTGTAGCCTAAAAGTAGGCCTACACCCTTGTAATTGCTGGTGATGATAGATTATCCTCTGTCATGCTCCTCATTGCTGTCATGAAGTGTCTTGTTTGGTATTTTATCCATTCTTTTCTCTACGACACATCCTCTGAGAGCCAATCTGGAACAAGTGAGAAATGATTTCAGTTTGTTTCATACATTAGAAGGAAGACACAAACACAGGATGTCTTTACTGGGTTAAACAGACAGAAAAGAAACACATAAATCGGACATCGGATGTGTGTGTGAGGAGTGAATACATTTCAATAAAGTTAAAAAGAAAAATCCAGAAAGAAACTATTGTTCTTGTTGAGGTGACAGAACAAAACCTCACCTGAGTAAATATGTAATCACTAATAACAAGGTTTACATGTAAAATATGACCATAGACAGGTTTGCTGCAGTGTAATGCCAGTCTGACCACATCATGTGCTTCATGTCATCATTGTTCAGACTTCCTGCTTCAACACAGAGACAGACGAGGGACAAACTGTCTTTTCCTCTCTGTTCATCTCATACACATAAATAATCTAATAATAATACACATAAATCTCTAAAATCTTGTCTGCTTGCTCTGTCTTTGTCTGTCAGTAGGCTTCATTTTAACACACATGGCTGAAAACACACTGTGTGTGTGTGTGTGTGTGTGTGTGTGTGTGTGTGTGTGTGTGTGTGTGTGTATAACATGATTTCAGGTCAACTGCAGGTCACAGAGGACTAGTTTACTCTTTGATTCCAGTTAAATAATTTAAAAAGCCATAGTGACACATCCAGCATACATTACTACCTTCTGCTACATGACTACTCAACTGCTCCTCCCATGTGACAAACTGTTCAGAAAACATGGCTGTTTTTATGAACATTAGAATAGAATACAATATTTTTTCATTTATATTTCAGTAACAAAATTTCAGTAAACAACAGCAATGAAATAATATAATAATATAATAATATATAATAATAATAATAATAATAGAATATGTACTATGTGTACTAAATAAAAGAAAAAAATGTGTTTTTAATTGCAAATGAAATTAAACACAATTATTAGATAAATAAAGTGGATTTTTACTATTTGTAATCTAGATGTGACCTGTAGAAATAGACATGAAATAAAAAGCAGAGCAAAACAAATAATGTCCACCAGTCAATTAATGAATAAACAAGATTTCAGTGTAAAATTCATGATTAATCAATTTTGATATTATTATATTATTGATTTTTATTATTTTTATTTTTATTGATTTTTTATTATTGATTTATTAATATTTTTTATGAAATAAAACCTGAACTGGCCACATCAAGAGAGGAAGAAGCTAGTCAGAAGAGTCCGAGTAGCCAGTATTACAGTGTACAGTGTTACAGTATGAATGTGCAGGTGTGTGTTTTTTCTGCCATCACTCTGAGTCACCAGAAGCTACTGTGAATCCACTGCTGTCGACCCTCACAGAGGACAGACAGGAACACGTTGCAGTGATCTTTACAGAGAAGAGCAGACGAGTCACATCTGTGATAACGTCCTCTGCACTATGAACAGCATCTTTTCCTCTGCTGCTCCACACACTGATCCTTATCTTACCTTATTTTAACTTAACTTATCCACAAGTACACCAACACAACATCACAGTAATTAATCATATAAAATAATCTACTGTAGGAAAATCACGTCTGACCCTTGAACTTGTTTTTTTAACAGTTTTATGAAATGTGCACACAGGGCAGAACGGTTCCCATGCCTATCAGCTCAACCATCTTTATTTCCTCTTCCTGTTGCACCATGGGGGCTGGAGCTCAACAATGAGTAAACAAAACAAGTGGTGCCACATCCAGGTTTTCAGCCACATCTGGACCACCATCACTATATATATATATATATATATATATATATATATATATATATATATATATATATATATATACATAAATGGTGAAATGACACGATTATATATTTGCAGCATTTTTGTTGTTCCTGTGTTGTTTCTAATGCAGACAAACAGATAGATACAGTATGAAGGGATGCAGAGAAAGATTAGAGGATGGAAACACTTAAATACAGAGAGAAAGAAAGATATAAAGAGATCCTGTATCACATGGACCCTCTGACCGATATCGTCCAACACAACACTCCTGAAATAGACTTCTGTTTGTGCTCTGAAATGTCAACTCTTTGTGTGGAGCTTCCTCTGTTAGTGGAGGGGGACGATTATTTAAAAAAGGAGTGAATAAAAAGTCTAAAATGGACTTCCTAAATATGGAAAATATTATGGTCCTGAATATTTCAAGCTTCAAAAGAAAAGACAATATGGGGTCTTTGTATGAATTTCAGTTTGACTGAAAAGAGTTGAAAGAAGCTGCTGCTGAAGGCGAACAGCCACTACTGCTCCTGTATTTATGATTATTTCACCACTGTATACACTTCTGACCTGCAGTGAAAAATCAGAGCCCCTGAATACTTCAAATGCTTTCTCTGACCTCCGTCTCCCCAGAGAATAAAACGGAGGGTATCCTGCTCCTGCTCCAGGGATTAGGTGGTTTTATTGTGTTTACAGGAGGACGAGGTGAAAATGTGGACGGCCACTCGAGGGGAAGCTGAAAAATCTCACTTTAACTGCCTGCTCTGATTTATCAGCAGAGTGGGCCTGATCCTTTCCTCCTAGCAATTATTCCTCTACCTTTTCTTGTTCAATCTCTTTTATTTATCACTTCATGTTTTGGGATTTCCTCCTCCTTCTCCTCCTCATTTAATCCTTTCATCCCTCCATCTCTGGCCTTACTACCTGCTCAGCTCCTCCTCTCTCCTCCTTTTTCTTTCTCCTCCACTCCTCTTCCCTCTCTCCATGACACTGTGATATTTCTCTGAGGAGGTGACAGCTTTACAACTTCTCTCTGCCATCCCTCTAATCCTCACCATGATTTAATAACTCCCGTCCCTCCACCCGTCCCTCCCCACTGATCCCTCCTGTCATCTTATTACTTTTACATTAAATTGAGTTAATATCTCTCTGCTTTCTCTTAATCTCTCTCTTATGTATTTTTCTCCATCAAAGTCCCAAATCAAATCAACCTTATCCCCTTTTTCCTACTTTATTAAACTACTCATCTCTCTGTCTCCATAGCTATCAATCTTCCGTTAAAACATTTAAAGCTAGGGTCAGTGTATTACAGTCCTGCTACAGCCACTGGTACAACTTTTAATTTCTTGATGCTGCTGGCATGTAAAGAATATCAATTGTACTGTAACAAACATGGTTTTGAACATTACTAACCCAAGGCAGGTGTTAAATGCTAAATCCTTCTACTCTGTTCCATTTTGTTCTGCATGTGTTCTGTTCAAAAACATATTTTTAATCCTCGGTGGTAGCTACATGCCAAAACCAGATTCAGCCACTTGACCAAAGTGTTGATGAAACTGAACCAGCGTAAATCCAGACGATCATTGTCTTTTATTAACTGCCTTCATTTCATTCAGGAGTTTTCCCTCTAGTGCCACAGAGGAAATATGTCGACAAGATGGATCATCGTTCCCAGACAACGAACCCCAACGTCTGATCCCCTGACTTTTACTTTGGAGCAACCATGAGCTTCACATTTTTAATTAAATTTCAAAAATATCTAAAGCTTTTGGAGGGACTGTCACTTTCAGATGAACTTTAATCACTTTGGTCCCTGAACTTCTCAGTACTTCATGACTAATCTGCAAAACCATGCAAACCCCGTGGGCCTCATCTGTATTTGTGAACAATTCATTTTTTTTTTAAAGATAATTCAAGAGCAGGTCTAAACCATACTCTATAATTTAGACATAGTGCAGATACTATATGAAAACCATACAGGTGCAAGAAAGGATCACATAAACAGAGATCATCGTAGAGTAGTGCTGTGCAGCTCATGCAGCATCACTATGTGAGTGCATATGAGGAGCCTTTTAACATCAACAAAGATAAACTACAAGACAAAACAAGACAGTGCACACTTCACTGTCAACACCATCTGGATGATATCAGCCTTTTTTTTTGTTATTTCCCTCACTGAGGGATTAATAAAGGAATTCTTCTCATCCAGAATTTAATCCTTAAAATAACACAATAAACAGTAAATAAAAGTATTAACATATACTGTATAACCTGTCTTTACTCACATCACTGTATATCTTATCTATACACTGTGTATTAGAGGTGGACACAGTGGTTGTGTACAGTGCTGTCAATCAGCAAGTAATCAAATCATCCCCTGCTTTATGGTGTGTTTGACTCTAAATGGGACTATAATATACTAATGAACATCATGCTGTATTGAAGAAGACTTGAAATCAGTGATTGAGACCGTGAACTCAAGTTTACAGAGTTTACTGAGGGAATAAATCAAGAGAGAAGTAGGATCATATTCTTATAGACTTCTATACAACCAGAGGAGTCATGCCCTGCTGGCTGATGGACAGGATGAAGGTTTAAGGCATTGGCTTCACTTCTCCAAAACAGAGCTGTCAACTGTGTGAAACTATAGCAGTTCAGGGATCTAGAAACCCACTAGTAACAGTATCATAGAGCCAGCACTACATGCTTCAGTCATAATGATTATAGATGAGTTTTTCCTCTGAAGAGGAAAAAGTTGCAGCATTCTTGATTCAGGCTCAAACACATAAAAAGCTCATTTGGATGGAATTTACTGCAGCAGGAAGAGGCATATATTCTGCAGTGATTTATTTAGTGTGAGATGGTACTTCAGTGTGCTGCTGACAAGTATACACTTATTAAAAAGGTCTATACAGTATCTGAGTACTAACACCTTATTGGTCTATAAGGTTACTGTTCAGCATGAGTTCTTTGGCTTTTTGGGGGACAGGCACTGAAATGAAACATGCTTGCCTGGGTGTGTGGTGTGAGGAGAAAAGGCTGGCAAGCAGCAACACACCTGAGAATTCACCTGTCAATACAAAACTATCTGAAATTATAAGATGAAGACTATTAAACCAATCACTGCACAGCACAAGCAATGCAGTGCTCATTAACTGACAATATCAAAAAGTCCTCCATGAGGACTTCTGCCTCTTACAGGGAAAAGTACACTGCTCTCGTTGCCATGGTGAATCTGTGAATCTCGGGGTCTATTAGAGGAAGCCGAGTGTGCACACTTATCCTGGATAGGTTTCATCTGGCCTGATGAATCCATGTCTGCTCATCCCGGCTTGGTCTTTGTGCAACCTATTAAGCCTGGACTCTCTTGTTATGGATTGGTTGAACCAGCTCAGTCACTGATCCTGGATGTCTGAATCCTACTTTTGGGCAACGGGCCCCTGGTTTTATTCCCACTGCATCTGAAATATGACTTCAGAGTCCTACTGGAAGACGTCAGACTCCACAGGAAAGCAAAACAACCTTCTTGAATCTAGCACAAGAATGTGAGTGATGGTGAAACATTTCAAAGTGTTTTTTAAGGGAAGGATTTGAACAAAATGAGTGTTGTTTTTACAAGATGAAAATGTAAAAATATCTTTTTTATTTTCAGACATAAGAGAAACCAAGTCTTCATGTTGAATTAATTAAGAAATGAAGTCCTGTAATTTCCTTCAGCTCAAAGCAAAATGCACAGAATCATGAGAGGAAACGTTTGATTCACATTCTTATGAATCTGTCTGATTCACAGCAGTGAGTGCAGACATGTTTCCTGTCATGATTAAGACTGGCTGTTTCCCATACATTGTTTCTACTGTGTGACGCACATGTAGGGAATGCTGCAAGCCATTGTACTTGTGTCTCAGGTGTAATTTAAGTTCAGTCTAGTATAATTTGATAATTTCTGATGGTATATCAGCTACAGGGGAAATCATAAAGCTGTGCAATGTCTCTTTATATCTTTTTTCTTTGTTCATTTGTCTAGAACCAAGACCATCTGAAAAGGTCTCAGTCTGGTTCCAGTTTTGGCTCAGCTCATTTAAGGTGGAATGAGCCACAGGTTGTTTTTGACATCAGGCATGTTATTTTAGCATGAATTGAAAAGTATTATTAAATACTTTTGCTGGTCATGAAGGGATCTGTCAGAGTGATTGATATGAAGATCATTTGGCAACCACATATTTATGTTTATCGACATGTGTGCCTTTATGTTAAAAAATATACTGAATATTGTATTATACTTATACTACCATCTGTGTTTGTTCATTTAAACTGAATTGCAAAAAAATGCATTGTCAGGCAACAGCTTGGGTCCATGTTCATGGCTCCTGGACATATAAGATAACAAATGAATATTTAGTCCTCAGAATTGATGTTAGAAGCAGAAAATGTTCCAGCGTCAGGATTTTTCAGGAGTTTGACAACAAGAATCAAACAGTGATGTCTAGAGGACTGGATCAGAGCATCTCCAGAACTGCAGCTCTGGTGGTCTGTTCCTGGTCTGCAGTGGTCAGGATCTATCAAAAGTGGTCCAAGGAAGGACCAGTGGTGAACCAGAGACAGAGTCATGAGAGGACAAGGATCACTGATGCAGGTGGGAGTGAAGGCTGGTCCTGGTGGTCTGATCCAACAGAGCAGAGAAGTTAATGCTGGTTCTGGTTGAAACCCTCAGGGGTCAGAGGTCAGACAGGGGGACCAACACTATACTAAGTAGGAAGTCATAATGTTATGCCTGATCAGTGTAGTAGTTTCATTCCTGGACTTGGCTTGGTACTTTCACTCAGCTTCAGTCCACTGAGGAGCAAAAACTGAATCACCTTCATCACCTCAGAGATTGTAAGCATGGATAGAAAAGTATGAAGAGGTGAAAGAGCAGTGGTTTCATTTTCAGATGAAAGCTGCATCAGAGACAAGTGCATGTCTGGTTTTTCCAGAGGCAGGACTACAGCCGAGAGTCAAGACAAATAAACAGCGTTGTGGGAACTGCACTGCACTGTACAGGGGATTCTGGGAAGAGGAAACTTTCTATCCTCTGTCCTCTCTCTCTCTCTCTCTGTGATCACTACCTCTCCCTCTATCTGACCATGGCTTCAGGGAAATATCCTCTCACTCTGGGGATTTCTGGGAAGAGGAAAAAGGCTGATGTCATCCACTTCCAGATGGCAGGGTGAGGAAAGAGAAGAATAGGAAAAGGGCCCCTTGATTCTTACACAACTGCTGCATCCTCTGTTAGTCACATATTAGTGTGCTTCTTCAACCACAGAGAAAAGACTTTGAAAACACCACTGCTGCTGTTATTCATCTCTCAGATTCACACAACATTTGAGGAACTGAAGGCAAACAGCTGTAACAGGAGGAATATTTTCTACTTAAATATTCTGTCATTATCTGTCATTGTTTCATCCATGAGTCACAGAACTGGAAGGCATTTGAGTTTTATCAGTGACGCCAAAACTACCACTATCTATGCAGAACGGCACCGAAGACATGGTTACAGTGAGCTTGTGACACACCATAATGAAAACATGATATTTAATTTAATGAGATCAGTGTCAGGAATGTGTCAAATTAACCCCATGGACCCTGACTGTTCACTGACATTCATGTTTTTCTCACAGACAACTGCTTCATTCCAGTTTAGCAGTTGTTGCTGTGTTGGCCATCACTTTGGTCAATATCTCTATAACTATTGGAAACATTTGGCTCAACCATTCATGCATGTGTGAATGTCAACATTTTGCTCAGAAGTATTTTTTTCTAATTAAACACATGAACAGCTTCCAAAAAGGAACCTTAGGCAGGAAAGAATAACTTTGGTAGTGACTGATATAAAGTCACAATTAGCTAAATGAAGTTGACATGTTCATCTAGCAGTCATGCATAGGTTTATTGCCAGTGATTTGTCCAAGCAAAGCAACTAACAGGACACATCCATCTAACAGGGTCAGCATGGAAACAACACTGTAGGGAATTTTGGTGAATTTTGTACTAAAAGGACTTTGGGACTTATATATCCCAAAGAGTGTACTTGTGTCACAAGTCTTCTGTGTCCTCACAGAGAGGAAATAAAAGGAGATGTTTACAGCCACTAATATCACTTTTAATGCATACAAAGCATGTTAGTAATGTATAAAAATAGACTATATAACATATACCTGCAACATCTCAGGGCATATCCTCTTTTTTCTAATGTCTCCTGTCAGTAACTTGTACTGTTAGCCATTCAACATTTTCTCTTTTTCGTTTGTACAGAATAACTCATTGTCACAAATAGCAGAGTGTCATTAGCAGACTGGTATCTGATGATTTCAGACTACAGGTACAGCATAAACATGCTCTTTTCTTTGGTCACACTGTGTTCCTGACTTTGTTTCCCTATTCTTCCTTTTCATGAACACAGGAATGACAGGAATGAAGCTTCTTCTCCTGGAAGAAGCCCAGAGGGAAACTCTTATTGTTAGAGTGAGGGAACATCGGTAGGATGCTGGGACCTCTGATCAGGGAACAGTGAGAAGTGTGTGTGAATCATGGAGTGGTGTGTTATGGGGACATGAATCAGTTTACATAGTGACATTGTGGGGACTCAACTTCTTTTTGGGGTCCCTATGGTGAAAATCATTACATTTTAGGGTGAAAACCAGTAATTTATTTGTGTGTGTATGTCCAGAAAATGTATATTCATAGTCATTTTTATATACCTTTAAGTTCAGTGTGTGATTTCTGCAGATGGAAAGCTTGTGTGCACATGTACTGCATGTGTTTATGCACATAAAAAAGTGTGTTTCTGCTTGTGTGTGCATGTAATCATGGCTGATGTATGGACACCATCTGGTTAGATGGATGACTGCTTTTATGTCTCGGCCGCTGCCTTTAGGGTTTGGGGAAGGGTGAAGTATAAAGAGCTGACCAGGAGCTGACCAGCAGGAACCTCAGGTTTGTTATTGACTTAAACAAACTCCATGGAGAATTTCTGTCTCTGTGAACATGTGTGTGTGTGTTACTTCCAGGTGACCCATTTAAAAGACTAAACATCAGTTCCATCCATACTTGAGGAAAAATCTCCAGCAGGGTATCTGGCAACCCCTCAAACGTTTCCAAGGTTGTGTCTTAAATAAGACTCATCAGTCATTAACGGATGAGATGATTATTCTGGTCTAACTGGAAGGCATTACAATTACAGGTCAAACTAGGCCAGATACTCATTACTGGATGCCAGTTAAGGGGGCTGCATTAGTCATCTGTTATTTACTGTATGTGTTTACTGTTTGCCTTCTTTAAATTAGATTATTAAATACAGCTGTGTCCCAGCTCAACATCTTTTTGTTTTTTTCCTGCATGTGGTTTTTATTATGAATAACTGTGGATGGAGTTTGATGGTATTTTGTCAAATTCTCCATTGAATCTTTTGGGGTTTACCTGTAAACATTTGTAAATAACTACCTTAAAGGCTAAAAGAACGCAAAATTAAGGGAATATGTGAAATGTGGCAGATATACAGCTGCTACGATCTGATTCAGAAGTCAGATCAGATCAGAATGATTAAAAACCTGATGTGAATCAAAGTTTATAAAGATGTGAGGTGATCGGTTTTCATTAGCATCACATATTAAAATAAGGGTAACTCTTGGATAAACTGCCTGAAATGTGTTGTCAGAGACGTGCTGGCAGGTCATGAAGCAGAACTCCATTCAAAACAACAAGAAAACTAACAACGCAGTCATAACTAACGATCAAACACGCTGATAAAATCAGATTAAACATCTTTTCTGAATCTGTCCAAGCTTCTCCTGTAATTCAGCAAACAAATAATCCACCAAAGACAAAAAGGAAAAGAGAGCCGTTCTTTCATAAACACAGAGCTTATTAGAGAGAGTATGGTGTAGCTCTGATTTTAGCAGCTTATTATTATCATTATTAATGCATTTCTAAGAAGTGTTATCATCACTCAAATTTGCGTGTTAACTTCGACAGCCCGAGTTAAAATATATACCTGCTGATAATGAATTACAAATATCAGAATCTGGCTTAGTCCTGTAACCAAGTGGATTTGTCTGCTGCAGGTTTTTGACTGATTCAATATTTTGCAATTTTAATTGAAAACATTTCAGGCAGACTGAGGTAGTCATTATTGATTCAATGTTTTCATCAGTGCTGGATGTAAAAGACAGTAAAAGGACATATTTGATAGATGCAGCAGCCCTCATCTATAGTCAGCTTTCAGTTTTTATCAGTATTGATCGATATGATGTCTGAACTCATGGGATCTCTCACCTTGAAGCAGCACAAAGGGAACTGGATGACTGGATGTCGACATGCAGTGGAATACTCCTTTTTAACACTCATAACCTGAGTGACTGGGAGTAAGTCTGACCTGACATATTGCAATAACACAGAAGTCCACATGTTGGCCTGAGCAGTCAATAAGTCTTCACTGCTGGCTGAAGCTCAAAACAGCCTCAAATTCCAATCAGTCTGAGGGGACCTTTAAAGGTCGGTATGCAGCTAAGGTAAGAAAAAAATAAGACATAATTTACAAGTGACTGCAGTGAGATAAGGGTGTGTTCAGTGTGATTTAGTTGGGGTTCAAATATTTATATTTATATATTTATATTTCAGAGGGGCAACAGCTCGTCCATGAACGATGAAAAACAGACAAAATTCTCATGGAAACAGTAACGTTAAGTCCATCAATTTTAATAACTGGACTGGTGCGTTATTACTGCAGTATAACACCAATTCAACGATGATGAGAGACTTTTTACTTGAAAGCAGGTTTGACACATTTTAAGCCACTTACATCTTTCTCTAAATTTGAGTCATAGTATGATTCTTTAATAATCATGGCAATATGTTGTATATTACTTCAGTGTTATTGTAAGATTAGATTAAATTCAATTTTAATGTCATTAGACATGATGTCACAAGTACACAGTCACAGATTGCATCCAACCAGAAGTACAAAAGAGCAGCAATAAATAAATGATAATGTATAGGCAGCAGAATATAGTTATGTTACAAGATTCTTTTCTTAATGTACATTATCATAAACAGTGCAAGCGATCAGACCTGATTATGTTGAATATGTGCTGTATACTGTTGTTTATTTTTGTTTTTAAAACCTTTAAACACTGGAGAAAAAGCAAAATAATCTCCTGTGAATATTCTGCAACATTTGCAACATAATACAAAAGCAATAAAGACCCACAGGATATGTCTGTTGTAAGTACAGCCTGAACTACTGTAAGATATTTAGTCTCCTTTTACTGGAATTTGCCTCTGGTGAACAGTTATACAGTGTAAATGTTGAAGGTTGGAAGGAGTAATAAGCCTCTGTGTTGTTGTACACTATAATGTGTTTGTTGGATAAATAATTAGTTGGTGTTTTTATTCGGTGTGCACAAGCTCAGAAAAACTGTCTGATTCCTATAAAGAAATAAAAATGCTTTTTTCTTTGCTGTAGTGCCCTGCTGCTGTTGTGAAATAAGTGTATTTATATGGGGGAAATTATATTTGGTACTTTAGTTGGGAAGGTACTACAATGTCCCATGTTCTTAACGGTCTTTGAATGTTTCATGTTTTCCTCTGTTTATTTGGGGAACCAGGTGTCAATCTGTTATCAGGCTCAGGTGGTTAGGGTGGAAAGCAGCAGAGGAAAAGAATAACACTGGAATGTAAAGAGTTAGTTGTAAGCTATTGAAAAGTGTTTAAAGTTATTGTTATCACTGCAACTAAAACTGGAGGTCTTATCTTTGTGTTACCTGGTTACTGAGTCTAAAAGAGAGCCGTGTTGGAGCTGTTTCAGACGGAAAATAGACTAAATGTTGGCGACAGTAATTTCTGCTGCGTATTAGTGCTAGTTAGCTTCATCCTCGTCGGCTTGAAGAAGAGGGAGAATGTGTGTGTGGGAGAATATAAGTTTCTGAGTGACTTTTCATGTGGACTCAAATGAGCTCCAAAATGGGCGCCAACGACATGGTACCATAACTGAGCTCTACAAAACCCGGGTATTATTTTACTTCATTGATCAAAAGGGTCACCAGAACATGTTTAAGGATGATTGACTGTTCTGATTCGTTCAATGTTCATTTCTGTCTGATAAAAGTGATTAAGGTTGGCCTATGGGAGTTTGTAAATTCACAGTGACAGTATAGCTATAAAACCAGCTAACCAGGTCTCTCTACACCCTGTCAATATCATAGGCTCTAGATTCAGTAGATATATCTCAGAATCAATAGTTTCATAGATTCCCCTCTATTCGGCTCCCATGCTAAAGGTGCTGTCAGGTGTAAAGAGGTATGCCGTGACAATTTGGTAACAAATTAGAATTGAGTGGGAGGGCTACATTGCATAAATTTTCTGCTTGAATGTACTCATAACAAGTAAAAAATGTTCAAACTAATCACAAGAAAAGAATACCTACAGTGTGTAAAGAGCTTTACATGAACATACCTGAATTTTTGGGATGAGAGATTTTTTTTCTTGATGAGTTGAACTCACTTGTAACTCATTGTTGAATGAAAATGCCAGATAATTCCTAATTACACCTTTTTGAAAGTAGAGCAGAAGTAGGTAGGAGAAAAAACATGAACTTGCACACACACACATTCAGCCACCCACCTTAGTTCTGCAACCAAGTGGATTTGTCCGACACACACACACACACACACACACACACACGCACACACACACACACTGCCACACAGTGAGTGAGAGAGAAAGTAGTCCCCCCTCATTAGGCGTCTTAGTGAGCAGTGAAAGGAGCGTCTATTCACTGGATCTGATGGGAACACTGGGACCAGTCAAGCAAAAATACAACCAACCAGCCGGGGAGGCAACCACACACAGCAGCGCTTCCCAGCTTCTCCTCACACAAAGACAAAACGAGTGAATGAGAGTGAGGCTTAAATCTCAATCTCACCCACATTTTCTCAGCCCTCCACCTCTTCTCCATTCTCATCTTCAGTCCCCCTCCTCCTCTGTCTCAGCTCTGTTTTGTAAAGAGAGAAGTCATCGTGAAGCAAAGCTGCCTTACATCCTCCTGACAGCTGTCAGTCTGAGTGGGAGCAGCAGGACCCCCATCATCACCACCAGAGCTCCCAGAGCAGCTTCACACACAGATAACAACAGCAGATCTGGCAACAAAACAAGACAAGTACACGACCGCACAGGCAGGAGACCTGCCTCACTCCTTTATGGAGGACTGACTGACATCTTCATGGCTGAAACCACCTTTTAGCAGCTGCACCCTGTCACTTCTGAAATAAAGTTTATTGTCTTTTCATGTTTCAGGTGCTGAAACCTGATTTCACAGCCCAGTTTCCTTTTTAAAGCTTTTAAAAACTTTTGGATGGATGAATGTGACCACTACAGACTGGAGATTGTCCACTGACTGAAGCCTCTTTCACACTGCACTAAAATCCTGCATTGTTGGATTTTCGTGCGCTGTGAAAGAATTGCCGTGGCATTTTGACCCAGGTCAAATGACCCTCCAAGCGACCTGGGAATAGAGCAAAGTTTTGTTCCACTCCCATAAAATCTGTCATCCTGATGATCTCCAGAGATTGATCTCTGATAATGTGGTAATACCTGTTGATCTAGTCAACACGCATCACAAAGAAACAGCATGAAGATTTTCAGGGTCTTCTAATTTGTTTATTTATTTATTCTATTTAATTGTAGTATATGTTTCAGTTAAACAAGTGGGTATTCTGAACTTTGAAATATATATTTTTGTTTTTTTATTGGATTAATTGAGTGAATTTTTCAGTGTCTTATAATTTATTTTACATTTATTTTAATCAATTGTAGAATGTTCTTATGTTTAATAGGTTATGTAACCCATTGGTTAATAACAAATGGCTCAGTTTTTCTCACACATACTGTTGCTGACTGTTGTTCTCTGTTAATATCACAAAATTTCCCCACATATGGGGAAAAAAAATCAATAATGTGGATCAATAATACCAGGTCCCGTCCTCACCGCCCTGTTTCACTTGGCAGCTATTTTAGTCAGTGTGACCCAAAAAACTGAAAGATTGAGATTAACTTGGATCTATGAATAAAGAATGAATAAAAATTAATAAACATGTAATCATAATCAACTTTATCCGTCATATACATATATACAGGTACATAGATATTAGTCCTCTGCATTTAACCCATAAGTGGTGGTTGATGCAGTGTGAAGGATCAGTAAGGCAGATACCAGCCAGTATATCCATCCCTCACAGGAGACTTTCCAGCATGGCACTGTGTGAGCCTGCTGTGTGTGTTTCTATGTTGTGCATCTGTGCTCAGAATCTCTGCTTCCATGATAAGACACCAGAGGAGGAGAGATAATCTACTCCCACTGCCTCCATATCTGCCACTGCTCTGACACGATCCCAGCCATTACCAGCTACACCCTGCTCTCCTCCACACACACGCACACACACACACACACACACACACACACACACACACACACTTACTTGAACACACCCAAACACAAGCAAACCAGCTTGGACACTGGTATTCTAGGAAGCACACAGAGTGCTAAATTTTCATACCAAGAAAACAAATATAAAAGCCAAACGCTACTTCATACTACTTAGCTCAGGAGCTAACACAGCCTAACTGTAATACATGTCACAAAATGATCGCCCACAGTGTGCAGAAATCCATCAGAAAATCAGTCTGACTTTACCGACTCCATTTAGCCAACCCTAACACACATATCCATCCACGCTGCATGCACACACCACATTTACTGTTTGAGCAGAGGGAAGAAACAACAGAGGGGAGATCAGCTGGAGTCTGTCTGAAACACTCTTGTAACAGCTGTAATAAAAATAAAAAAGGACGCTTGTTTCTTACAACATTCAAGTGGGAAAAAGTGTCACAACCCGGCAGCTTTTGTGCTCTTTAAGTGCCTGACATTAAACTTTACCAGTCAGGTTGGATTGTGTTGTTAGATTTGAGGTGCAGGAAGCAAATAAAGTTTCTCTGGGAAACAGAAAGTATCTCTTTTAAAGCGCAAGTTCAAGCTGTAAAGGACAGACACACACAGACACATTATTAAACAGATCTGCCTGCACAAGTATCACTCGTGAGACCAAAATGTCCTCACAAACAGAAAAAGTAAAAACTCTTTAGTTAAGGGTTGACAGTTTAATATTAAATTCGGATTCTATGCTGAGTAAGCCTTAAAAACAGAATGATGGATGCAAAATTTAAACTGTAAATCTCAGTGAGGCCAGTGTGACGATATAATAAGACGATATAAGCTGCTAAAATCAGAGTGACACCACATTAGCTCTCATAAGCTCTGTGTTTATGAAAAGAACATCTCTTTCTCTTCTCCTTTTCGTCCATTTCACTTTACAAATTAATACTTTAACGATGCTCTTTGGTGGATTATTTTTTGGCTGAATTACAGGAGAAGCTTGGACAGACAAAAGATGGTTAATATAATTTTATCAGCATCAGTTTGATCGTTAGTTATGACTGTGCTGTTAGTTTTCTTGATTTTTTTTAATGGAGTTCTGCTTCATGACCTGCACTTAGTTACACATTTTGTGCAGTTTTTCCAATTAGATTTACCATCGTGCATGCCACCGCGGATCACGTTAATGCAACAGCAGCCCTATATATTTGAATTTAATAATATAATTTGGACAATAATTATAATTATAACAAATGTCTGATATACAGTATATTCACTGAGGACTAAAACAGAAGCTTCCTCTGTCCTGCTGAGCTCCTCCATCAGCCTCCTGAGAGGAGGTCACTGGAACGACCAGTCAGCAAAACCAACTACTGAGCTCAAGCCTCAGGTCCATATTTAACACCTCACTAACAACAGACACAGTGATGGAGGAGTCAACCCTGCACTCCAGATCAAAGCCAGAGACATGATCAATGACTCAGCAGTTCAAAAATGTGAGGGAAGTGTGTGTTAGTGTGTGTGGATGATTTGGAGGAGGTGATGTCTCCCTTCAGATCACATCTTATAGACACTGTCAACTAAAAATTATTCTACAATGATTTTTTTCCTCTAGACAGAACGAGGTGGTTGGCAGCTCAAGCATTTGGATCTGCATGAAATTCTCCAAAATTTTTTTTGCAAAAAAAAAAACAAAGCCCAACAACATAAATAAGAAAAGGAGTCAACTGCAGGTCCCACAGTGCCTTGTGGTAATAAACAGCTCATGACTGGGCCTAAAATTCTTTTGCCACATCATTAATGGATCCTTTGAAGGTTATTTCAAACATTATTTGTTAGGCATTAAAGGAAACATGTCCTGTATACTAATAACTGCAGTGAGGGGGTTGAGCTCATACAGAGCTGCTGCCCAAATAAGAGTTCAATCAACCCAATGGCAAATATTTCCTCTAATTCCTTGTAGGGACGATTAAATTCAGTAGAAAACCAAACCCACATTCTTTGAAACTCTTGATAAAATACCACAAGTATTACATGTAGAACGCACCAGTATCTGAGTGGAAATCAGTAATCACTGACTTCCTGCAACAAAGGAATGAGTTAGTTATTAAAATCAAACATTGACAGTATGACAGTTTCTGATCAAACTGATTAAATGGTTCTCAAAAGGTTAAACTCAATCAGCGTGTTTACATGTTTTACAGGCTTCATTTACTGACTCTGAACCTCCTCACTGCACTGATGTATTAACTGAACACATGCAGCAAATGGAAACAAGGAAGGAAACAGCCTTTGTTTACAACTGAGGTTTGTTTACACTGAAGTTACCTGCACAGGAAAAAGACCTCACATAACAGTGATAGACAACTTAAAAAGAACTTAAAAGCTATACACAGTAATTTTAGTTTCAAGTTATTTGTTTTTTCCTGTTATCAAAGCCGAGAGCGAAGACTCTTCAGCTGCAGGATTCTTCTCGCCATTAAGAGATTACAATAAAGTGTATATTGTAAAGGGTGTTACAGTGCATTATAATGTCTGTTTTTGTGGTTCACTGTAAAATATTTATGTCTGTGTGTGTGTGTGTGTGTGTGTGTGTGTGTGTGTTTATGTGAGAGAGAGAGACAGTGTAAATCAACATAAATCACATTTTGTGGTCTGTCTATCATTTAGGGACACTGACGTGTGACTGTACTGTGTGACTTCACACGTGAGTTTTATGACCCATCTGAAAGGAAATAAGGAAGCGTATAAACACTGTGTAAAACACCACTTTGGTAACCACACACACACACACAATTATCCTGAAGAAGATAAACTAAAGCAGCAGAGTGACATGCAATAAAGAGCGCCCACCCAAACTGTGGAGGTCTCTTTTAATGATGACAATTTCCACAACAGACGCCTAATTCTTAACAGATGTGGATATAGGAAAATAAAGTGCATCTGAATGTGGCATCCTCCTGTATGCAGGAAGAGATCAGAAACAGACAAACACAGTCCAAGGATGAAATCAGAAGAAGGTGAAGTCTCAGAGAGGAACAGAGGAAGCAGATGCTCCATCTGTGCTGAATCAAGAGTTGTTGTGATACTGATTCCCATACTGGAGATTCCTCCAATACAGCCCAAAATGAAATGTGCAGTACCAATAGGGCAGGTGGGTAGTGTTCAGAGAGCTAATACAAAAAAGCTAAACTCTAAACTGTACTCAGTACTCTGTATGAGCTGATATGCAAGGTCAGGTATTGGATCAGAAGAACAAAATGGTACTGGATGGTACACTGATCATTAAACTGGACATCTCTGCTCTGTTTAGTGAAAGCATATTGGTACTGACAGTGCATTGCAATATTAGCCAAGATAAAATGACTTGCACATAAAACTATAGTATAATATAGTTTCAATCGTGTTTTAGACCTGCTGCATATTTGCAAGAGTAAAAATCAAGAAAAACATGCATCAAGTCTCAGATGTCGGACATTTAGTTGACATTACAATATTCAACATGTGAGACAAAAATATTGACAAACTAGAAAAGCACTCAGAGAGCGCAGACCTCCGCCAAGGCGGCGGCGACTTTTTATTTTATTTATTTTTCTATAAGTTACCCCTGCCACCAAGGAGGTTATGTATTCACCGGGGCTTGTTTGTTTGTTGGTTTGCAAAGTAACTCAAAAAGTTATGGACATTTTTTGACGAAATTTTCAGGATTGACCGGAAATGGCCTAACTTAAAACTGATTCATTTTTGGTGGTGCTGTTGAATCCAATCACCACCAAAAATGAATCCGTTTTAAGTTAGGCCACTTTAGATTGTTCTAAAAATATAATATACATTTCCCAGATTCAAGTATTAATCACTGACCTGTCTGTAGTGCCCCTGAGCAAGACACTGAGCTGAATCTGTCATCAGCAACAGCATCAGGCTTGTGTTTGAATATACATGTGTTTAAAACACAGATATATGTACAAAAACACACAACTACAGCAGAAGGAACAATGGCATTTAAAATAAAGTCAACTATACTGTCGTGCAGCAAGTCAAATAAACGTCTCCCCTGAGGACATGAATAACAACAAAGCCTTTCATTTTCCTGTGTGTGCGTGTTAAGATGTAGTGTGTTTATGCTCTATGCATATACTGTGTGTGCGTGCCAGCCTGTTATTACTCGTGTAGACAAAACAGAGCCCAGCAGGGAGCAGACAGTGATGTACAATGTGTGCAGAAGAATCAAGGACATGGTTACAATATTTAGCTGCGTTTGGAAGCTGTAGAGTAAGCAAAACGAGCAGATGAACATCTGAGTCTAAATATGAATGGAGCACTGTGTGCACTGTATATGGCAATGTTGGTTTATATGAGTGCCAACTGTCTTTTCTTCTCCTGTGTTGCACGGCAAACACATGCACTTGGTTATTTTGTATTATGTTGATATGACAAAACCACAAACCTCTCATTTGTCTCCCGTTTGTCTGTGTTTGTGGTGTAGTGGTCACTTGGCGCCGGCTCCAAGGTTTGTTCAGATGGTCTTCAGAGGGGAAGGAAGTGTTCGACTGGGCAGACGTACTTTATTGTTGCTTCAGTCCGATAAGATGTTATTAATTAGTGGGCTAGACAAACACAGCAATACAATAGAGTCTTATAGCTCTGCTGTAGTGTGTGTGTGTGTGTGTGTGTGTGTGTGTGTTTATACACCCTTTGTTTCCTCCAAAACAATGAGAGAAAAAAACGATAGAAGAGTGATTATAAAAATAGCATACTTAGCAGAGTTAAGTGACCAGAGATCCAGTGTTACTTCAATAACCTCTCTCTTTTAGCTCTACTTTGGTCTCCTCCAACACCGACAATATCTGTCTCTTAAGCTGCTAAATGCTCCACTGTGTTCACCAAGTTGCTAATGGTGGGTTTAGCAGAGGTCTTCTGCTGGAAACAGCTACAGCCAGAAACAACACCGGTGAGAGCCGTGAGATTCAACCAAAAAGATCAAAACACAAGGCTGAAAAAAAGAGATGAAGCTCTGTGAACTTAGTGGATGACTTTCTATTTTTGGATTTGAAAAACATTTTTTTGAGAGAGAAAAGTTTTGAATTTTCAGTGAGAACACTCCAACCCAATTCATTAATTCTTTATACGGAATTGAGAAAAAAAAGAATGAATTTCCAAAGAAACAAGGAAATGAAAAATGCACAGCAAAGACAGCGAATGAAAGACTGAGAGAAGCCTGCAGTGAAAGCAAAGCAACGACTAACAAATACAAAGTGAATTAATATCTAAGCGAATGAGTAATAGCAGCGGGTGGTTATCCGTCTGTTTAATTTGGCAGCACCAAGCCTCCTTTCTAAATACTGAGCGGTTGCATAAGAACTGAACTGCATTAAAATACAATGAATGCATTCATCCTGAACTGTTATCACACTCATAACATAAGCGCCTTATCTCACTCATGTGGTAATATTTCTTACGTTAGACGGGCGTGCATCAGGAGATGTGCTGTCACCTGAAGCTTTCATCCAGGGAAACTAAATCAAATTGACTTTTACGTTCTCCACCTGTGATTGTCATTGCTGGTTGGAATCCATCAGGAACTTTAAGCAGATAAAAACAAACACTTTGATTAATATTAGTGAAAAGCTTGGACTCAGGCCTGACTGTGATGTCGTGCGAATGTCCAATAAAACGTCAACAGAACATTCATGCAAATGAAGTCATGTCTAGACTAGAACATGATATCAGTGAATTTCAGTGAGTTTGGTTAACTTTACAGTTATGATTTATGACAAATGGAAGTAGGTGTTAGAAAGAGCGGAAGGCTATTGGAGATCAGCATCAATTATTAGACATAATTCATGTGTGTATTCTTATTGACTACTGTCAAATTCATTGGATTCATTAAAATAATTGAGCCTCCACCTTGTTGTTTTATAAATATAGGCACACTCAGTAGGAATGTACGATCCACTTTTTTACTTCCGATGAGGTTGAGTATGGGCCAGTTTAATACTTTATCGATGCTCTTTGGTGGATTATTTGTTTACAGAATGAGGAGGAGCTAGAAGCTTGGACAGATTCAGAAAAGATGGTTAATCTTAATTTTATCAGCATGTTTGAACGTTAGTGACGACTTTGTTGACTTTTTTGAATGGAGTTCAGCTTCATGACCTGCCAGCACGTTTCTGGCAATGCATTTCGGGCAGTTTGTCCAAGCAGAGTTACTATAGCGACTATCCTGCATGCTGCAGAGTTAACACAGATTAATTGCATTAATGCGCTAATTTCAACAGCATTATCAAAATTATAACAAAACTTAATTTTGTTTTGCTCCATTTTAAAAACAAATGAAAGCTTCTGCATGGCACATTGCTAACGCATGACATCACTCACAGCACACAGCACAGAATTACACTGAGTAGATCTGCCCCTATGGATCAGACCCATTGTCACCAATACCTTATATAGAATTTTGTTAAATATTGTACCGATACCAATATCGGATTGTTGCATCCCTACAACTCAACCCGTCCCACACAACGTGGTTAGTGGTATGCCTTTATTCTTGGAAAGTTTGTTGCTTTTTTGCTGGATACTATTCCTGCTCTGTGTCAAAAACAGCAGTTTAAACAGGATATGTCTCACAATGGTCCTAAAGGGGAAGTCAGAGGATCACCAGCATCCTTAGGATTCATCCTCATGGACCATAAACATCTGTACAAAATTCCACAGTCATCTAGCCAACAGCTAGTGAGTGTCAGCGTTAGTCTGGACCACAAGACTGTCGAGCCAGGCTGGGCCAGGGCCATTAGGGGGCTACCTCAGTGCTAACAGCCCTGGGCCACAAGCCCCATCCCCTGAAAACCGTTTGTGTTCACACTGTCTGGCTACTAGCCCCTCCGGTTTATGTCCCCGTTTGCTCTGCTAATGCGGATCGTCCTCATGTTGATCATGTTCCAACGGAGACAAGATGACGAGTTTGATAAAGAAAAAAAGAAGCTGTTACGGAGACTACATGCAGGATGACAAAGACCAATCACATTACAACAGGAATGACGACTGAGAGCCAAGACATGGAAACACAAAAGAACTGAGGTATGCTAACCATAAAACAATGTGTTCATAATGCCAGCTATACCACATCATCACAAGGCTGTATAGAAGATAGCTCACTATCTGATAGTAGTAAGCTACGCAGCTAACAGCTAACATAGGACAAACTTGGTGTTACTGCTTTACTTGGCATGGAACTGATGTAGCTTTTCCTTTTCCTTGACACCACCTTTAGCCCTGATTTAACACCACTAAGACCATGGTTTTAGGTACGGCCAGAAATCGAGGGCCATTAGCACCAAGATGGCCCGGAGATGGCCCTCAGTTAGCCCCTGGCCCTGCAGTGAGAAAGCACTTAGCACCGGCAAGCCTGGGCTGGCTCGGCTTTGGCTCAACAGTGTGAAACTGGCTAATGGAGAACAGACAACCGGCTGGCCGGCTGGCCGGCTGACCTTCCCCAGAGCCAGCAACCACTATAGTGTGTCCTTCACTCAACACACATTGTACAGTTTTACTGAGATCTCTTCACCGGGGCCATCATTGATTCTGGAGCTGATGGAAAAATAATCCAAGTCTACAGTAGTGCTGTCATGAAGAGCTTTTTCCTTTGAAAACACACCACAGTTGGTTTTATTTTTCTCTGTCAGTCATCTTGTGGAGCCCAGCATGGTGAACGTGACATCTCAAAGCTAATCTCTTCCATTGTTGTCACACAGAGGCCTCCTGTAGAACCAGGCCAGTGACCCTGACCGCTGGTTTAAGGCAGACCATGCTCAGCAGTGACCCTGTTCAGCTGATATACAGACTCTGTGCTGCTCACACATCACGTTCTCTGGGATGGAGACACTGATGTCAGCCTGGCTGGGTGGTCTGCTCTCTGTCTGTCACTCAGTGATGCATTTACTGTCATATTGAACTGTATCCAATCTTTGTGCTAAGCTAAGCTAACTAGCTGTAGCTTCATATTCAACAGACAGATGTGAGAATGGTATCAATCTTTTCATTTCTGCCAGAAAGCCACCCACACACACACACACACACACAGAGGAAACAGCAGAGGAGGAAGGAACAACAACAAAACACAAAGCAGAGCCCATTCCTAATCCATAGGGTTCAATATGACGTTGGTCCACCCTTTGCAGCTATAACAGCTTCAACTCTTCTGGGAAGGCTGTCCACAAGGTTTAGGAGTGTGTTTATCAGAATTTTTGATCATTCTTCTAGAAGCGTATTTGTGAGGTCACACACTGATGTTGGACGAGAAGGCCTGGCTCTCAGTCTCTGCTCTAATTCATCCCAAAGGTGTTCTATCGGGTTGAGGTCAGGACTCTGTGCAGGCCAGTCAAGTTCATCCACACCAGACTCTGTCATCCATGTCTTTATGGACCTTGCTTTGTGCACTGGTGCACAGTCATGTTGGAAGAGGAAGGGACCAGCTCCAAACTGTTCCCACAAAGTTGGGAGCATGGAATTGTCCAAAATGTCTTGGTATGCTGAAGCATTCAGAGTTCCTTTCACTGGAACTAAGGGGCCAAGCCCAGCTCCTGAAAAACAACCCCACACCATAATCCCCCCTCCACCAAACTTTACACTTGGCACAGTGCAGTCCGACAAGTATCGTTCTGGCAACCACCAAACCCAGACTCATCCATCAGATTGCCAGATGGAGAAGCGTGATTCGTCACTCCAGAGAACACGTCTCCACTGCTCTAGAGTCCAGTGGTGGTGTGCTTTACACCACTGTATCCGACGCTTTGCATTGCACTTGGTGATGTATGGCTTGGATGCAGCTGCTCAGCCATGGAAACCCATTCCATGAAGCTCTCTGTGCACTGTTCTTGAGCTAAGCTGAAGGCCACATGAAGTTTGGAGGTCTGTGGTGATTGACTCTGCAGAAAGTTGGCGACCTCTTCACACTATGCGCCTCAGCATCCACTGACCCCGCTCCATCAGTTTACGTGGTCTACCACTTTGTGGCTGAGTTGCTGTCGTTCCCAAACACTTCCACGTTCATATAATACAGCTGACAGTTGACTGTGGAATATTTAGGAGTGAGGAAATTTCACGACTGGATTTGTTGCACAGGTGGCATCCTATCACAGTTCCACACTGGAATTCACTGAGCTGATGCAGTTCAAAACATGTTCACTGTATGAAGCATAGACACAATGGTATGAGGGTTAATGTAACTGCAGCAACGCTATTGCTTTGTGGTAGTGTTTTTACTGCACCAACAAGGACTGCTTTACGGCACTGGTAGCTAGAGAGGAAAAGCAAGGCCATGTTTTTTTAAACGAAATACAGGAAATACAGCCTCAAAAGTTCTTACACACAATTGCATACAACACAAAATGAATTATGAGGCATCCACTATAGAAACACACACGCACACGCACACACAGCCCAGCCCTGGCTGAGAGGAGTGGACTGACAGTAAGTGTAGTGAGTGTTGTTGAGGTGGGCTGTTTTTGACTCCTTTGTGGTAAAGACACTAAGAGGTGGGGGATTTCTCAGCCTCACAAAGATGTGAATGTTTGTCAGAGTGTGTGTTTGTGTCCAGTTCTCTAAACACAAGAGGGTCCCAACACCGGATAACTGTGGGTTGGGGGAGGAAGAAGAAGAGATTTATTCAATCATACGACAGCCTTCACAGAGGATGAAGAGGATGTTATTCTGGGCTCTTCATCAGTGTCGTGCATCTGCACATTTTGTGTGTTTAGCTGTGGTTTTCAGGGCTTGCGAATTATTGATTTTGTGATGTTAACCCTGGGATCAACCTAAATAGGCAACAACTGGATGATGAAACTCTTAGAAACTGTGAAAACGTCACCTGCTATCATTCATTCTACAGCCACAAGGAGAAGGGTGGAAACGTCTCTGCCCTTTAAGACCACTGCTGGGTGGATGGTGGAATTCATATGTGGTTATACAGCTTGACTTTGAGTTAAAAAAAACAGACATAGGCACTTCTTCCCCTCCCTCATCAGAAACTTCTGAGCTGAGCACTTAACCTTAAATTTCCCCAGCGGAGCAACAAAAGACTAACAGTGCTGCTGAGAGGAGAGATTTGGGCTGTTGAAAAGGAGCATCTGTGCACCTTTCCCCAGGAGAAATACACCGTGGGTGTATGTAAATATTTCGTGGAAAACATCTGTGTTAACTTGTCCATTAAAGTGTGTAAATTATTTTAGATAACTGTGACACAGGAGGCTGCTGTACATCTACACCACAAATAGCAATAACGAACAATTACAACACAACCAAGGTACCATACAGAATCATTCTAAGATAACATGCCGCTACACATCAGCCAATCAGAAAACAGCACTGCTGTATCTGGGTAAGATACAGTGATCATTTTAAGTGTAGCCTACAGGCATTTATGTGGGATTATAATGGATGAGTGAACATGCTTTTAAAAAATCTGTTGAAAAGTTAAATTGCACACAAATGTGGTAAAATATGTTTAAAAAAAGATTGTAAAAAAATGTAAAAAGATATTAAAAATATACACAGATGTTAAAATGTTTTTAAAAAAAGATGTTTTAAACACAAAATGCATTAAAATATATATTTAAGCACACACACAGATAAAGATGATTAAAATGTTTAAAATATATGTTTAAGAACATACAAACATGTTTAAGATGTTTTCAAAAAATAAAGATGTGTATAAAATTTATTGTTGACACATACACAGCAACAACAATAACAGTAATAACAGTAATAATAATGGGGGAGGGGGGCGTGGCTGCTTTTGAGGCTGACTATCCCACACTGCTTTATCAGAAATGGACAAACTGTCCTGACAGAAAAAGACATGATCTCATGGGCGTGGGACTTTGGGTGTTTAATAAAAGCAGTAAAAAAAGAGAGAAAGCCTGATTTCATTCATTAGCAGTGACAGGGTGACATTAGGTTGGATGTGTGTGTGTGTGTGTGTGTGTGTGTGTGTGAGTGCAGCTGGACTGGGGTGTGACGCCAGGCTTCATATTGTTTTATCATCAATCCTGTTCGCAAATGACGTTCCTAAATGACAGATATACATTACCACTAGTTAGTTATATATGAATCTGTGGGAATCACGCTACTAAGATTCACTGTGTATGCAGATGTTTTAAACCCAGATAATAATTCCTGTCATGATATGGTGAATGAAAATACAGTTAAAATGTTTTCAGTTCAGGTGAACTAAACTAAAAAATTAAAAACTATGTTAGGTTGGAGGGTAACATTCAAATGCTTGAGTGACAGAGAGACAACTCAGCTCTTTCAGCAGATGTTTCACATTAAAAGCATTCTTTTAATGTGGAAAAAAATGGAAAAACAGGTATTAACAGGTTGATGAAAGTATTTCTGTTCATAGTAGAAACTACAAGCAGAGAAGTGGCATATTATATATTCTATTATTATTATTGGCTTGTATATGAAGGAGACTGTGGCACCATTATTGAGCAAAACTTCCCAAAGGTGTATATACTGTATTCATCCCCTTAAACTGAATCACTCCTGTGGATCAATAACCCAATGAACATCCACAGAGTTTACCACAGCTAAAATACTCATTTATAGCATTTAAGTTACCAAAAGAGACTGTGAGGGAATGTCCATCTCCATGTATTGCTCCACCGTGATGTTTTTCATCTTTGTTTCCCCACTCAATGTAATTTGCCCAGTGAGGATATGAACAGTTTACAGGTGACTTTGTTCAATGAGCCACGACCCCATTCCTGGCTCAGTGCACACTGTCAGCTCCTCCATTAAACCTGATGTACAGTCTCATGATGCGTCCAGCCCAGAGGTCTTAAGTCTCTCTAACGGTCCACGTTGGTCTTTATCATGCAGCGGGGACACGTGGACGTGATGAGATGTTCATAGATAGAGAAGAGAGTTAAAGGTCAAATAAAAGCTTCTCAAAGATTTGTCTTTTGTTTTGACAGAACTGCAGTTATAAATTAGTCTGGGCCAATCAAAGCATGCTCTCTGCAGTAAAGTCACTGGAAACTACTTTAATTATTGATTCGCTGCTTTAGTCATTTTTCAAGCAAAACTGCCAAAAACGTGCTGGTTCCAGCTGCTCCAACTGGACGACTTGCTGCTGTTTCTTTGTCATTTCATCTTTGAGTTTTTGAGTGTTGTAAAAGGAGCAATTCATAGATCAGAAGATTATAACTGACATTTATTTTGTTGTTTTCTGCCATTTCATAGACAAAATTAGGTAAACAAGGAAATAATCAGTATTTCATTCACAGTGAAAATTATTTTTAGTTGAAGCCATGAATTATCTAATCTATGAAGAGAAAATTATCCCTCAACATAAATAAACAGAAGCCTCTTGGATGAGAGGTGAAACACTTCAACAACAGGTCCAGTTGCTCTTTGGATTTACCTGAAATTGATGACTGAAATTTCAGAAATTTGATTCATCTTGTAAATGATGTTTAAGGAAAAATCTTTAGTTTCCAGATTCTAAAATGTGCAGATTTGCTTGTTTTTCTCTGGTTTATATTCTACATAAGTTGAACATTTTGGATTTCAGACAGTTGGTCAGGCAAACCGAGCAATTTCAAGAGGTCACCTTGTCATTCTGGGACATTATGATGGGGATTTTTGACACAAGTTCTGCCTCAGGGAGTGTGAACCAGCCTCTGTCCATCAATAACACAGATGGAGAGTTTGGAGAAGAGAGACAAAGCTGGCGTCAAACCCAGAGCAGAATGGAAAACTGACCTGAGAGAAGCTAATACTTCCCATCCATGGAGAATGAGAAGCACATTTCAGTGATGCATGTGGGAAGCTGGAGGCCACGATCAAAGACAGAAAAAAAAGACAGTCTGGTCCACAGGAAACATATTGTACATCACAACACTGGTTAATGCTGAGAGCGTAGAGAAACCTTCCTGCTGTGACTGACTGGTTCTGAACAGATTCACCCTGAACAACATCTGACATGAGTACAGACAATATGAACAAGTGTCTGCTCCATTTCAAATCTGTAAAAAGACAGGCAACAGATAGAACTTCTGCTGCAGTTACAGGACTTGAATGATTAGAGACATGGGAAGTATCTGGAGGAAAGTAAAAGAGCTCCAGAAGTCCTCATGAGAATCCACACCGAGATATCCCAGGAACAAAAGAAGCCTCCATGGGTCAGATAATGAACTTATTATCATAGAAGTTAACACTGGACCAAGCTGAGCCTCACACAGTGCTGTGCTGCATGGTTCTCCATGTGCTTGGAGCCACAGAAAAAAGGAAGAACTGTAAAACTGTTCAAAAAAATGTGGGATACTCACTATAAATGTATGAACCCCTTTAGTGCTCCAGGATGGCTATAAGAAAGGGATCCCCCTCAGTAAGAAGAGAACAGTGATTAAAACTGGGATCTTTAGTCCATGTCCACACAGTGTCACTCAGCATTTCTCATCAGAGGAGAAAGCTTCACTTCTCTTTGTCCGGCAGCCATCAGATAAGAGCGATCAGCCTTTTTAAAACAAAAACCTGCTGCATGCTGAACGATCTGTGCCCCACTGAGTGTGAGCCAGGTGTACTTTCAGCTTCACTATCTGTGCATTCACAAGAACCATGACACATGGGTAATGATTCAATATAGTCCAACATATCACAATACTGTAAGGAAGGCAATATAATGGAAATTCTATAAAGATTATATGAAGACACACCATGTGAAATGACTACTTTGGAAATTAACATGATTAGATCATTTAAATTGGACTATATCAATTTAAACTGTTAAGGAAAGAGGAAACAGGCAAAATGACAACATACTGTATATAACAAAAACATGTGTATATACTGCATATAAGCAACTGCATTGTTTTTGTCCATCAACTTATCATCCAGTTATTATCCAGTTGTAACGTGGACAGAGAATCCTTTTTCAGTACGCTGTTGGACTTAAAGAGATTAATTAAAAAATTATTACTTGTAAATTTTAAATTCCTATTCGATACTTCAGACCAGAATTTAGAGGGAATGTTCAGATCCTTAACAGAGGAAAAGTAAAAGTTCTGCACTCAAAATCCCATTTCCTTTAGTTTCATATGATAGTAAAGTGACTATAATAATTAGGTTTCAGACTGTTAGACAAAATAAGAGATCTGAAGACGCTTGGACAGCTTGGACTATTGAAAGTGATATATCATATTTTGAAGGAAACAATTAAACAGATAATGACGAAAATAAAACAGCAGATTAAGTGATCATGAAAATAACTGCTAAAATTATATTTTTTTGAAGAAAACTGATTAAATCTAGATTTAACGTCAGGTTTAACTTAAACAAAAAATAACAAAATATGAAAATAAGAAAACAAATGTAAGTGCACATATAAATACACACACACACACACACACACAGCTGCATATCAGCGTCACTCCATTCTCATCACTACAGCAGCAGGACTACTGTTTGAGAGGAGACACAATGACAGAGTGCAGCCAGGAAAACAACAATTCACACACACACACACACACACACACACACAGGGCAGGAAACAGCGGTCCCACTCACAGATTGTACAGCAGAGGGTGTTGAACTCATAACAGGAAAGGCAGGGACAATGGGGGAGGTTTACTCACAGCAGAGACAGACGGAGGACAGAGACAAACTGGACTGAACCATGTATGGAGGTAAAGGACAGCTCAGCCCTCTGCTGACCTGAGGAAACAATACTTTGACCAGTCTCATCTTTAGAGACAGGAGCTTTCTGATAATGTTTCATACCAACAGCCTCCATATGTACAGAACAGTGAAGACAGTAATGAGACTCATGATGACAGCTGTCAGCCTTCATCAGGTAAAAAGTACTCCTCATCTTTCTGAATCACCTCACACTTCCAAGAATCCCTGGAAGCCCAATAATAATCACAAAATATCCATCCCAATGACCAAGCTCATACCAGCACACAGTGGTCCTTGAATATTTTCAATGACCACCAAAACTCAAAGATAAAAACACCTGGAATCCTGTTAATAATCTCCAAAATCCTTCAGTAACCATAGAAACTCTCTGAGGAGCACAGGATCTGCTTCCAGGACCCCTGGGAACTTCTCAAAGACCACCAAAACTCCTTCAAAAACCCTGGCACATGACAGCATAGATTTTATTTAGAATGTTCCAATTAAAAATGATAATAATGATGATGCCCAGGGTGGCTGAATTGTCAAAGACATGAGAAAAAGCATCAGAGTGAATAAATAGTCAGTTTAACAAAGAGGAAGGAGTCAGCAGCAGGTGGAGAACTTCAGTGAAATAAAAGTTTAAGTGACTGAACAGCATGCAAAAAGACAAAATCTTCAACACATTACATCCCAATCAAACAAGAGCAGCCTCCTTTACTGAAGTACATTCAAAGTGTTCACCATCTTATAATGAAGAGAGCATTTCAGAATAAAAGTGCCCTGAACTCACCGAGCAGCAGTTCCTCTGTGTGTGTGTGTGTGTGTCTGGACTCTCAGTTATTCCTCTGCAGCTGAACAGCAGGATGCCTTCAGATGGTTCACTGTCTGCTCACCTGCAGCTCCTCGCTTCATAAACACAGGGACCATGTGGGCTGAGCTGCTGCCTTCAGCCTCAGCACACACCGTCCCTCTGCGCCTGCTGCTGCCTTCACGTACCGCTCGGAACATTTCGCTTCTGCAAGGCTGCAGCGCCGTTTTAGTGCCAAATCACAGTCCTGCAGGGGCTCATGCTGTGGACACTACAGCATATCTATATGTTATGTATAACACAACCTAAAGTCCACTACATTAGTGCCTATCTATACTAATTATAATAAAGGTATTTAAAATTTTAAAATATGCCAAGCTAAATTCCTTTTCTGTGCAAACTTATTTGGCAATAAACTTGTTTCTGTTTCTGATTGAGATAAAAGCCGGTAAACACAATTAAAAACAACACATCAGCCAAGGAACAGACTTTCCAATAAAATTCACTGCGACGAAAATAAACTATCAAGAGGCATTAAAAGCAGTCTCAGTATAATCATGTTTTCAATGTTATGCTTCGCCAATAAGAGAGAAACAAAAGACACACTGTCATCTGAAAAATGTCTCTAAATATGCGATTTGTTAATGTGAAATAGTGTGAAACAGAGAGTAGATGGTGAAAATTAGATAATTTATTTAATTAAGTGAAGACCAAATCTCTCCCACAATGTAAAAACACTCATTTGTCAAATCATCAAATGTTTAAGTATGTAAACCTGCTCTAAAAGTAGATAGTGTTGGTCCAAAACGTGTGATAAATAAATGTCAAAATGTAAAAAAGCAAGTATCTGTTAAATGATCATGCAGCATAGACGTTCATGTTATGAGTGAGCGAGCTGCCTGTGGCAAGATGGCCGCCACGTGAGGACGTCAGTCTTCATTGGCTAACAGCGTGTGTGAGCCATCTAGTGTTTATATACATATCTATGTATGAATCTATGAATGCACCAATACGTTGTTTGTCAGCCGCCAATAACCATCACGAGGAGGAGGAGAAGAAGAAGAAGAACAAGAAGGTTTTTTTCTTTCCTTTTTTTAAGAAGAAGAAGAAAAAGAAGAAGAAGAAGAAGAAGAAGGTTTTTTTCTTTCCTTTTTTTAAGAAGAAGAAGAAAAAGAAGAAGAAGAAGAAGAAGAAGGTTTTTTCTTTCCTTTTTTTAAGAAGAAGAAGAAAAAGAAGAAGAAGAAAAGAAGAAGAAGGTTTTTTTCTTTCCTTTTTTTAAGAAGAAGTAGAAGAAGAAGAAGAAGAAGAAGAAGAAGAAGACACGGTGGGTTCGCGAAAGAGGTTGTTTGACTCTCCAGAGCTGCCGTATTTATAAGGTCACATGCATTGTTTACTAGCACGAGCTAGGACCCAGAGACACACCTGCTAGCAGCTGCACAGCTACTTCACTACATGATAACATGTATGGACTGTAAAGTAATTAAACTAAGAAGTGTTTTAGAAAGCACTTAGCGCTAAAAAGCTAAAGTTACTGAATCTCCTTAGCCTTGCTAACGAGCTACCTTTGGTCTAGCTAACTAATGCTAACAGCAGCTGCCCAGACGTTCAGATGTTAGCTAGCTATGAGATCCTTGAACTACGTCCACCGCGTCAGCTTGGATTTCACAGGAACTCTGTTTCCTCATGCTATCTGTCTAGGAGATGCGGACAACGACACGGGAAGTAAGAAATTTGTGGACACAGTGATGTAAATCAGCGGACCTGGAAAAATATGCTAATGGAGTAAATGCTGAAAACAAGCATGTAATTTGGTATGATAACTTCAACCTGCAAAACTTTTGAATATACTGCATAAATGTTCTCAGAGGCCGTCTTATTTTGAAGTCTTATTCATTCATGTAAGCGTCCCTGATTTGAAAGATAAGTACTTCATACCAGTAAAAGATCAGGAGAGCAACTCCACCGTCACCAAACCCTCATTGTTACCATTGTACCATGTATGTTTTTCAAAGGAAATATGTGTATTCAGTGTTAGTAAATTTACATGATATTGTTTCAAGGGATTGATATGCAATGGGGTCTATGATGTATTAGCAGTGGTTACAGGTCACATGGTGGTTAAATACTGCAACAGTGGCTGTAAACCTCTCAAAAAGCATGTTCCTGTAACACTCAAAGTAAATGTGCTTTATTTTGTCTCTGTTAAATGCAGCTGAATGCGTTGGTTGTGCGGGACACCAATGGAAAGCTGCATGTGTACAAGAATGACGACTCCAAACCCTGGGTCACAAGAACCTGTGTGGGCATGGTCAGTGTCAGAAACCAAGAAACATATTGATATGTGTCATTACTCATACTCATATGATGTGTTTTGGTTTGCCAGCTGACCTGTGTTGCAGTCGGAGATGTCTGCAACAAAGGAAAAGTAAGTTCTGAAACACGAAATGATCTACAGCAGAGCTTCATGAATGTGTTTGTGACAATGTTCACAACACTGTGTTTATTTTTCACTGTTTGACAGAACTTTGTGGTAGCTGTTGGTGCAGAGGGCTGGTTCCACCTCTTTGACCTGACAGCTGCTATTGCAAGCAAAGCAGATTCATCCAGTCAGCATGAATTCATGTCCTCAGACGACCAGAAGCCCTTCTTCACCCAGCATATTCCTGCCAACACCAAAGTCATCCTCATCAGTGATATCGGTGAATAACTTTCTTACATATATTGCATATGCATCCTGTGTGTTTATGAATCTGACTACAGTGCGTGTTTGCCTGTATCATAGATGGTGACGGTCGCTGCGAGCTTGTGGTGGGTTATACAGACCGAGTGGTGCGAGCTTTCCGTTGGGAAGAGCCGTCTGATGGTTCAGAGCTGGGATCTGGACAGCTGGTCCTGCTGAAGAAATGGCTTCTGGAGGGGCAGGTACACCTCGCTTCATTAATATGAATTATCTCAGCATATGTTAACTGAAACTGTGAGGTGAACAGTTCATGTGGTATGGTTAGGCCACTTTATGGACCTCTTTCCTGTACACAAACTTGAATGATGGGCGAGTTGATAATCCAACAGTATTTATTGTTTATTGATTGTCAGCAGACTTGCGATGGCATGATTTCATCATGCTATTATTTTTTATTTGGTCAAAATGATGTATTCCAAGCTAGCTGTAATCAAAAACTAACAAAAATATATATCATTTTTTTTAACACAGAAACTTTGGTCTCATGTGATGCGTAACACTGGAACACAGTTCTTTTGCTTTTAACTTCAACCAACAGGTTTGTTCGTTAATCAGTCCAAAGTCATTTATTTGACTATAAAATCAAACTCATGCTTTTGTGAGCAAAAAATAGTCCACAATTTAGTTCATAATGGAATTAATCATTGTTAACACCTCTACATTGAACGCCAGTTTGTTTTGCCACACCTTTACCAAAGCATAATATATGCTGATATAAGAGTACATGTATATCCTTATTGTACTGTTTAATCCATGGGCAGCGTGAGGGTACCAGGTCACATTTTCAGTTGACCCATAATAAAGGCATAAAAGAATGTTTTTTGTGACAAAGAAATATCTGTTCCAATCACTCTATCAGAGAAAAATCTGAGTTGAAGAAATAACTGGAAACTCAAGAGAGACATGACATTATGTTCTTTACAAGTGTTTGTAAACTTTTGACCACAACTGTATATGAGGATAAGTGGTAGAAAATGGATGGATGGACCCCTCCTGGAGAAATGAATGAACAGTGCAATAAAAGCTCTATTTTGGACTGATATGCTGATGTGCTGATGTCTGTGGTGCAGGTGGACAGTTTGTCAGTGAACCCAGGTCCAGAGGGTTTACTAGAGCTAATGGTTTCTCAGCCAGGCTGTGGCTACGCTATCCTGCTGTGTTCCTGGACACAACAGGACTCTTCCGGCTCTGGATACGAGGCCCCAGCCACTCCTGGGAGGTAGACACAAACAAAGGTTCTAGACAGGCAGATGTAAGAAACTCCTGACTGGTGACAACATTAAACATGCTTTTATTTGTTTTCTCACGGCGAGGCATCATCCAGAGATGTTGTTCTTCATCTGACAACAGGGCGGATTCACAACAAGAATGTTTCCACTCATCTTATCGGCAGCATCAGTAAAGGTACCAAACAGAAACCTTGTGTCAATTAATTGATTTTTCTTTTCTATGCACAAGACATATGATTGGATCTCTTTTCACATCTGTTAACTGCTTTGGTCTGTTTTCCATCAGGCTCAAAAGAAGAATCGTCTAAATGTGGGCTGTTCGCTCTTTGTACTTTAGATGGTAAGTCATGAATTTGAAACACTTTTTCCAGAATAGCACTGGTACAGATTAAACAACTGGCAGTAGCAGTCCCAACCAATAATCAGTTACTTTTAGGATAAACCAGATGTGATAACATCACTCAACTTGGACGTTTGCTCAGCAAAGATAATAGCAGATAAATAGTATAGTAGTAGTAATAGTATTTATGGTAGCACCGGATAATTGGTAAACTGTTCTGAGCAGCTGGAGAGTCAATCAATATTTAAAGAAGAGAGGATCTAGTGGATTTGTCATCATTTCAGGCCGTCAGCTGCCAGTATTTTCCTACCTGAGCTCCCTCTTGGTGACACCTTGGTCAGCCCAGAGAAAAGGAGTTACCATAAGAGGTGTTAGAACTATGCCAGAGAAACTATGGATGTGTCATGAGATGATTTTCCAATCTGCTGTGTCCTGTTGTTGGAATATTCCAGCACATAGTAGATGTGTAGAGAAACCTGGCACTTTGTCTCTTTTCTCAAAGGAGCCATTAACAGCAAACTTCTCGCAAAATCAGTGTTTTCCAGGAAGTACTTTTGTATTTTATTTCAGTAGCAGTAGCCTATAAAATCAGTTAGAACAGTACTTTAATATTATTTATTCTTTAAATCTTACAGGGACCCTGAAGTTAATGGACAGCTCAGTGCAGCTGCTGTGGTCCGTCCAGGTGGATCATCAGCTGTTTGCATTGCAGAAGCTTGACGTCACTGTGAGTTTGTCTGTATTTATGCTGCTCTATTTTTTTTTAATTGTTGGAATGTTTTACAACCATATTTGTTTTAAAGCTGCATATTCTCTTATTTTATATTTCTCACTTTTACTTTATACAGTAAATTACTTAACTCTTTGAGTGCCATAGACATATATATTTCCATCAAAGTGTTTTTTCAGCAGCAGGGACAAAAGAGTGCTCCCACACAGCCTGTGATTAACATTGGGGCTTCTGGGATTTGTAGTCGGACATGATGGTATACGCCACAGAGATCAAAGCAGGAAGTGGAGACGATCGAGATTAGAGAGCAAAACAAATGAAATCTGGACAAAAAGTGGTGATTTTCTCCTCTTTGATATCACAAAGCTGACAAGAAGTGGTGAACATCAGTCCAATCAGCACCAAACAGAAAACCATGCAAGGCTTCAGGATGGGTTCACACCTTACTGTCACATCCTGGTCCTTCAGCTCAATAAATTCTCACTAATGTTTATGTTTCCACCCTTCCAAAGACTTTGTGACATGCTACCCTCAACACTGCACATGACACAGGCTTAAAGTCAAGAAACATGTTTTATTTCTCTGTAGGGCCCTTCCCATCATGTCAGATACTGATAATCTAAACCTGTCAGAGGCAAAAAAAAAAAAAACTTTCACTGGATGTAAATTAGTGGGGAGATTTGAGTGTGTAGTTACATTATAGCCTGTATAGCTGTCTGCCTCAGTACTGGACTAATTTCAAAAACCCGTCACCTAGACATGAGGAAAAAGGGGTCCTGGTTGACTTTTTAACCATTCATCACATGAACACAATGGTTGATTAAAGGTTTAGTCATTTCAGCACCCTGTTAATCATTTGGAGAGGTTGTCTTGGTGATCATGAGAGGATGTGCTCTTCCAGGGAGACGGCAGGGAGGAGGTGGTGGCATGCGCCTGGGATGGTCAAACCTACATCATCGACCATAATCGGACAGTAGTGCGGTTCCAGTTCGATGAGAACGTCAACGCTTTCTGTGCCGGTGAGGGACTTCATACTTAACCCCCTCAAAATGATCTTAAATGTTAAAAATGTACCTTTTCTCCCGTCTGCTCGCTTCTTTCTCTTGGAGTTGTTGTTCTCATCCTCAGCAGGAGGTGGCAGCATTGAGCTTTAAGCTCTTCCTCCTACTTTCTGTCTTTGCCTTTCTTTTTCACATCTTCCCCCAGTGTTTGAACAAGCCACAGTTTATTTGAGCGAGCTAATGTGACAGGCCCAGTAGTAAGTGCATTAGACAAAGAGACAAGAGCCTTTGTTTGATCGGCCTCATTCCATATTGGGTTTGTTTCTTTGTAGCTACAGGTTGTTTGTGAAAATAGTCAGTTCCTGCTGTCTACTCTGCTCTCTGCCAGATCTGTGGGGTCATTAACGCAGATTAGATTGGTTTCTGTTTGTGCCACAGAGACACACATCAGTCTCCATGCAGCAGAGGGTTACATTGGGATTCACAGAACATGCTATATCATCACAGCACTGGCTGCCTCAAGTTTAAGTGTTTTTTGTGTGTGTTGCAGGTCAGTACACATGTAAGGAGGGTAAGAACAGCCCCTGCCTGGTTTACGTGAGCTTCAATCACAAAATCTACATCTACTGGAAGGTGGAGCTGGAGCGCATGGAGTCCACCAACATGTTGCGGATCCTGGAGGAGAAACCGCAGTTTAAGAGCCACCTCAAGGCA
Source organism: Synanceia verrucosa (assembly GCA_029721515.1). NCBI lineage: Eukaryota > Metazoa > Chordata > Actinopteri > Perciformes > Synanceiidae > Synanceia > Synanceia verrucosa. Next base: position 25,287,877 of record CM056552.1, on the reverse strand, counting down.
CTGGGAATCAGTAAGTACACTCAGCTAGTCATTAGGAGGCTGACTCAGGTCAGATCACAGCATCCTTCGTCAGATTCAAACCGACACCTCCACTGTTTGCTGTTGTAATTGGATAAGAGCCCAACTGAGACAATTTGTTGTCATCCTGTTTGCCATCCAGTTGCAACATTCTGACTCCGACCTGAATACTAACGAGGAGGGGAGAATTAATGTGATCCCCCCCCGTGACAGATTTTTACTGCTAACAAGATCCTGCCCACCAGCAGGTTTAATGGCCTCACACTGGAGCAAACTGAGTGAGCATGTATGAGTAAATGAACAAAATTTGACTTTTTCATTTGAGATATTATGATTTCATGAGCATAGTTTGGTGTGGTCACTTATTTTTGATGTGACTCCAGGGATGGCAACACTCCACCTCTTAGAAATATCTCTTATTTCTTATTCTTCCAATGGTGCCATTATCAAATTAGAAAAAAAACCTGTCTTTCGTTTTTGATCAAGCACCTGCAAATCTGACACCATTCAGCTTTACTTAATTAGCGAATGTTGGCATGCTAACATGCTAAATTAGGTTGGTGAACATGGTAAACATGCTGAACATGTTAGCATGCTGCTGGTAGCATGTAGCACAGCCTCACACTTGAATATCCTCAGGTCCCTCATATGGAAAATATTGATACTCTTAAATATTGTGATAATATGTTGTGATACTGTGTTATTTTTTAATTAATAGTTTCCATATAAATATTTGTGGCAAAACAAAAAAAGTATTTTTTTTTCTTTTATTTCAAGTCTTTATATGACAGTTTTGTTGAAATTAGATGTGAAAAAAAATGACAATATATTGCCTTGCTTACAGTATTGCAGTATCACAGTATATTGTAACCCCTGTATCATGGTACTTATCATATGTCCAGCTTCTTGGCATCACTCCGTCCTTTTCCTTTATCATTAGTGACTCTTCTCAATGCTGAGCTACAACAGCAGCTTGATACTCTGCAGAGTTTCATCCTCATTGTGAAGGGACTTTCCAGAACCAGAAAGCCTTATTTATTAATCTAGTCGGGGATCAGTGATGCTAATGATCATACCTCACTCTTCGTGAACAGCAGGCCTTCATCAAGATGAAACATGCGATAAATGATAGGTTTGGCAGCTCAGATATTTCGGTGAATCAAACTTGGAAGGTGTTTAGGATAAAAGCCAAATCTTTGTTGTTCGAGGCCAGCTGTCGAGCTTCTCCTTAACAAATTAGCACATCGACACACACATACAGGAAGAGGGAGGAAATAAGTTCAGGGAGTCTCAAATCCAGTGTTTTCATTTCTGCATCCAAATGTGTATAAATCTGTATCCTGTCAGTCAACTGTGCTGAAACGACTCAAGTATTTTTAGAGAGGCTGCAATCCACAAGCACACAGAGCCCAGAAGCTGAGCACTCTGCTCTCTGACTCCTTTATTTCTCTTTATTTTTTATCCTCCTCTCTCTGGAAAATTGTGTCTCTGCCGTCCAGCTTCTTTCTCCTGACAAACACAGTGTTTAACTAAGTCAATAAGTCAGTTAATCATTGTGAATGTGTACAATGGTTATTTATTTCCTGTTAATTTCCTTGTGTCAGATTATTAATCAGCCATGGAGTGATTTTATATCTTCCATACGTGTCATGCAGTGTTTTTTTAGTGAGGGTAAATCTGATTAAATCACAAATTAGTCCCTTTGGTCTGCATGGATGACCAGCTAGTCACCCGTTTCGTGTCAGAAAAGAAGTGCTAAATAAGTGGAAACCTGCTTACAGGGGGAAAATGATGATGGCACTCTAAGCCATGATTAGCAACACTTTCTGGAGCATTACGGTTGTCCTTCTGATTTTTCTGAAGTCTGGTGGTGGTGTTAGCATAGCTTCCTGCTGCCTCTGTTAATAATTCAACCTCTGGGCCTGTTGTGTCTCTTTTGACCAGGATATCGCACATTTGTTACCTAACCCAGTGTGGAAAACGCCTGCTGTAGCAGCCAGGCGACAAGAAACTAGAGAGGAGGAGGGACTGGAAGAAAAAAAAAAGAGGAGAGAGAGAACTGCAGAAAAATATAAGTGTGAACGTGTGTCTGATATGCAGTGTAGAGGAGGGGTTATTTAGCTGTGCATGTTGTGTGAATAAAATGCCATCAAAAAGGCTTGATGTGCGTTTAATTCCATATGCTTGTTTATAACAGTAGAACATATATCCATTAAAATACACAGAAGGACAACAACTGAAACTCAGTAAGTGTCGGCTGTGTCAGCTGCCTCACCCTGGCTTCCTGGAAATGTCAGTAGCAGCTCTCAGGCTCTCCCCTGCTGTCAATTCACCTTAAGAACCATCCTTTAGCCAAACAAGAGTCTCCCTGCTCTACATCACAACCTGGGACGATCTGAATATAGACGGTTCCTCCTGCATTCAGTCATCAAGTTGTTTTGACTTGTTTCACAATAGATTGATGGTTGACAGCGTGTTAGTGTCTCTGTAGGTAAATACATTGTGATGCACAAGGAGGGAAGTAATATTATGGGGGAAAAATGAGATTAAAGTGTTGAATTTATGAGGGAAAAAAATGCAAATTTGGGCAAACAAATTATTCTCTGAAACTGAAGTGGCAAATTTCCAAGGAAAGAAAATCCACAAATTTAAGACAGAAGAACTCAAATCTGAATGTTTTTTTTTCTGGTATTTGAGTCTGAATCCATTGGCTATCAGCTTATGGGGACAAACGGCTGTATTTTTGCATGCTGAGCTTATTGTTTGTGGTATAATTAGCAGTTTTCGATGCAAGACTGGAGTTGGAGTTGAGAACTTATTTCACAAGTAGCCAGTTTAAATCACCATAGTGATTACATTTCAGCCTCTTTTGCTCTCCAGATGACTGTTCACCTACCATCCATCCACTGAAGCCTGCTCGAATATTATTTGTTTATAAATGAAGAATCTGGTAATTGAGATCCACTGCAGGCATAAAACAAGAGGCAACATCTGGTGTGATGAGGTTAATCCAACCTTGAAGAATCAAGCGACAAGGTTATTTAATAGTCAAATAAAATATTACCGGTCTTTTATTCTCATACATTTGTGACTTTATAAGATAATGTTCACTTCTTTTGTCTTAAACGGACACTATGTAATTTTTTTCTCCCATCTAGTGGTTAAATTTGACTTTGCATGCATTGCAACATGGTTGGAACTATGGTAAGTAGAATGGGTCAACTCCTGGGCGGCCACTGTCACTGCGATCCCCAACCCCGGCCCGGAGCTCCGGTCATTTTATGGCCCTTTTTCACTTTTTTTGGCGATGAGGATTCAGCGCGGCATAAGTATGGTCTTGTATTATGACCAAAAGTACAGTGCAGGTTTTAGTTCAGTGCCGGGTAAGTAAAACCAGCGTCTCCACCTTGCTTCTGTGTGAAAAGTGAATCACATTTTCTCCTATGGGTACTAGCAGGTAGTGCTTTATGTCCCTCTCTGCAGTTCATAGTTTTTTATATATTGGAAAGACATGGAAGCCTCCGTATGAGCTACCCGCTCTATGTAAACACAGATAACTGCTTCTTCGCCCAGGAGGATGAGTCAGATTGTTGGCATAGGTTATTTTACACCAACGAGGATCTATTTATGAATGAAGACGTTAATTTGAGGTCATAAAATACTTAAAAAATTACATAGTGTCCCTTTAAATCTGTAATTTCATTTCTTTTTTAACCTATAATGCAACATTATATGACCTCCTACCAGAGAAGAAGTTTAAAATGGTAAGAAAGCCCTCTTCACATTAAACTGATCTCTCATGTCAGTGGCTGCTGCCTCTTTTGTGTTTCCTCTCTGCAGATACTGAGGACCCTGCAGCAGTGAGAGCGCTGGTGGCCAGTGTTCTCTACAGGGATTCACAGACTTAACACACACATCAACACACTGCTGTCTCTGTTCTCCCACTTGACTGTAAATACTCTGTTAATAAACACTGAATGTACGTCTCCAGTGCTGCTGGTCCTGTTATTTGTGTTCCCCGCAGACAGACGTGTCAGGTTTCAGGTTTCTGATCTGTAATCTCAGCTGTACATGCTGCCTCTGTCATTGGTATTTTCTCCTGCAAGGTTGCTGACAGACAATGAAAGCATGAGGCCCTGTGCAGGGGAAATAATGTACTGTTAAAATTCCGTTATGCAGCTGTCAGTTAGCGCTGGCATGTTAGTAAAATACCACAAACATATAACTGAGTGCCTTTTTCCTTTTCTTCATGTGCAGTTTCTTTGAATTTTCTTTCATCTGGTGTATCATCTCAAAGATACAAAGGGCCTCAGATGTTACATAATGTGACATTTGTTGCATGAGATTTGCAAGGCAGCAAGACAGTGTTTTTTTTTTTTCTGTCAGTGTCTGCAGGGAGCGACTGTCGGAGGCATTGAGGGAATCACCCACTGTTCCCAATGGGAGGATCCTATAACCACCTATGTACACAGCCTCTCCTTTTCTCATGCAATATAAATTAGTGTGTTCGTGTAAAGGGTAAACACAGCCTCTCATCTCTCCTGTGTTTCTGCCCTTTAGAGGACGTGCCAGGGGAAGACTTCACCTATAGGGCAGCATCCTCCCTGCTCTCAGCGCCACAGATCAAGCTGGTCGTTGTTTTTTGGTCAGACTCAAAAATTAAATTGTCTTAGTCACAACTGAAGCATTGAGTAGTAGCTGGAAATTAAAGGAAATAAGAGGTATATAAAAACTAAAATGAAAAAACAAAACAAATTTTAAAGGGCCAGTGTACACAGTAATGTATTAATATAAAGATGTGATATAAAATAGAAAGTACAATAGTTCCCTAAGTATGGGATATATGAGCTATAGTTTAACGGGAAAGGTATCAATATAATACTAGAAAACCGTAAGCAGTTATGTAGGGCCCTCGCGGTATGACGCAGTCGGGCATCAGATGGGGAACGGCGGTGCAAGCATGGGGCA
>CM056552.1:24921666-25282391 GCA_029721515.1 Synanceia verrucosa | reverse complement strand
CATGACAGAAAGAAAAAGCATTAGAGCAGAAGGAAAAAGCTCTGAAATCCCATTCTGGCAGCCATGTTTACACTCCGGCCCGGCTACCTGTATGTTCGGGATCGATGGTTGAGGGTGGCAGTGCGGGCCGGGCTGGGAACCTGTCCGACAGCCATATTGTTCCTGGTGGGGCTGGAGACATAATCGTTGGGCACCACTGGGGGGCGCACTGGCTCCAGTGTCCTGTAGGGGGAGTTCTTCCTGTACATGTAAAGGGCAAGGGGTGGGGACACGGTGAATGTGATGATAAAGTCAAACACCTTCTGTACCACTCCTGTCTGGAACAAAACACTGTTAAGACATGCACACTAAGTGAGAGCAATGGATCCTCTTTGGGTCCCCACTAATGAGTGAGTTAATTCTGAAAATAAAAAGCATGTGTCTTTTGCTTGTCTATGCTGAGTGTTACATCACATTAAAATGTCTGTCCCTTATTAGATTTCTCTAATATTAAATACTATTTACCAAAACACGTGAACATGAAATGCTGTAACAGTCACAGTCCAAAGAGCAGATCGTGCATTCTAGTATTAACCGTCAGACATAAACAGTCATGATTTCAAGGTACCCCAGACTACCTCTGTGACATCACCAACCTCAACATTGCACGCAGTCCGCAGTTTCGGAGAGCGGGCTCATCGGAACCAGGGACAAGTGGGCAGAAAATGGCTTGGTTTTGGGTTGATGTCTGATAGAATTTCTCCGTTCAATATTTGCTTCCCAATCTAAATTAAATCCGAGTCGTTTTATTATTAATTTTTCCCGTTTTCCACTTAGTCTGTTCATCACATTCACACACCATCACCATGGCCTTTAGGTTATTTTCTTATTAGGCAACTCATCATTTTCATTAATTCAGTCTGTTTTAATATGCTCATCATTTCATCACAGTTATCATGATCAATTGTTCACTGCTTTTGTGTTAAAATAAATCTCATATCCATCCAAGCATCGCATCCAAGTCGTTGTTTGTGGTAATCTTCATTTAGTTATAGATCCATGTAACTAAAAGAATTCACAATTTCAGAAGAGGTTGATATACACAAGTTAGAATCGATTAGTATTTTTCCATCAATTTTACACCATTAATTGCCTCTGGATTAATGAGTCTACTAATCAAATTAACGGAGGTGGAGCCCCGAATTTAATGATCATCTTATAATTCAACCAAAGTGTAAGAATGCTACAGCTGTGGTCATCTGCCTGCTGATGTCTGGCGAATAACCAATTCTGCTGCTCTGACGACCTTCAGAAGAAATCACAAGACCTCTGTTGTTTTTCACAGACAGCAGGTGGTAGCTGATGTCCTTCCTGGCAGACGCAGCGTCCATCACCAAGCTGGCACGGCAGACATCGCAGGACAGCTTCTTCAAAGTACTTCCAACAACAAATCCTGAAATTACATGGAGACCAATTAATAATATAATAATAATTAATAAGCACAGAAAAATTAGGGTGCCACTTATTTTTTGGGACAATCATCCGATTAATCAGCCCTGTTTTTCCCCAGAATTGGCACTATCGGTTATAGGCAAAAGCCACTATCGATAGACCTCTACCTGCAATGAAAAAGAGAGCATTGTCAACACGACCATCTGAGCGATTGGGAAGGTAGCTGTGGTCATGTACAAGGGCAGGAATGTCTGCAAATAGGGATGGGAGATCCGAATGGGTGGTCAGTGGCCTCAAATTGGCTAAATATATGAATATATTAAAAAATCTATATGAATATATAAATTATAATAATATGGAAATAAATGACAGAAACATGAAACATGAGCATCAAGCATGCCCAAACAAATTTTTGAGCTGATTAACAAGAACGGCATAGCTACTCATTACTGAGTCCTTTTTGAAATTTTTATTTCTATTTTAGGGGGTTTTGGGTTTTTCAAACAGCCTATTTCAGTTTAATGGTTGTTTGCAATAAATTGCTTGCTCAATTTTTTCTCTCACTCCCATTTCTTATTTTTGCATTTTGAAGCACTACTTAGAACCTTCTTAAGATCCAACAGAGCAAAATGTAAATTCTTGCAATTTTTCAGCTGGTCTTAATATTTTGATCAGGAGTGTACGTACTTGGTCTCACTCACAGCCAGTCTGTTGGACAGATAAAGTTAGACAGATAATAAAGACAAGCACATCCACAAAGACTGCCCCTGCCTACCCTAAAAAATAGGCTGTCATACAAGAAATTAAAATTTCAACTCATGCAAAGCGACTCAAAGTTTTTGTTTCGCAAATAGCCGTGAAACAACTGCGTTGCACGATTAAGTCTTTTTTTTCCTCAAAGAAAAGCTGCAATTTCAACATGTCCAAGCATCCCAACTCATAGCCACATTTTTAAGGTTTGTAATGAACAAAACCGTCAAGATTTCAGCGAGTTAAGAGTATTCTGACTATGCAGATAACTCATCTTCCGACCGCTACCACAGAGCGTACCAGAATGGTATACTGTGGTAAAATGGCTGCCGTAGGACACCCATATGTGAAACTGAGCATGTGCATGTTGATGCACAAACACACCATGGTTGAGGCAGAACTGAACTAGGACAAGTCTGCGCTGAGCCGACCAGCGCCTTAATGCACGGGAACGTTCAGTAGACCAGCAGTGTGTCTTCTCCACACAGTCCAGGATACACACCGCCTCAACCAGGCACAAAGAGAGGAAAGAGAACAAATCTTCTTTTCAGAGTAAATGACAACAAATTGTATTCAGCTAGCACATGTGTAGGTGTACAGAGAATTATTAAATGCATGGCAAAATAAAAGACAGCAACATTTTTCCCCTGAAAAAGTGAGGAGAGCGCTTAAAATTAAAGGCAGTTTCACCTTGTTAGCACAGGTCAGCTTGTTTCAGTACATGGATTAGTGCTCATATATTCTATATAGTGGAAAGGACTGGGAGGACATCTGGGAGGAGTGAGCAAGTAAGAAAGCCATAAACTCATGTTTACACTGTTTACAGAGGTAATACACCAGGAAAGAAAAGGGTCATATTCCCATAGACTTCAATACAAACAGACTTGTTTTTGAAAGCACCAGCATCACCCCCTGCTGGCTGTTAGAGAGAATACAAGTTTAAGTTCCATTCAAAAGCAGAATCATTGTAGTTCATCGCAGCCAGACTTCTACATTTATTACTTGTTTTTAAGAAGCTCAGTGGCCTTGTTCCTCATCACATCTCCCAAGTCTTTGTAGCAGCTGATCGTTTTAAATTTTAGGATTTTTAATTAAGATTTAAGTTGTGACACTCTCAAGAACTCAGTAAGCACACTCCCATTTTACTCACCTTAACCAGACAATAAGCTTTGTTGCACTATAACCATATATTCACACTGACTGTATTTGCGCTATCTATTTATTCATGTCTGTGTTTTTATTTTATTGTGTTTGATTTTATTTTGCTTGCACCCAAGTTTGAGAGAACAGTAATTTCAACCCTCTGGATGTCCTGTTCATGCCGCAGAATTGACAATAAAGCTTTTTTTAAATTAAAAATAATTGTAGGATAAACCGGAGTACCTGGAGAAAACCCAAGGAACAAATGAAGAATATGCAAAACTCTAAAGCTTCATCAGTGAAGCTCCAGGAAGCTCTTACTAATGAATCACTGTGACAAAACTATGTGATTAATTTTATGATCATTTTATTTAATTTGAAGTAAAAATAATTTGCGGGAGAATCTGGAGAAACTAAAGGAGCATATACAAACCTCAATCTCTAAGCTTTGTCACTGACGTTCCATCATTGAGGCTCCAGGAAGCTCTTAATGTTGAATCGCTGTGACAAAACTATTTCACTAGATTTCAGTTTGTTATGTCAAATGTTACTCTTAAATGAAGTGTTTTTTTTTTGTTTTGTTTTTTTTAAAAAGTAAAAATATTTGTAGAAAAATCTGGAGAACCCAGAAAAAACCCGCGAAAGTAAGAAGAAAATAAAAATAAAAAGAACATAAAACCCTCTGAAGCTCAATCATTGAGGCTCCATCACTAAAGCTCCATCACTGCAGCTCAATCACTGAGGCTCCATCACTAAAGTCTGGCCACTGCAGCTCAATCACTGAAGATTGATAGGTCCTTCCACTCATCGGTGCATTTTGCGTCGACAAAGGCGACAAATTGACCACAACCTGCCGCCACAGCCTTGTAGTAAATATTTGCATGCTTACGCAAGAATGAGTCAAAATTGGAGTTATCAGTGCCTCGGTCTCCATCACCTGAATCATCAGTGCCTGGGTCTCCATCACCTGAGTCATCAGAATCATCCAGAATGGATATAGCCATCAGCTCACGGACAGCTTCTGCATAACAGCTGGTGTCCAGGTCATCTTCCAGGTGAGTCTTTGTAATGAACCTGTGTTTTAGGGCCTGACTGGGTGTGATTCTTGTGTTAGGGTCCTGATCAAGTAACTGCTGAAGAAGATCAACGAATGCCATCCTGTCTTTGTCTTCAACATCGCCATCTTCTTTTGAGAACAGTTTTACTTCCTCTCCCAAACTCCTGGCTGGCTTGAAAAAGTGTCTTGTAAGTTTGGGGCAGATTCCAGTTGTCTCCATGTACTCCTTTGGCGTCTTCAGTCTCCATCGTGGACCGCCTGTGCCCTGTTCCTGGATGAAATACCACCTGGCGTAAACCCCAGCTTGCAGCAGGTGGTCTGCTGGCTGACCAAGAAGATCACACACAGCTTTCATTTTCTCGTAGGGAGATTCTTGAAGGAAGAAGTGCCTGCCAAAGAACAGGTATGCCAAGACACATCCCAGTCCCCACATGTCCAGGGCTTCAGTTATGGGAAGACCTAACATCACCTCTGGAGCTCTGTAGGGAAGAGGTTGCATCTGTATTCCAATCGTTGCATCACAGGCTTTCATAGCCAAACCAAAGTCGATTAATTTCACCTTGAAGGGCTGATCCTGGTGGTTGACCAGCATGATGTTGTCAGGTTTCATGTCCGCGTGAATAATGCTGAGAGTTTTGAGGGCTTCAAAAGCTACAAGCAGCTGATGTGTGATCAGGCGGATTTCATTAAGAGACAATGGTGTCTCTCGCTCACACACTAAGTCAAAAAGACTCATGTCCAGCATTTCGAAGGCGACGCAAAACTTGCCCTGGAACATGAAACTGTCGATGAATTTCACTATGTTTGTTTTCTCTGGATCAAGAGCCTTGATTTCTTGAAGGATTTTCACCTCGGCGATTTGATTTTCACTTTCCTCCAGGATCTTGATAGCCACCTTCTCTGACGTGTCTGTGTTGACACACATGAAAACTTGACCAAAACCTCCTCTTCCAAGGGTGTCAACTACACGGTACTCTGTAGACTTGTTGCAAATGATTTCATTCTTACTAAATAAGAATGAGTCAGAACTGGAGTCATCAGAGCTCAAGTCTCCATCACTTGAGTCATCAGTGCCTGGGTCTCCATCACCTGAGTCATCAGAATCATCCAGAATGGATATAGCCATCAGCTCACGGACAGCTTCTGCATAACAGTCTCCATCACCTGAGTCATCAGTGCCTGGGTCTCCATCACCTGAGTCTTCAGTGCCTGGGTCTCCATCACCTGAATCATCAAGAATGGATATAGCCATCAGCTCACGGACAGCTTCTGCATAACAGTCTCCATCACCTGAGTCATCAGTGCCTGGGTCTCCATCACCTGAGTCATAGGTGCCTGGGTCTCCATCACCTGAATCATCAAGAATGGATATAGCCATCAGCTCACGGACAGCTTCTGCATAACAGTCTCCATCACCTGAGTCACCAGTGCCTGGATCTCCATCACCTGAATCATCACTGCCTCGGTCTCCATCACCTGAATCATCAAGAATGGATATAGCCATCAGCTCACGGACAGCTTCTGCATAACAGTCTCCATCACCTGAGTCACCAGTGCCTGGATCTCCATCACCTGAATCATCAGTGCCTGGGTCTCCATCACCTGAATCATCACTGCCTCGGTCTCCATCACCTGAGTCATCAGTACCTGGGTCTCCATCACCTGAATCATCAGTGCCTGGATCTCCATCACCTGAATCATCAGTGCCTGGGTCTGCATCACCTGAATCATCAGTGCCTGGGTCTCCATCACCTGAGTCATCAGTGCCTGGGTCTCCATCACCTGAATCATCCAGAATGGATATAGCCATCAGCTCACGGACAGCTTCTGCATAACAGCTGGTGTCCAGGTCATCTTCCAGGTGAGTCTTTGTAATGAACCTGTGTTTTAGGGCCTGACTGGGTGTGATTCTTGTGTTAGGGTCCTGATCAAGTAACTGCTGAAGAAGGTCAACGAATGCCATCCTGTCTTTGTCTTCAACATCGCCATCTTCTTTTGAGAACAGTTTTACTGCCTCTTCCAAATTCCTGGCTGGATTGTAAAAGTGTCTTGAAAGTTTGGGCCACATTCCAGTTCTCTCCATGTACTCCTTTGGCTTCTTCAGTCTCCATCGTGGACCGCCTGTGCCCTGCCGCTGGATGAAATACCACCTGGTGTAAATCCCAGCTCCCAGCACGTGGTCTGCTGGCTGACCAAGAAGATCACACACAGCTTTCATTTTCTCGTAGGGAGATTCTTGAAGGAAGAGGTGCCTGCCAAAGAACAGGTATGCCAAGACACATCCCAGTCCCCACATGTCCAGGGCTACAGTTATGGGAAGACCTAACATCACCTCTGGAGCTCTGTAGGGAAGAGGTTGCATCTTCATTCCAATCATTGCTTCACAGGCTTTCATAGCCAAACCAAAGTCGATTAATTTCAGCTTGAAGGGCTGATCCTGGTGGTTGACCAGCATGATGTTGTCAGGTTTCATGTCCGCATGAATAATGCTGAGAGTTTTGAGGGCTTCAAAAGCTACGAGCAGCTGATGTGTGATCAGGCGGATTTCATTAAGAGACAATGGTGTCTCTCTCTCACACACTAAGTCAAAAAGGCTCATGTCCAGCATTTCGAAGGCGACGCAAAACTTGCCCTTGAACATGAAACTGTCGATGAATTTCACTATGTTTGTTTTCTCTGGATCAAGAGCCTTGATTTCTTGAAGCATTTTCACCTCGGCGATGTGATTTTCACTTTCCTCCAGGACCTTGATAGCCACCTTCTCTGACGTGTCTGTGTTGACACACATGAAAACTTGACCAAAACCTCCTCTTCCAAGGGTGTCAGCTACACGGTACTCTGTAGACTTGTTGCAAATGATTTTATTCTTACTAAATGAGAATGAGTCAGAACTGGAGTAATCAGAGCTCAAGTCTCCATCACTTGAGTCATCAGAAGTGAAGTCTCCGTCACCTGAGTCATCAGAATCATCCAGAATGGATATAGCCATCAGCTCACGGACAGCTTCTGCATAACAGTCTCCATGACCTGGGTCATCAGTGCCTGGGTCTCCATCACCTGAGTCTTGAGTGCCTGGGTCTCCATCACCTGAATCATTAGAATCATCCAGAATGGATATAGCCATCAGCTCACGGACAGCTTCTGCATAACAGTCTCCATCACCTGAGTCATCAGTGCCTGGGTCTCCATCACTTGAGTCATCTGAATCATCCAGAATGCACACAGCCATCAGCTCACTGGCAGCTTCTGCATAAGACCTAGTGTCCAAGTCATCTTTCAGGTGAGTCATCGTAACGAACGGGTGTGTTAGGGCCTCAGTGGGTGTGATTCTTTTGTTAGCGTCCTGATGAAGTAACTGCTGAAGTAGGTCAAGGAATGCCATCCTGTCTTTGTCTTCAACACCGCCATCTCCTTTTGAGAACAGTTTTACTGCCTCTTCCAAATTCCTGGCTGGATGGAAAAAGTGTCTTGTAAGTTTGGGCTTGATTCCAGTTGTCACCATGTACTCCTTTGGCGTTTTCAGTCTCCATCGTGGACTGCCTGTGCCCTGCTCCTGGATGAAATACTGCTTGGTGTAAACCCCAGCTTCCAGCCAGTAGTCTGCTGGCTGACCAACAAGCTCACAAACAGCTTTCATTTTGTCGTACAGACATTTTGCAGGGAAGAGGGTCCTGCCAAAGAACAGGAATGCCAGGACACATCCCAGTCCCCATACGTCTATGCCTTCAGTTATGGGAAGACCTAACATCACCTCTGGAGCTCTGTATGCCAAATTTTGCATCTTCATTCCAACCTTTACTTGAGAGGCTTTCTTAGCCAAACCAAAGTCAATTAGTTTCAGCCTGAAGGGCTGATCCTGGTGGTTGACCATCATGATGTTGTCAGGTTTCAGGTCTGTGTGAATGATGCTGTGCAGGTCTAAGGCTTCCAAAGCTACAAGCAGCTGCTGTGTGATAAGGCGGATTTCATTTAGGGACAGTGTCCTTCCCGGCTTCACCAAGTCCCAAAGTCTGATGTCCAGCATCTCGAAGGCGACACAATACATGTCTTGAAATTTGAAAGCCTCCTTGAATTCCACCAAGTTTTTCTTTTCTGGGTCAAGATGCCTGATTTCACGAAGCATGTCCACTTCTGCCAAATGATCTTTAACGTTGTTGTGGACCTTGATAGCTGTGGACCTGCCTGTTCTCAAGTTAATACACTTGGCAACTTTGCCAAAACATCCTTTGCCAACTACGTCCAGTACAAGGTATCGCTCACTGGGGCTGCAGAGAATTTCGTGTTTTTGCAACCCAGGCATTGTTTCAGTCCCGTGTAGAGCCATTTTTATCTGAGCAGACAAACGCTTCAAAAAAAATTAGCTTGATATAATTGCAATATAATCAAACTATTATAAGGGGCTTTGAACGTTTTATATCTTGAAAATAAGGAGAAACGTGATTTCTTCCTGACTGTGTACTCACTCGACGACCATTCAGAGCAATATGAAGGTCCTAGGTTCAGATCGTTTACTACAGGCTCAAACATCAAAGGCAACTAATCTGCATAATAACGTCATCAGAGTCGATTCTATATTCAATTATTCTTTTAGAATTGAATTTCAATTAACTTTATTGGTAAGAACAGTTTACTGCACATACACTTCAGTTCATTTAAATCAATATATTTTCGTCGCTTGTGACGTGTTCGAGTGGTGCCTACTTACTGTCTGTAAAGTACTTCTGTCTTCAAGGAGGCTGCCTGAGAGAAGGAGGTGAAGAACCATTGATAGCTGTGTCTGGAGGCTCGTCCTGGCTGGTTGTCAGGGGGCTGCAGCTGCTAGCTTGGTCCGCCTTAGCAACGGACGGCTCCATGGACGCAGTGCTCCTTAGAATGCTAGCCTAGCCTAGCCTAGCATAGCATAGCCAGTGCGCCTCAACCGTCTATGTCCGTAAACTTTCGTCCCATAGTTTCAGTTTTCCGACACAGTTCACATCTTGCCATCCACGATATTTGATATCTTCCAACCACTTCAAACTAAATTTAAATTTGCCCATGTTCAGCCTGGGGCATCACTCTTTCTCTGATATTTAATGCAGCAGCCTTCAACACGGACGCTGATTCAGCACTTCCTTCTTCTAAAGGTCCTACCTGTACAATAAAATATACACCCAAAAACATACACTGACAAAATAAACACTGAATAAAAATGGAAACACCCATTCATTCTTCCTCAGATGAAATTTAATACCATCTTCTCACAATTAGATACTTTTTAAAGCTTTGAATTTGCAAAAGGAAATGGAAGACTTTTAGGACTTTCTAATGACCTGCGGCTTCCCTGCCAATCCTAATGGCTTGTTGAATCACGTGTTTTCTGTTTGTTTGTTTTTTCTAATTATTTACAGTCTGTGGTTTTCTGACAACAAACTATTCTCTATATATCACAGCTGGAAGCTGGAAGAAACCCCACATATCCAACTGTGCATAAGCACTGAAACATTTTTCATGATATTACTCCTTCAACTAATTAAGATTAATGCATTTTTTCCAAAATAAGAGAACAGAAATGAATTTACTGCAATCCTGTTGCTGTAAAAAATGTTGTTTTTGCAATCCTCAAACTTAAAGTCAGCCTCCAGATAAAAGTAAATGGGGTCAAATTCCTTGATCTGATTCAATGGTTCTCACTTATAAAGCAGCATTTTCTGCCCCTTAGTGGTAAAATGAATGAATGCAGCTAAAAGCAGCATTACAAACATCCTCAGCTGTTGTTTGGGAGAAGATCACATCTGTGTCATTTGTTGTAGAGGTCGATAAAGGTCAAAAGTTACTGACTGCCCCTTAAAAACTCTGATGTCTGGCATGATCCACATCACACACACTCATACAGCAGCAGCTCCTGATCCTCAGATGAAAAAAAAATACAGTTAAGAAGAACATTTCACCACTTGATTATCTTAAAATGTGCTCCTTGGTGAATAAAAGTCAGAGGTTACGAGATGAGACTTGATGGCAGGGGCGTCACTAGGTTTTAAGTGAAAGGGGGGCTTAGCCCTCAGGTGAGGTCAATTTGGCTATATGTATATGTATATCAAGTGTAATTCAACTGTTCAAACTTAAATGTTCTCAGTGAAGCTTTTGACCCCTAGTAGTGCTATAGAGCTATGATTTTATGAGTGGGTTTTTTATGCATTACACATTGTTGCCTTAATTTCATAATAATAATACAATAATAAAATAATAACATTGCACAAGTGGCGGTAACACAAAAAAATGTGCAGCAACTGAACTTCCTGTGACTGTTTTGAAAGTGATTCAAAGACAATATAAGAGACAGTAACACAGACAGACTGTTAAAACATTTACTTAGTAATTTCACTTGTTTCCTTTCTTACAAAAGAGAAATGTGCCTTCAGTTGAGCTTCAGTTTGGAAAGCAGACGGTTTCTCCAGACCAGGTACATTAATATCATGCAGACTGAAGGTTCAATCAATAGGAGAGAGATAAATCACAGCTCATCAATGAAGTCTTAGATTTAAGTGTGCAAGGATGATATAAGAGACGCTTTAATCTCGAGGTCTTTCACGTGTTTAATAGTTGAAAAGATAGAGACCAAATTTGATTTGAAAGGTGAGTGATTCATTCTGGTAAAACTTTTCAGTGACATTCAAGGAAGTTTTCCCTGAAATATCTCAATATTTGCGATTTAGTTATGACATGAACCACTGTTAAACACTCTTTGCTGGTCAGAAACAGAGAACATTGAAATTGTTTGGCTTTAATGAAACCTACCAACTTGGAATGAAATTCAAAATGACAAACTCTAATAATCAAGTCAGAGGTTAAACGTCTGCAGGGGGAAAAAACGAAGCACATTTCTGGTAAAATTAGCCTCGGAGAAACCGTCTAACAATTCACAGATCATCTCATTTTGCAGTTCACTGTTTTAAAGGGAAACTGCAGCGGGTAAAACAAAAAACAGAGTATGCCAACATGACAAGAAGAAACTGCCAAAGTCTGAATCAGTCAATGTCTGAAACAACTGAGCTGATCAGAGGAGACAGGATTAAGAATGAGGTCAAAAAATCATGACAGGAGAATGGGTGAATGAGATGAACAAAACTCTGCAGGGTGTTAACAGTTAACAGGAATCAACATGATCACTGTGTGCATTATTTATGAATTACTTTATAATCACAAGAGTGCTAAGATACCATAATGTATCCTCTGAGTTCTAAACACAACATAAATTTAAACTTGAAAACCCTATAAATATCCGAATTACTCTGAATAGATCATGAGCTGAAGCTGATGAGTGTGCTATAAGAGCATTCTGACATATTACTGTCTGTCTGTAGGTTTGTTCTAAGTCTTTATATTTAGAAAATATAAGTTATCAATTAGAAAAGTGTTAAAACGGTCAATATAGGGAACAAAATTATGTTTCTCAGAAATATAAAATACAAGAAACTGTCTTCCTGTAATTGTTAGAGAACACCAGAAGGTTATATGGTTAATTATGTTAAGTATGTAATAGCTTGTGGCTGCTATAGTGTTTTATTTTATGTTACTAGATTGTTGGCTTCACATGTTGAGTGTTTTAGGTTTTTTTTCTGACTCATAACAAGAACAAAAGCTTCAGCAAAATCTGGATAAAACATTTCTGACTGGACTCACGCTAACTTTATCTTTGGGAAAATAAGGTGCAGCTGAGAAAAGTTATCTTCCCCTCAGGGACTGGCATACTCTGGTTTTTGTGCCTCTTAAATAACACTGTACAGTAAGGGAACACTGTTTCAGGTCCATAGTCACTTCAGTCCACAAGGGAAGGTTTGGTTCATACTGCTTCACACACACACACACACACACACACACACACACACACACACACACACACACTGCACACACTGCACACACACACTGCACACACACACACACACACCTGCATTCACACCACGACACCTGTATATATGGCACAAAATCATCCACCTCCATCTGAGAGTCAGTCTGGAGTCCAAACACACAGCACATCTTTTTAAAGGGCTATTACAACTAAACAGCACAGAACAGAAACATCACAACCCCTAGATGATCAAACAGAGACGATAAAACAAGTTGGTGAAAAAAAAAACAGAAGAATATAAAAACATCTGTGAATAAAACTCAGTTATATATCAGGCATGCAGGCGAACACACTGTAAACTTCAACACTGGCAACAGGTCCACAATCTCAATCAGGCGCTTTGTTCAGGTCCACTTCACCACGAGACCGCAGGCCGAAGCAGCGAAACCACGAGGAATGAAAAGGCTCAGAGGTCAGACTGCAAATATGTGTGAATCTCTGTTAAATATGGCAGGTTTCTGAAGTTGCTTGAATTTATCAACATTTCACTGGATGCCGAGAGGAAGAAGCCTGATCTGATTCTATGAATTTAGATATAAATGAATTTAAATTCATGTTAACGTTTGTTTGGCTACATGTAAATAATTCCTTGTTCTGTATTGCAATCGCTGCACAGCAATTTCCTCTGGGATGAATACAGTTCTGTCTAAATAATTCAAAAAACTCCACATGGCACCTTTAATATAACAGGTGTTTTAATGCTTAACGTCGATTATGTTATGTTCTTTAACAATAAAAAACTATTTTGTTTTCTTTGACCCTGATGTATTTAGGTAATTTGTTTCTAAATGTAAAATGTTTCACCACACAGAGGCTCAAGTTACAGACTTCACATCAGAAACAAATGTGTGACATTAAAGAAACTAATTTATGGCACAAATCGTACTGAAAAGCTGTCAGTCACAGCAGGACCAAACACCTTCACTGAGTGTTAGGGTTTCATTGTAGTTTTATTAGTGTAAAGCTTTTGGGACTCTTATTATTTTTTCATCTCTAATTTCCCCCAGAGTCCTCAATATCTTTCACTTCATTGACAGCTAAGTGAAGATAAGGCTCTTGAGAAAGTAAAATGTTGAGGGCATATGTTAAGGCAAAGGTCAAAGGAGCATAAAACAGAAATAAAATAAACTGAAACCACTGATGGTGTGGTATGTAGGTTTAAAAAATTAAAAAAGCAGGAGGAAGAGTTTTGGGGGGAAGTTAAAAGATAAAAGTAGAAGCAGAATAAAAGATGCATCACTGTGAGAAGTTCAGACTAATTTCTCTCTTCTGTCCAGAAATAACATGCTGGCAGATTCTGCACTTCTCTTTACAGGGGATTTGGGCTGGAAATACTTACAAAGCTTAGTTTTTGGTACTAGTTTGTTCTCATTGATATCAGCTTCAATGTTCCCCCTCCTGCAGTCATATCAGAGCTGGTTTCAGTTACTGCTATCGCCCACACATTTCCTGCTGCTGCTTCGCATTAACAGAATTGGAAAAAAACTAGGTGGCTTTTATTGTGAAGCAGTCACAGGAAACACAACATATTTGTCAGTAAATCAGACTCAGGTATAATTAAGAAGCGCTTTTCCTTGACCGACTAATGATAAGAGTCCAAATAGATGTAAAGTGCTTCAGAGGAAGGAATCAAAACAAAGAAAGGAGAAAGAAAAACTCTGAATTTAGTGTTTAGTGCAAACAAGTGTTTTGCATAGCTTCCTTTCATCTGTCTTTTTTAAACTGTGGGATCAGACCCAGCATATCTCATGTATTTCTTTTGGGTTCCCACATGATAATCCTAAAAATAATCTGCCGTCGTCACTTCAGGGGAAAGACTGAACGTCCTCTGTTGGGGGTCGGTGAAGGCAGGGCAGTGCAAACCTCAGTAAGCCCAGAGGAGACGTAGGCAGTGTACACACAAGTGTTTTAAATGCATTGTTTTCTTTTCAGGAATATATCGTGACTGAACATAACAAGGTCTGTTTTCCTGTGTGTGTGAAATTATTATTCCATGGTCTAAAGAAAGTGCTGAAAATGGGGTGTCAAAAATAATTTCACAGACATGAGCAGGAATGTTTTCACAGCTTTTTTCCATCAAGATGAAGTAAAACGTTCTTACTTTAAATGTCTCTTAGTATATTTCCGCCAGTTAGTGACTCAAGGAGTGTGAATCTCTCTTGTGATTTCAAGACAGCTAACTTGTTATATCGGCATTTTGAAATAAATCTCCTGTGATTAAAAGAAATTCCTCTGACCTTCTGTAAAAGAACAGAAACGATGGAACCTTCACCCCAAATAACAACATTAAGACATCTTAAATGCCTCTTGGTCCTCCAACAAGACAAGTTTCTAATACTTACAATCTGAACCAGCAGAAAGAACCCTTAAATGCAAGGCCTCATGAGTAGAAATAGACAGATGTAGCTCAGAAAGCAGATTTAAGTCTTACAGGTCACAATAAAATATTAGTGAAGCAATGATTTTTGCTCACATGCTGATTTGCTTGTGTGAATCAAAATGGAGCCGAGTCAACTTTTCCCTTCTGGTTCAGATTCCAGAAACTGAACTGCAGTGAGACAACACCACAAAAAAAGAGACTGAACAACAAGAACACTAAACCAATTCTGTCCATCCTCAGTCAGCGTAGTGCATGATGGACTCCACGTAGTTTCCAGGAAAGAGGCCGGTGGTCGCGTTCATCACGCCTTCGTACCACCCGTCCTCGTTCTTCTTGATGACGTAGATGATAGCTCCTTCCTGGAACGACAACTCGTCCTCCTTGTCGGCCATGTAGTCATAGATGGCCACCACTTCAGCATGACAACCACAGTGATATTATTATTAATAATAATAATCAATGTTTCACATTTATTTAAAGGTGCTATTGATCACAATCAGCCACTAGGTGTTAGAAGCCTTGTGTTAAGGGGCAAGCAAATGTGAGATATCTTAACCATTTACAATGTGGAGTTTGAAAACAAACCGATGCCACAAAAATGTTTCACAAAAAAGTTCATTCATTAATAATTACAGCTTCCTATATCATAGAAAAGTCTACTCACTCTCATTTAATGTTAGAGTAAAACCGTGTAAACAAAAATATTTCAAGCCATCAGCTTAAAAAGAGCGTAACCTCAGGTAGATGTACATTTGAGGTTATTGCTAATCATCTGTCATGATGCAACACAAATGTATGAAGCTCATCGCAGCTGGGAACTAAATGGACTTTATATTTGTGCTGAAGTATTAG
The DNA here is from genome assembly GCA_029721515.1 of Synanceia verrucosa. Lineage (NCBI taxonomy): Eukaryota > Metazoa > Chordata > Actinopteri > Perciformes > Synanceiidae > Synanceia > Synanceia verrucosa. The sequence goes on along the minus strand of CM056552.1, from coordinate 25,266,896 downwards.
TGTACAGTGTACGTACCTTTCTCTTGGTAGCTTCTAGGGGCCCATGGTGGGTCTTCTTCAGCGTACGGGTCGCTGTACTCCACTACTGCCGAGTCATCCTCTTCATGTCCATCCTCCAATGGCTGAGGAGTGAGCAGGGGCTCCTCGGGCTCTGATTGGCTCTCAGCAGCTGGGTGCAGGGGAGGAGCGACATCTGAGACTGGAGGTGAGGAAGAATATTTGAAACACACATTAATAAAAACAGATCAAGTAAAATAAAGCATTGAGACAGTGTGGAATGAAAACTTAGTGGAAGGGTTAAAAAGTTCACTGTTTCTCTCTGTGTTAAATCTCCATATACCCCTCTCCCTCTCTCTCACACTCACTCCCCCTACCCCCCTCCCACCCTGTGTACCCTCTCTGTTTGTCATGACTCTCTGTGTCACAATGTGTTTGTTGTTAGTTTCACAGGCTTTATGGTGCCTTTTTATGATATATACCACGACTCATTGTATACATCTGTCCCTAACACCTACATGGTCTTTAAGCAACACCTTACACCCCACTATCCTGACATTCACAGCTCACAAACCACAACATTCTATTTACATTACACTGTCACTAACTCAGTGTCCGAACATCGTCTCTTCTTATGTCTAAGTTAAACTTAGTTTCCTGGAATGTACATGGCATACGCTCAGACAAAAAGAATTAAAATCCTGGACTATGTCTCTAAACTAAAAGCAGATATTCTTCTTTTGCAAGAGACACATCTACTACAATCAGAAGAAAAATCTCTTACAGATTCAAATTATAATATTATATTTTCATCTTGTTATAACAGTAGACAAAGAGGAGTCTCTATTCTAATCCACAAGAGAGTCCCGTTTACCTTAAACTGTTTGATAACAGACCCAGAGGGCAGATACATTATTATTCAAGCAACAATTTTTGATAAACAATACACAATTGCCAATCTGTATGCTCCCAATAGTGATGATCCAGCCTTCTTTCATACAGTTTTCTTTCATTTATCAGACTTAAATGCTACCTCAACTACTATTATTGGAGGTGACTTTAACATAGTCTTAAATCCCTCTGTAGACCGATCGAACATGCCAATGCAGACGAAACAATTACAATCAGTCCTAACCATACGGGACTATATGAAAGATTTTGGACTAGATGATGTCTGGAGACTCACAAACCCAACAAAAAGGGAATATACTTTCTTTTCTGCAGTACACAAGTCATTTTCAAGAATTGACTTTTTTCTTTCAAATAACTCCATCACACACAAAATTACCACTAGAATTCACCCAATCATCATCAGTGACCATGCACCTATATCCCTCAGTCTGCAAACTGACACTTACCGTAAACCTCCTCAGACTTGGCGCTTCAACATATCTCTACTTAAAGATCCTGAATTTGATCAAATGGTAAGGAGAGAGTGGGCAGACTTTCTAAAAAATAATGACTTTCCAGATTCATCTCCTTCTTTACTTTGGGAAACCTGGAAGGCCGTAATTAGAGGTAAAATAATATCGTACTCTTCATACAAGAAAAGAAAGGAACAACAAATGGAGACAGACATTGAGGAAAAAATTAAACAACTTTCGCAGGATTATGCATTAAATCCAAGCGAACAATTACAATCTGAGTTACACAATGCAAAGTTATGCCTCGACGACATTTTATCAAAGAAAACAGATTTTTTACTACAACAACTGAGATACAATGATTTCGAGCATAGCAACAAATCAGGCAAATTTCTTGCGAATTTAGTACAACGCAACAGAGAAAAATCTTTTATAACAGCAATACAGGATCCTACTGGCAAATATACTCAATCACCTCAAGAAATCAATCAGATGTTTTATAGCTATTACCACAAGCTATATTCAGCAACAGTTAACCCCAACAAAGATGATATTCACACATTTCTCAACAATCTAAAGCTGCCTGAACTAACATCTGAATGCAGAGACATCTTAGATGCTCCAATGACTATCAGTGAATTACAATGTGCATTAGATAGTATGTCAGCGGGCAAAACACCTGGTCCGGATGGTTTCCCTGCTGAATTTCTCAAACATTTCTGGCTAATGCTAGCACCCCTTTTTTTCAGAACAGTTATGGAGATTAAAAATAAAGGCTATATAAGCGCTCACATGAACACAGCTGCAATAAAGTTATTATTGAAACCAGATAAAGACCCCACGCAGCCTGCTAGCTATCGACCTCTGTCGCTAATCAACTCTGACATCAAAATTATATCTAAAGCACTCGCTTCCAGGTTGGAGAAAATTATCCCGGCTATAATTCACAACGATCAAACAGGATTTATTAAAGGCCGACACTCCACTAACAACTTTAGAAGGCTTCTAAATCTGATCAATTTGACACAGCGCTGCAATAGAGAAGCGATCGTTATATCACTTGATGCAGAAAAAGCCTTTGACAAAGTTAACTGGTCCTTTCTCTTCCTTTCTGCTCTCTGAAGTCTGAACACAAAATTAATCTATACGCGGATGACATTTTACTTTATTTAGAAAAACCCAAAACATCAATGAAGGAAGTATGTAAACTCATCACAACCTTCTCACGCCTATCAGATTACTCCATCAACTGGTCAAAATCAATTATACTTCCATTAACAGAGAGCTCATGGAATCCTGCAATCCAAAACACTCATTACTCTTTCCCTACAGGCAACATCAGATATCTGGGCATAAATATTTCTTCCAAACTCTCCGATCTTGTCCACTTGAACTTCACACCACTTGTGGACAAAGTGTGTGGTGATCTGAGCCGTTGGAATAACCTTCCTATCTCACTGTTGGGACGAATAGCTACTGTCAAGATGAAAATATTACCTCAAATCAACTATCTCTTCTCCATGATCCCATTTAAACCCACAACAAAATGGTTCCAAACATTAGATTCAGCTATCGGTAAATTCTATTCAAAGAACAAAAAGGCTACAATCAGCCTGGCTAGTCTCCAGAAGAATAAGTCTGAAGGTGGACTGGAGGCTCCCAATTTTCTGCATTACTACCTAGCTAATCAGTTACAATACCTTATCAAGTGGATCCATCCACAGGAAGAATATAACTCCTGGATGGAACTAGAACAGTTAGACTGCAACCATATTAAACTACCCTTTATCACCTCCATTCTTAAAAATCATTCCTGCTTCAAGAATCCCTTGATCGCCTCCACACTGTCTGCATGGTGGAGAGCCCTTGAAATCACAGGTTCCCCACTTCAACCCAGTATACTCTCACCAATCTGGTACAACCCAGACTTTGTAAACAATAAAACCCCTCTCTATCTCAGGACATGGGCAGAGAAGGGGGTCACCCATCTCCATCACCTCCTCCAAGATAACATATTTATGACATACACAGACTTATTCCAAACCTTTGGAATAAGGAATGGAAATTTTCTCCAATACCTGCAGGTAAAGAAAACAATTACAAAGAGAATCCCAACACTTCAGTCCACCTCTCAGCCACCTGATTTACAGCCACCTGAATTTATCAAATACATCACCAAATTGTTGCCCAAAAATAAGAAAAACCTCTCAAAAATGTATAGTTTCCTCTCAAAGACAGACTCTATACATTTACCAATCCCAAAATGGGAGAAAGACTTATCCATGCCCTTAGACCATGATTTTTGGACTCAGATCTGTGGAAACACATTTAGCATGACAAAAAATACTAACCTACAACTGATCCAATTTAAGGTTCTCCACAGAGCACACGTAACGCAGTATAAAATGTATAAAATGGGTTTCTCACAGTCTGACTTGTGCACCCAATGCACTCAAAAAACTACCGATACTTATTTTCATGCACTGTGGCTATGTTCTCCTGTATTTCAATTCTGGGCAACAGTAACACAGAAACTCTCTTCTATTTTGGACTGCAGGATCCCACAATCTCCAAACTTATGCTTAATTGGCGATTTTACTACAGCGACAGTACCAGTCATTCACCTCCAACCCACGCTTGTAGCTCTCGCCATCGCTAAGAAAACCATCTTGGTTAACTGGAAGGATAAGAGAGCAATCAACATTACCCATTGGCTAAACCTCCTCTTTGAGCATATCTCACTTGAGAAAATATCTGCTTCCCGAAAGAACCAATTGACATCTTTTACAGAAAAATGGTCTCCATTTATTAGAGCTCTCAATATAAATCTATAGTCTATTCTTGTTTCCCTTTTTTTTTATTTTTTATTTTTTTTGGCAGAAGAAAAATCTCTATTTATTACAGCTCTTAATATAAATTCATAGTCTGCTCTTGTCTGTTAGCATATGCCGACCCCCCTCATAAATTTGAGCTGTTCCAGAAAATATTCATTCTCTCTGTGCCTTTGTTCTGATCCCGAACTTGTCTCCTCTTCTCTTATATTGCAGTTGAATAACCATCTCTTCATTTAAGAATGATGGATCCAGGGACTCCAAGGCTGGGTGCTGGCACAAGGGGATTACTTTTCCTCTTGTCCCTGGCGTTGCGCTACGATTCTGAGAGGCCTGCCCAGCTGTGGCCACTCCCCCCGGGGGTGGATGTGTCCGATGTCTCTCCTTTTGGGCCCTATGGCTTCTGGGCCTTCGCTGTTTTCCGGGGTCCGGGGGGGTGGTAGTTGCCCCTATCTCCTCGTGGCGGTCTGGCTGGCTCTGGGGGTGTGGGGCAGGAGGGTGCTTCCCAGTTCCTTTCCTGCCCGCGTCCCCTCCTCTCTTCTCTCCTGCCTGCCTGCTCCTCCTCCCCCCTCTCCCGTCCCCGGGGTGTCTGGGGGTCCTCGTCGCCGGTGGGGTTGGCTTGGGGGCCGGGGGCTCTCTGTTCTGGGGGGGGGGGGGTGCTCTGGCCCGCACGTGCTCAGGCAATCGCCTGGGCCTGCATATCACCACTGGAGTTCCAAGCTCAGCTTGCTCGATCCTCGATCCGGGTCCGACACGTTCCTGGGCTGTGATGGGGCCAAGCCGGATGGGGGCTTGCGCCGTTCCCAGCGGAGCTTGTCTTCTCGTGCTGGGGGGGTGGGGGGGCGGATCAGTGTTACGGTGGGTTGGGGGGGGGGCCTCCCCTCACGCACAAGGGGGCATCCCAGGGCTTGGGGGGGAGCGATCTGGGTCCGCCGGTAGGGGGATTGTTTGCCGGACAGCGCTGGCTTGCGCATTTGGCTCCCGGTTGGTGGAGTGCGTATCGATCCTTTTCGGCTGTGCTGGCTGGTCGCTGCATCTCTAATTCTGCATGGCTGCTGGGGCTCTGCTCTGGGGCTGCAGCTTTCAGGGTCATGGTGTTGGTGGGGCCTGCTGGTTTGTGTGGGATCTCCCTGGCTCCTGGCCTCTTGATCCTGGGGGCCCAGTGCTTCAGGAGCTATGCCCATCTCTTCTACTCCCCTCACGGCTCTGTTCCCATGGGCCGGGTCCACACCAGACTGCATCTTAATGTGCACTTCACATATCTTGCACCTCACTATACATAGTCACATTTAGGCACATATAGGGACTCAACACATAGGGCTTTGAAGACAGGTGGGGGTGAGGACGATGGGAGATTTGGTGGTGCGAATTGCAGTGCTCCAGGGCACTGTAGTCTCCCCCTCTCCCACCCACTTGCCCCCCCTGCTCTTCAATTTTAATACAGTAAACACACTCACACTTTTGGGGGGGTTTGGGGTGGCTTGGGGATTTGGATTAGGGTTGGCTGCAGGTACCCTTATCCTGTTCTTCCCCTGCAGCCTCTCCTGCCCTTCCAACTTTTAATGCACCACATTACACACAGGGTAGCACTAAACACGTTTTGGGTGATAGGCTTCCTCGTCTGGAACCGGGGAAGCCCATAAATAGGTTGGGATCACTAAATTAAATTAATGGCCATTCTGGTGGGACCCTGCCCCCTCGAATCTCGGGGCTGCGAGGGGGGGGAGGTTGGGGGCCTGGGGGGTCCCCTTGCAGCTATGGTGGGCCCTCTGATGCTGTGGCCTCAGTGGCGGTGCCACGGCAGCTGGGTTTTGGGGGTGTGGCGGCTGGTCAGTATGGTCGGGGGGCTGATGGTGGGCTCTTTGCTGGCCGGGGGTTGGGTGAGTGGGTCGGCGCGTGCGGTTGCTGCTCCCTGATTGGTGGATTCGGCTTGCTCTCGCCCGTGCTCTCGGTTGTCTCTGTGGGTGGGGTGGGGCTCCCTGTCGGATTCATACTGGCGCTGGTCCGTCCCACCGCTTTTCCCTCTCCCTTTCCCTCCTCGCCCACACTGGCCCCATGGTTTGCGTTCGGACCCGGCTTCGGTCGCCTTCTGGCTGCCGCCCGGTGATGGCCTTCTGCGTGCGGGCCCGGTGCTCCCTCGCTCTCTCGTCCCCCCTCCCTCCGGAGGGGAGCGCTCGGTTCGCGGGTCTTGCCTCATGGGCGGCGGTGGCCTCCTGTCTCCCTGGGTGTTGGGGTGGCTGGGGGGGTGTGGGGGTTGGGGATGGGGGTGGATGGTGGGGTGGTTGGGGATGGGTGGGCCCTCATGTCGCTGGCCCCTTGGATCTGTGCTGGCCTCCTGGGGAGTGGTGGTTTCTGTCTCCTCCTGGTCGTTGGATCTGCGTGGTTCTCGGTGGCCCGGGTGGCTCTCTGGGTTTGGCATCGCCGATGCTCCCACTTCCCCGGGTTGTTGTGGACACCTGGCCGATCTGGCCATGAGGGGTCGTGGTAGACGCTCTGGGCTTCGGTGTTCTACACACATGCATGTTTTATCCAGACCTTATTAACTCCTCCCGAGTCACATTGATGAGTACTGATGTGAACTGCTAGCATGTGCCAAATCATTTGTCCGACTTCTCACTAAGGTCATATTTTCTCCACATACTTCTTTCATTTGTGTTCTCGGTAGCCTACTCTATACGGTTAGGTCCTCCACTACTCTGGTGTTCAATACTGTTGGGTGTTGGGGTGAAGGTGTTAGGAATGACACAGTAGCTTACACGTTTTTTTTATTCCAATAGCACTGCCTGTCTGTAAACTTCCCTTTTTGTTTTGTCTTATCTCCCTGTCTGTCATTTATTTCCCCCTCTTATCACCCAGGTGTAGCACGTCCCTCTCTGGCTTATAACAGGAAATTCCAATAAATAAAGTAAGATTAAATTCCAGGGAGGGCCGGTGATGGTCACATACACGCACCAAATATTAATAGCTTTTGCTGCAAGACTAAAATATGCATAATCTCATAAAAGGTCGACACTCTTTTGTGGTGTTGAACAATGAGAACAATGCAGACAAAGTAAAAAAAAAAAAAAAAAAAAGTTCACTGTTTTACTGTAACATTTAACTGAACAGAAGACACATAGATGTAGGTAAATCAAGACAGACATACAAAGCAAGGCACACGTTTCTAGGATGTATGATGGAAAAAATATTTTCACTACTAAATGCTACGTACTGGACTCCTGGACTCGAGCGACGAAACCCATCAGGGGAAGCTGAGGACTGAACTGGAGGAGGGAGGGGGGCGGAGGGGAGGCTGCCAACACACACACATTGAAGATAATTAACATATTGAATTCTGTCCAACTTCCCCAAAAATATTAAAAATATGCAACTAATGAAAATGAAGCCCTGAACCTAAAAGAAGAGCAGTTCATCAGACCACCGTTGACCTGGTTCTCTGTTATGACTGGATGACCAGTAACAGAAGGTGGGCGGCGGTATGGCAGTGACCCACCCACCTGTTGGGCCTGCTGTCGGGGCTGAGGACGGTTCATGCTGAAGAACTGAGGGACGATGGGACCTGAGGCAGCAGAGAGGGACGAGGTTGGACAGAGTACAGATGTCAGGTTGATGTTTGATGTAAATCCACTTCAGAACTGGAAATGAATGTATGCAAAATGAAAACATTTGACATCTTAAACTACTCTTGACCCATCTCATGCTGGTAAAAACTACCAAATATAAAAGTGAAAAATCAAGGTGAAAAGATGAACAACCAGCTGAATGAATCAAGTGGTGACAGAATGAGGACTGCTGCTGACAACTTAAAGCTGCAACCTGAAAATGAGATGAGCAGCAGATGTGAAATGTTGATTAAAAATGGATCTGAAACAGTGAAATAACAGCGGCAGCCGACTGACTCTGTACATTTTGTTTTTACTTGCTTCAAATACTGTGTCAGATCTCTTAAATTGATCTTTTCTGATCTGATATAAAGTATATTTGGCAGTCAGTGACTGCTGAAAGTGACATGATGTGATCTGTTGGTCAGACAAATCAAGGCATTTGAAGCTATCACCTGAGCTGTTTCACTTTTTCATGATAAGAAAACAGAGAATGGAGGAAGGGAGAAAGCAGGTGATGGAGGTGGTGGTGTCACTGGAGAAACTCACCTTCAGCAGGTGATGAAGAGGAGGAGGAGGAGAGAGGAGGAGGAGGAGCAGGAGGAGGGAGAGGAGACAGTTCTCCAGGCAAAACAACCGACTGCACATCGGATGTGTCAGAGGTGGGGTTAGAGGGCGGGGAAGTGTTGGCGGGCGCGTTTGATTGCGTGTTTGCTTGAGGAGACGAGTTAGCGTTCTGTGAAGGTGAGTTTGGTGGCAAAAGTGTGTTGGGTTGTGTTAAAGTTGTACTGGAGGAAGAGGACGAGAAGGAGGAAGGAGTCGGGGAGGGGGAGGAGTTAGGAGCAGTGGAGGAGGAGCTAGTTGGTCCAGCAGTCGGGGACACTTCAAGAAGGAGGAAAGAAGGGAGGGAGGGAGGAAGGAGTTAAGCAGGAAGGGAGCGAAAACTAGTGAAAGCTCAACTGGAAAGATCTCCAGCAGTGGTTTCTATGAGAAAATATTCAAACAAGATATGTGTGTGACCCATGCATGTGTGTGTGTGTGTTACCTGGGAATGTGGAGGGCGGGGAAGGCGTTGGCACGGCGATGGGAATGCCCACGCTGCCGCTGCCACTGTTCTCCCTGCTGCTGCTCCGACTGCTGCTGCTGGGATGGCTGCCGCCACTGCTACCACTGCACACAGCAAACACACCAAACTGAACTAACTACTGAAACTAGAGATGATCCAAAAAGAGTTAAGAAGATTTTATGCTTTTCGCTGTATCATTACAAAATTAATTCAATTTGATTGCTGGTTAGGTAAAACAAGGCTTTTTAAAGCTCTGTGGACAGTTTTTTCCCACTCTTGTTGACCATTTTTTATCCTGTTTTTGCCCTGAATTAATTATCAAATGTTAATAAATTTTGAGAAGTCAAGAACGTCATAATTGAAGTATAAGTCTGTGAAAATACAAATTTAAAGACACCCAAATGTTGCAAACGTGATATCATAACTTTCACTATCACTGATCGCTTCCTGGCAGATAATGAGTCCAGGAGTCACTGGATAAAAACACATCAGGAAAGATATTTCTTCTGTCCGTGGAACATAGCGAGGTTAACTAGCTAACCAGTGTTGGTGGCCTATATAGTGTGAGATCTTTGACTTTCCAAACTTGTTAAATTAGCTTTTAAATTGGCAAACATGAACAAACAAAATCTACACATATCTTAGCAGATAATGAAGTAAAAGAAAGGAGAAAAAGGGATGTTAGAGCAGCAGAAGCAAAAAGAGAATGATGCAGATTAAAAAAAAATACAAACTTAAAAAACTTAGCTGCCTGTAGATAAACATCACGATACAAGCAGAGAGGTGGCTGTAAGCACAGAAGCAGTTAGTCAAGTTAATGTCAGCACAATGAAAGAACCAGAGGCTGTAAACACAGACTCTGATTGACTGAAGACTCCAGATCAGGACAGACAGAGGTGATGATTAAATGAGCAAGAGCTGTCTTTTCTCTTTTCCCATCCAGAACACCAGCAAGGCCATACGGTGACATAAACTACAGAGGAGATTTAAAAAAAACTACAAAATGAAAATGAATCAATGAATGGGAAGAAACTCAGTTAGTTGATGCTGTGAGGATGAAAGCAGAACGTTAATCCTCTGTGTTCACTCAGCAGCGATGCTGCAACAGTATGTCTCCCACCAGTGGAGATATTAATAATACTGTATATGAAGTATGATTTAAATTCATAATGACCTACCCAGGGTTCACTGCAGTAACCATATTTTTTAGCAAAGCACTGCCTGAGCATCACTGCTGGATAAAACCACAGAGGAAACACTGAACAGCAGCAGATTTTGTGACAAAGACAAGTTTAACAATGAAGTCAGAAGAGCGGTGAGAAGTCATGAGCAAAGGTTTTAGAAAGACGGATCAGTAAACTATGATGTTTCGGCAATACCACTATACATTTTCTGTCTAGTCTTAACTAATCAACAATCCAGAGATGCTTCAGAGCACAGAGCCGTATGCTAAATATGATTTAATATGAATTTATCTCAGCATAAAGACCGGAAACAGGGGGAAAAGCTCCCTGTTTAACATGTTAGGTCTTGTTTATTTGACGTGTACATGAACCAAAGTTTAAAAGCACCACATCAGAATAGCTGCTTCCAGTCTTTATGCTAACCTATGGTAGCTTAATATTTAAATATACAGACATGAAACTGGTATCTGCAAAAAAACAGATAATTTCATCATAAAAAGCATAAAAAAATCCTTTAAAATGATTATGATGATGATCTTCTTGTGTCAAGTAACCAGTTTATTTTTTCCCTAAAATAAAACAAAACAACTTTTTCGGGCATCATTTTTTAAAAACAAGCCTCCAACAAATCTAAAATATTTGCTCATGTTCGGTCACCTTGCTAAAGTTGATTAGATCAGCCAAGAACAAGCACATGAAGAAAAGGAGGATGTGTAAGGAAGCACATCTGCTTTAGCATTAGTATAGCAGTAGCATCATCTTCAACACATCTGTCCATCTAAGATAGAATGAATGTTTGTGCGACTTCAACTACTGAGCAGCAGTCTTTATATTATCTGTTATTGACATCATATTGCACTGAAGGGTCAGTGATGACAAACATTTCTGAATTTGGACTCCCAAACTAGAAATACAGATGTGTTGAATATCTGCCTTTTTGTCAATACAAAGAGACAGGAATTATTTTCAAATAATATCATCATGACAGAAAGAAAAAGCATTAGAGCAGAAGGAAAAAGCTCTGAAATCCCATTCTGGCAGCCATGTTTACACTCCGGCCCGGCTACCTGTATGTTCGGGATCGATGGTTGAGGGTGGCAGTGCGGGCCGGGCTGGGAACCTGTCCGACAGCCATATTGTTCCTGGAGGGGCTGGAGACATAATCGTTGGGCACCACTGGGGGGCGCACTGGCTCCAGTGTCCTGTAGGGGGAGTTCTTCCTGTACATGTAAAGGGCAAGGGGTGGGGACACGGTGAATGTGATGATAAAGTCAAACACCTTCTGTACCACTCCTGTCTGGAACAAAACACTGTTAAGACATGCACACTAAGTGAGAGCAATGGATCCTCTTTGGGTCCCCACTAATGAGTGAGTTAATTCTGAAAATAAAAAGCATGTGTCTTTTGCTTGTCTATGCTGAGTGTTACATCACATTAAAATGTCTGTCCCTTATTAGATTTCTCTAATATTAAATACTATTTACCAAAACACGTGAACATGAAATGCTGTAACAGTCACAGTCCAAAGAGCAGATCGTGCATTCTAGTATTAACCGTCAGACATAAACAGTCATGATTTCAAGGTACCCCAGACTACCTCTGTGACATCACCAACCTCAACATTGCACGCAGTCCGCAGTTTCGGAGAGCGGGCTCATCGGAACCAGGGACAAGTGGGCAGAAAATGGCTTGGTTTTGGGTTGATGTCTGATAGAATTTCTCCGTTCAATATTTGCTTCCCAATCTAAATTAAATCCGAGTCGTTTTATTATTAATTTTTCCCGTTTTCCACTTAGTCTGTTCATCACATTCACACACCATCACCATGGCCTTTAGGTTATTTTCTTATTAGGCAACTCATCATTTTCATTAATTCAGTCTGTTTTAATATGCTCATCATTTCATCACAGTTATCATGATCAATTGTTCACTGCTTTTGTGTTAAAATAAATCTCATATCCATCCAAGCATCGCATCCAAGTCGTTGTTTGTGGTAATCTTCATTTAGTTATAGATCCATGTAACTAAAAGAATTCACAATTTCAGAAGAGGTTGATATACACAAGTTAGAATCGATTAGTATTTTTCCATCAATTTTACACCATTAATTGCCTCTGGATTAATGAGTCTACTAATCAAATTAACGGAGGTGGAGCCCCGAATTTAATGATCATCTTATAATTCAACCAAAGTGTAAGAATGCTACAGCTGTGGTCATCTGCCTGCTGATGTCTGGCGAATAACCAATTCTGCTGCTCTGACGACCTTCAGAAGAAATCACAAGACCTCTGTTGTTTTTCACAGACAGCAGGTGGTAGCTGATGTCCTTCCTGGCAGACGCAGCGTCCATCACCAAGCTGGCACGGCAGACATCGCAGGACAGCTTCTTCAAAGTACTTCCAACAACAAATCCTGAAATTACATGGAGACCAATTAATAATATAATAATAATTAATAAGCACAGAAAAATTAGGGTGCCACTTATTTTTTGGGACAATCATCTGATTAATCAGCCCTGTTTTTCCCCAGAATTGGCACTATCGGTTATAGGCAAAAGCCACTATCGATAGACCTCTACCTGCAATGAAAAAGAGAGCATTGTCAACACGACCATCTGAGCGATTGGGAAGGTAGCTGTGGTCATGTACAAGGGCAGGAATGTCTGCAAATAGGGATGGGAGATCCGAATGGGTGGTCAGTGGCCTCAAATTGGCTAAATATATGAATATATTAAAAAAATCTATATGAATATATAAATTATAATAATATGGAAATAAATGACAGAAACATGAAACATGAGCATCAAGCATGCCCAAACAAATTTTTGAGTTGATTAACAACAACGGCATAGCTACTCATTACTGAGTCCTTTTTGAAATTTTTATTTCTATTTTAGGGGGTTTTGGGTTTTTCAAACAGCCTATTTCAGTTTAATGGTTGTTTGCAATAAATTGCTTGCTCAATTTTTTGTCTCACTCCCATTTCTTATTTTTGCATTTTGAAGCACTACTTAGAACCTTCTTAAGATCCAACAGAGCAAAATGTAAATTCTTGCAATTTTTCAGCTGGTCTTAATATTTTGATCAAGAGTGTACGTACTTGGTCTCACTCACAGCCAGTCTGTTGGCAAAGTTAGACAGATAATAAAGACAAGCACATCCACAAAGACTGCCACTTTAAAAAAAAATAGGCTGTCATACAAGAAAAAAAATTTCAACTCATACAAAGCGACTCAAAGTTTTTGTTTTGCAAATAGTCGTGAAACAACTGCGTTGCACGATTAAGTCTTTTTTTCCTCAAAGAAAAGCTGAAATTTCAACATGTCCAAGCATCCCAACTCATAGCCACATTTTTAAGGTTTGTAATGAACAAAACCGTCAAGATTTCAGCGAGTTAAGAGTATTTTGACTATGCAGATAACTCATCTTCCGACCGCTACCACAGAGCGTACCAGAATGGTATACTGTGGTAAAATGGCTGCCGTAGGACACCCATATGTGAAACTGAGCATGTGCATGTTGATGCACAAACACACCATGGTTGAGGCAGAACTGAACTAGGACAAGTCTGCGCTGAGCCGACCAGCGCCTTAATGCACGGGAACGTTCAGTAGACCAGCAGTGTGTCTTCTCCACACAGTCCAGGATACACACCGCCTCAACCAGGCACAAAGAGAGGAAAGAGAACAAATCTCTTTCTTCTTTTCAGAGTAAATGACAACAAATTGTATTCAGCTAGCACATGTGTAGGTGTACAGAGAATTATTAAATGCATGGCAAAATAAAAGACAGCAACATTTTTCCCCTGAAAAAGTGAGGAGAGCGCTTAAAATTAAAGGCAGTTTCACCTTGTTAGCACAGGTCAGCTTGTTTCAGTACATGGATTAGTGCTCATATATTCTATATAGTGGAAAGGACTGGGAGGACATCTGGGAGGAGTGAGCAAGTAAGAAAGCCATAAACTCATGTTTACACTGTTTACAGAGGTAATACACCAGGAAAGAAAAGGGTCATATTCCCATAGACTTCAATACAAACAGACTTGTTTTTGAAAGCACCAGCATCACCCCCTGCTGGCTGTTAGAGAGAATACAAGTTTAAGTTCCATTCAAAAGCAGAATCATTGTAGTTCATCGCAGCCAGACTTCTACATTTATTACTTGTTTTTAAGAAGCTCAGTGGCCTTGTTCCTCATCACATCTCCCAAGTCTTTGTAGCAGCTGATCGTTTTAAATTTTAGGATTTTTAATTAAGATTTAAGTTGTGACACTCTCAAGAACTCAGTAAGCACACTCCCATTTTACTCACCTTAACCAGACAATAAGCTTTGTTGCACTATAACCATATATTCACACTGACTGTATCTGCGCTATCTATTTATTCATGTCTGTGTTTTTATTTTATTGTGTTTGATTTTATTTTGCTTGCACCCAAGTTTGAGAGAACAGTAATTTCAACCCTCTGGATGTCCTGTTCATGCTGCAGAATTGACAATAAAGTTTTTTTTAAATTAAAAATAATTGTGGGATAAACCAGAGTACCTGGAGAAAACCCAAGAAACAAATGAAGAATATGCAAAACTCTAAAGCTTCATCAGTGAAGCTCCAGGAAGCTCTTACTAATGAATCACTGTGACAAAACTATGTGATTAATTTTATGATCATTTTATTTATTTATGTAATTTGAAGTAAAAATAATTGCGGGAGAATCTGGAGAAACTAAAGGAGCATATACAAACCTCAATCTCTAAGCTTTGTCACTGACGTTCCATCATTGAGGCTCCAGGAAGCTCTTAATGTTGAATCGCTGTGACAAAACTATTTCACTAGATTTCAGTTTGTTATGTCAAATGTTACTCTTAAATGAAGTTTTTTTTTTTTTGTTTTTTTGTTTTTTTTTAAAAAGTCAAAATATTTGTAGAAAAATCTGGAGAACCTGGAAAAAACCCGCGAAAATAAGAAGAAAATAAAAATAAAAAGAACATAAAACCCTCTGAAGCTCAATCACTGAGGCTCCATCACGAAAGCTCCGTCACTGAAGCTCAATCACTGAGGCTCCATCACTAAAGCTCCGTCACTGCAGCTCAATCACTGAAGATTGATAGGTCCTTCCACTCATCGGTGCATTTTGCGTCGACAAAGGCGACAAATTGACCACAACCTGCCGCCACAGCCTTGTAGTAAATATTTGCATGCTTACGCAAGAATGAGTCAAAATTGGAGTTATCAGTGCCTGGGTCTCCATCACCTGAATCATCAGTGCCTCGGTCTCTATCACCTGAATCATCAGTGCCTGGGTCTCCATCACCTGAGTCATCAGAATCATCCAGAATGGATATAGCCATCAGCTCACGGACAGCTTCTGCATAACAGCTGGTGTCCAGGTCATCTTCCAGGTGAGTCTTTGTAATGAACCTGTGTTTTAGGGCCTGACTGGGTGTGATTCTTGTGTTAGGGTCCTGATCAAGTAACTGCTGAAGAAGATCAACGAATGCCATCCTGTCTTTGTCTTCAACATCGCCATCTTCTTTTGAGAACAGTTTTACTTCCTCTCCCAAACTCCTGGCTGGCTTGAAAAAGTGTCTTGTAAGTTTGGGGCAGATTCCAGTTGTCTCCATGTACTCCTTTGGCGTCTTCAGTCTCCATCGTGGACCGCCTGTGCCCTGTTCCTGGATGAAATACCACCTGGCGTAAACCCCAGCTTGCAGCAGGTGGTCTGCTGGCTGACCAAGAAGATCACACACAGCTTTCATTTTCTCGTAGGGAGATTCTTGAAGGAAGAAGTGCCTGCCAAAGAACAGGTATGCCAAGACACATCCCAGTCCCCACATGTCCAGGGCTTCAGTTATGGGAAGACCTAACATCACCTCTGGAGCTCTGTAGGGAAGAGGTTGCATCTGTATTCCAATCGTTGCATCACAGGCTTTCATAGCCAAACCAAAGTCGATTAATTTCACCTTGAAGGGCTGATCCTGGTGGTTGACCAGCATGATGTTGTCAGGTTTCATGTCCGCGTGAATAATGCTGAGAGTTTTGAGGGCTTCAAAAGCTACAAGCAGCTGATGTGTGATCAGGCGGATTTCATTAAGAGACAATGGTGTCTCTCGCTCACACACTAAGTCAAAAAGACTCATGTCCAGCATTTCGAAGGCGACGCAAAACTTGCCCTGGAACATGAAACTGTCGATGAATTTCACTATGTTTGTTTTCTCTGGATCAAGAGCCTTGATTTCTTGAAGGATTTTCACCTCGGCGATTTGATTTTCACTTTCCTCCAGGATCTTGATAGCCACCTTCTCTGACGTGTCTGTGTTGACACACATGAAAACTTGACCAAAACCTCCTCTTCCAAGGGTGTCAACTACACGGTACTCTGTAGACTTGTTGCAAATGATTTCATTCTTACTAAATAAGAATGAGTCAGAACTGGAGTCATCAGAGCTCAAGTCTCCATCACTTGAGTCATCAGTGCCTGGGTCTCCATCACCTGAGTCATCAGAATCATCCAGAATGGATATAGCCATCAGCTCACGGACAGCTTCTGCATAACAGTCTCCATCACCTGAGTCATCAGTGCCTGGGTCTCCATCACCTGAGTCTTCAGTGCCTGGGTCTCCATCACCTGAATCATCAAGAATGGATATAGCCATCAGCTCACGGACAGCTTCTGCATAACAGTCTCCATCACCTGAGTCATCAGTGCCTGGGTCTCCATCACCTGAGTCACCAGTGCCTGGATCTCCATCACCTGAATCATCAGTGCCTGGGTCTCCATCACCTGAATCATCACTGCCTCGGTCTCCATCACCTGAATCATCAAGAATGGATATAGCCATCAGCTCACGGACAGCTTCTGCATAACAGTCTCCATCACCTGAGTCATCAGTGCCTGGGTCTCCATCACCTGAGTCATAGGTGCCTGGGTCTCCATCACCTGAATCATCAAGAATGGATATAGCCATCAGCTCACGGACAGCTTCTGCATAACAGTCTCCATCACCTGAATCATCAGTGCCTGGATCTCCATCACCTGAGTCATCAGTGCCTGGATCTCCATCACCTGAATCATCAGTGCCTGGATCTCCATCACCTGAATCATCAGTGCCTGGGTCTCCATCACCTGAATCATCAGTGCTTGGATCTCCATCACCTGAATCATCAGTGCTTGGATCTCCATCACCTGGGTCATCACTGCCTCGGTCTCCATCACCTGAGTCATCAGTGCCTGGGTCTCCATCACCTGAATCATCCAGAATGGATATAGCCATCAGCTCACGGACAGCTTCTGCATAACAGCTGGTGTCCAGGTCATCTTCCAGGTGAGTCTTTGTAATGAACCTGTGTTTTAGGGCCTGACTGGGTGTGATTCTTGTGTTAGGGTCCTGATCAAGTAACTGCTGAAGAAGGTCAACGAATGCCATCCTGTCTTTGTCTTCAACATCGCCATCTCCTTTTGAGAACAGTTTCACTGCCTCTTCCAAATTCCTGGCTGGATTGTAAAAGTGTCTTGAAAGTTTGGGCCACATTCCAGTTCTCTCCATGTACTCCTTTGGCTTCTTCAGTCTCCATCGTGGACCGCCTGTGCCCTGCCGCTGGACGAAATACCACTTGGTGTAAATCCCAGCTTGCAGCACGTGGTCTGCTGGCTGACCAAGAAGATCACACACAGCTTTCATTTTCTCGTAGGGAGATTCTTGAAGGAAGAGGTGCCTGCCAAAGAACAGGTATGCCAAGACACATCCCAGTCCCCACATGTCCAGGGCTTCAGTTATGGGAAGACCTAACATCACCTCTGGAGCTCTGTAGGGAAGAGGTTGCATCTTCATTCCAATCATTGCATCACAGGCTTTCATAGCCAAACCAAAGTCGATTAATTTCAGCTTGAAGGGCTGATCCTGGTGGTTGACCAGCATGATGTTGTCAGGTTTCATGTCCGCGTGAATAATGCTGAGAGTCTTGAGGGCTTCAAAAGCTACGAGCAGCTGACGTGTGATCAGGCGGATTTCATTAAGAGACAATGGTGTCTCTCTCTCACACACTAAGTCAAAAAGACTCATGTCCAGCATTTCGAAGGCGATGCAAAACTTGCCCTTGAACATGAAACTGTCGATGAATTTCACTATGTTTGTTTTCTCTGGATCAAGAGCCTTGATTTCTTGAAGCATTTTCACCTCGGCGATTTGATTTTCACTTTCCTCCAGGATCTTGATAGCCACCTTCTCTGACGTGTCTGTGTTGACACACATGAAAACTTGACCAAAACCTCCTCTTCCAAGGGTGTCAACTACACGGTACTCTGTAGACTTGTTGAAAATGATTTTATTCTTACTAAATGAGAATGAGTCAGAACTGGAGTCATCAGAGCTCAAGTCTCCATCACTTGAGTCAACAGAGGTGAAGTCTCCATCACCTGAGTCATCAGAATCATCCAGAATGGATATAGCCATCAGCTCACGGACAGCTTCTGCATAACAGTCTCCATCACCTGAGTCATCAGTGCCTGGGTCTCCATCACCTGAGTCTTGAGTGCCTGGGTCTCCGTCACCTGAGTCATTAGAATCATCCAGAATGGATATAGCCATCAGCTCACGGACAGCTTCTGCATAACAGTCTCCATCACCTGAGTCATCAGTGCCTGGGTCTCCATCACTTGAGTCATCTGAATCATCCAGAATGCACACAGCCATCAGCTCACTGGCAGCTTCTGCATAAGACCTAGTGTCCAAGTCATCTTTCAGGTGAGTCATCGTAACGAACGGGTGTGTTAGGGCCTCAGTGGGTGTGATTCTTTTGTTAGCGTCCTGATGAAGTAACTGCTGAAGTAGGTCAAGGAATGCCATCCTGTCTTTGTCTTCAACACCGCCATCTCCTTTTGAGAACAGTTTTACTGCCTCTTCCAAATTCCTGGCTGGATGGAAAAAGTGTCTTGTAAGTTTGGGCTTGATTCCAGTTGTCACCATGTACTCCTTTGGCGTTTTCAGTCTCCATCGTGGACTGCCTGTGCCCTGCTCCTGGATGAAATACTGCTTGGTGTAAACCCCAGCTTCCAGCCAGTAGTCTGCTGGCTGACCAACAAGCTCACAAACAGCTTTCATTTTGTCGTACAGACATTTTGCAGGGAAGAGGGTCCTGCCAAAGAACAGGAATGCCAGGACACATCCCAGTCCCCATACGTCTATGCCTTCAGTTATGGGAAGACCTAACATCACCTCTGGAGCTCTGTATGCCAAATTTTGCATCTTCATTCCAACCTTTACTTGAGAGGCTTTCTTAGCCAAACCAAAGTCAATTAGTTTCAGCCTGAAGGGCTGATCCTGGTGGTTGACCATCATGATGTTGTCAGGTTTCAGGTCTGTGTGAATGATGCTGTGCAGGTCTAAGGCTTCCAAAGCTACAAGCAGCTGCTGTGTGATAAGGCGGATTTCATTTAGGGACAGTGTCCTTCCCGGCTTCACCAAGTCCCAAAGTCTGATGTCCAGCATCTCAAGGCGACACAATACATGTCTTGAAATTTGAAAGCCTCCTTGAATTCCACCAAGTTTTTCTTTTCTGGGTCAAGATGCCTGATTTCACGAAGCATGTCCACTTCTGCCAAATGATCTTTAACGTTGTTGTGGACCTTGATAGCTGTGGACCTGCCTGTTCTCAAGTTAATACACTTGGCAACTTTGCCAAAACATCCTTTGCCAACTACGTCCAGTACAAGGTATCGCTCACTGGGGCTGCAGAGAATTTCGTGTTTTTGCAACCCAGGCATTGTTTCAGTCCCGTGTAGAGCCATTTTTATCTGAGCAGACAAACGCTTCAAAAAAAATTAGCTTGATATAATTGCAATATAATCAAACTATTATAAGGGGCTTTGAACGTTTTATATCTTGAAAATAAGGAGAAACGTGATTTCTTCCTGACTGTGTACTCACTCGACGACCATTCAGAGCAATATGAAGGTCCTAGGTTCAGATCGTTTACTACAGGCTCAAACATCAAAGGCAACTAATCTGCATAATAACGTCATCAGAGTCGATTCTATATTCAATTATTCTTTTAGAATTGAATTTCAATTAACTTTATTGGTAAGAACAGTTTACTGCACATACACTTCAGTTCATTTAAATCAATATATTTTCGTCGCTTGTGACGTGTTCGAGTGGTGCCTACTTACTGTCTGTAAAGTACTTCTGTCTTCAAGGAGGCTGCCTGAGAGAAGGAGGTGAAGAACCATTGATAGCTGTGTCTGGAGGCTCGTCCTGGCTGGTTGTCAGGGGGCTGCAGCTGCTAGCTTGGTCCGCCTTAGCAACGGACGGCTCCATGGACGCAGTGCTCCTTAGAATGCTAGCCTAGCCTAGCCTAGCCTAGCCTAGCATAGCATAGCCAGTGCGCCTCAACCGTCTATGTCCGTAAACTTTCGTCCCATAGTTTCAGTTTTCCGACACAGTTCACATCTTGCCATCCACGATATTTGATATCTTCCAACCACTTCAAACTAAATTTAAATTTGCCCATGTTCAGCCTGGGGCATCACTCTTTCTCTGATATTTAATGCAGCAGCCTTCAACACGGACGCTGATTCAGCACTTCCTTCTTCTAAAGGTCCTACCTGTACAATAAAATATACACCCAAAAACATACACTGACAAAATAAACACTGAATAAAAATAGAAACACCCATTCATTCTTCCTCAGATGAAATTTAATACCATCTTCTCACAATTAGATTAGTATTCTCTATATATCACAGCTGGAAGCTGGAAGAAACCCCACATATCCAACTGTGCATAAGCACTGAAACATTTTTCATGATATTACTCCTTCAACTAATTAAGATTAATGCATTTTTTCCAAAATAAGAGAACAGAAATGAATTTACTGCAATCCTGTTGCTGTAAAAAATGTTGTTTTTGCAATCCTCAAACTTAAAGTCAGCCTCAAGATAAAATGGGGTCAAATTCCTTGATCTGATTCAATGGTTCTCACTTATAAAGCAGCATTTTCTGCCCCTTAGTGGTGAAATGAATGAATGCAGCTAAAAGCAGCATTACAAACATCCTCAGCTGTTGTTTGGGAGAAGATCACATCTGTGTCATTTGTTGTAGAGGTCGATAAAGGTCAAAAGTTACTGACTGCCCCTTAAAACCTCTGATGTCTGGCATGATCCACATCACACACACTCATACAGCAGCAGCTCCTGATCCTCAGATTAAAAAAAATACAGTTAAGAAGAACATTTCACCACTTGATTATCTTAAAATGTGCTCCTTGGTGAATAAAAGTCAGAAGTTACGAGTTGAGACTTGATGGCAGGGGCGTCACTAGGTTTTAAGTGAAAGGGGGGCTTAGCCCTCAGGTGAGGTCAATTTGGCTATATATATCGGTGTAATTTAACTGTTCAAACTTAAATGTTCTCAGTGAAGCTTTTGACCCCTAGCAGTGCTATAGAGCTATGATTTTATGAGTGGGTCCCAATTTTTTATGCATCACACGTTGTTGCCTTAATTTCATAATAATAATACAATAATAAAATAATAATATTGCACAAGTGGCGGTAACACAAAACAAATGTGCAGCAACTGAACTTCCTGTGACTGTTTTGAAAGTGATTCGAAGACAATATAAGAGACGGTAACACAGACAGACTGTTAAAACATTTACTTAGTAATTTCACTTGTTTCCTTTCTTACAAAAGAGAAATGTGCCTTCAGTTGAGCTTCAGTTTGGAAAGCAGACGGTTTCTCCAGACCAGGTACATTAATATCATGCAGACTGAAGGTTCAATCAATAGGAGAGAGATAAATCACAGCTCATCAATGAAGTCTTAGATTTAAGTGTGCAAGGATGATATAAGAGACGCTTTAATCTCGAGGTCTTTCACGTGTTTAATAGTTGAAAAGATAGAGACCAAATTTGATTTGAAAGGTGAGTGATTCATTCTGGTAAAACTTTTCAGTGACATTCAAGGAAGTTTTCCCTGAAATATCTCAATATTTGCGATTTAGTTATGACATGAACCACTGTTAAACACTCTTTGCTGGTCAGAAACAGAGAACATTGAAATTGTTTGGCTTTAATGAAACCTACCAACTTGGAATGAAATTCAAAATGACAAACTCTAATAATCAAGTCAGAGGTTGAACGTCTGCAGGGGGAAAAAACGAAGCACATTTCTGGTAAAATTAGCCTCGGAGAAACCGTCTAACAATTCACAGATCATCTCATTTTGCAGTTCACTGTTTTAAAGGGAAACTGCAGCGGGTAAAACAAAAAACAGAGTATGCCAACATGACAAGAAGAAACTGCCAAAGTCTGAATCAGTCAATGTCTGAAACAACTGAGCTGATCAGAGGAGACAGGATTAAGAATGAGGTCAAAAAATCATGACAGGAGAATGGGTGAATGAGATGAACAAAACTCTGCAGGGTGTTAACAGTTAACAGGAATCAACATGATCACTGTGTGCATTATTTATGAATTACTTTATAATCACAAGAGTGCTAAGAGACCATAATGTATCCTCTGAGTTCTAAACACAACATAAATTTAAACTTGAAAACATTATAAATATCTGAATAACTGAATAGATCATGAAGCTGATGAGTGTGCTATAAGAGCATTCTGACATATTACTGTCTGTAGGTTTGTTCTAAATCTTTATATTTAGAAAATATAAGTTATCAATTAGAAAAGTCATCTGTAATCTACTATGTGAGATATGATTGTCTTGGTAGCGTTAAAACGGTCAATATAGGGAACAAAATTATGTTTCTCAGAAATATAAAATACAAGAAACTGTCTTCCTGTAATTGTTAGAGAACACCAGAAGGTTATATGGTTAATTATGTTAAGTATGTAATAGCTTGTGGCTGCTATAGTGTTTTATTTTATGTTACTAGATTGTTGGCTTCACATGTTGAGTGTTTTAGGTTTTTTTCTGACTCATAACAAGAGCAAAAGCTTCAGCAACATCTGGATAAAACATTTCTGACTGGACTCACGCTAACTTTATCTTTGGGAAAATAAGGTGCAGCTGAGAAAAGTTATCTTCCCCTCAGGGACTGGCATACTCTGGTTTTTGTGCCTCTTAAATAACACTGTACAGTAAGGGAACACTGTTTCAGGTCCATAGTCACTTCAGTCCACAAGGGAAGGTTTGGTTCATACTGCTTCACACACACACACACACACACACACACACACACACACACACACACACACAGTTGGACTAGTACACAAACATGCAGACTTGTACAAAGGCAGAACTTTACAAAGTCATGCAGATGGAATGTTTTTGATATTTTTATTAGAGGGGATTTAAAAGGAACTGCTGTAATTCAGTCTAGTCTGCAAGTGTGAAAACTAAACCACATCAGTGTTGTGATGGGGAAAGAAAGAAAAGGGGCTTTACAAAGCTGAATATAAGAACATCAGAAAGGTTTGTCTAGATGAGGAGCCATCTTTGTCTGTTAAAGAGGTAACCTGATCCAAACCTCATTACTCAAAGGAAAGTGAAAGGGCATCCTGAGTACTGACACATTTTGGATTGGTCATTTTGATTCATAAAGGAACAGTTTGACAATTTGGCAAGAGTACAACAAGACGACTAATGCCTCTCTCATATCTGTATGGAGCTACATGCAGTAGCCAGTTAGCTTAGCTTAGCATAAAGACTGAAAACAAGGGGAAATAGCTAGCCTGGTTGCATTCTAACTTCAATCAGAAAATGTTAGGAGCCGCTGGTTTAGTTCATACAATTTCCAGTTTCCAGTCTTTATGCTAAGCTAAGTCAAGCTAACTGGCTACTAGATGTATTCACCACATGCTACAGGCATGAAGGCAGTATCTTCTCATGCAGCTTGGTAAGAAACTTAGCATGCATCCCAAAGTATAAAACAACCATTTAAACTGAAATGATTTACAATTAACACTTTTTATTTACTGGATGATTTAAAGAAATTTTCATACAGCCAAATCACTCAATATTCCACTAAAGTTCACTTTGATTATCATGTTTTTGTCCCTTTTCTAGAGCATCAGTGTACCCAACCAGCTCAGAGGACTTGGTGTGAATATACAATATAATCATCAATCAAAGAATGATTGGACTCTCAGTGATCGGATCGGCTCATAACAGTATTTCTCCCGCTCTGTAATTTAGACTAATTTAATGTAAGAGATCATCATGGTGGATGTCTTAATTCTACAAACACAATGATGTAAACTCAATAGCGATGGTGGTGAGTGCTCGTGCTCGAGACACAAGTCCAGACACAAACGGCATTGCTCCACGTCGCTGCAACCAGTCGAGAATCGAGAGAGAGGTCGCCGCCGCAGAGTCGGGCTCACAGGTTCTCGTTGGTGTCGTGTTGGCACTGGCTGTCAGTCGAAGGGTTCAGGAAGGGCAGCTCCTCGTCGCAGCCCTGCAGCTTCAGGACCCAGCTGCTCAGGTCCAGGCAGCACTGTGACAGGACACACATGGTGAAACAATTAGTGAGACGTAGGGGTCAGGGCTCCTAAAAGGGGTCGCACGACATAACTGAGGGGTCAGGGGGTGAAGAAAATGATGTGATACAACAAGGTTAAACGAATAGAGCAGCAAATCTAAGCAATGTTTTGGCATTTTTGCTTGAAAAATTAATTTTTAAGTTTCTGCTCCAAGATATTCTGTTTTTTTGTATCATCCAAAGCTGATTAATTTTCCGATTCAACGTCACCACCAAAAATTAATCAATTTTAAGTTAGGCCACTTCCGACCAATCCTGAAAATTTCGTCAAAATCCGTCCATAACTTTTTGAGTTACTTTGCAAACCGACAAATAAACAAACAAGCCCCGGGGAAAACATAACCTCCTTGGCGGCAGGGGTAACTTTAAATAAAATGTCGCCACCGCCTTGGTGGAGGTCTGCGCTCTCTTAGTGCTTTTCTAGTTTATCTTTATGAGGACCAGGTAACGAGGGGAAGGTCAGGATAAATCAACACAAGCACATCATATTTCTATGATTTAATGGTTTAGAG
Source organism: Synanceia verrucosa (assembly GCA_029721515.1). Lineage (NCBI taxonomy): Eukaryota > Metazoa > Chordata > Actinopteri > Perciformes > Synanceiidae > Synanceia > Synanceia verrucosa. The sequence goes on along the minus strand of CM056552.1, from coordinate 25,241,847 downwards.
ATCTGGGAATCTGAATTATGATGCTGCTCTCACTTTTCCTGCTGAGCTCATGCTCTCTTGGCTGTATAGCTTGATATTGACACCAATATCTGTCTTGGAGGTCATCAAATCTAAAAATACAGCCTGCTGCAGCTTTGTTGGACTCTGCAAAACAACTAGCATCTTAACTGGTGGTTAAAGTCACCACTCAACCAGCATGTCTTTGGACTGTGGAAGGAATGCAAATGCAAGTGACTTTAAAAGGAAAACAACCTCCTTCATGACCAAAACAATCTATTCACTTCCAGAAATGGACAGTGATGCAAAAGGACATAGACGATGCAGGTGTAGTTTTTCCTCCCTTCTTTTGGTTTGTTCATCTTTGCACCAGGGCCCTCTGAGACTGTAACACACTGCATCCACTTAAGTGTCTTCTGTGTTGCATTTTCTGCTTATGGCGTTTGGTTCATGTTTGCAAAGTTGTGTCTTTGTCTGTTCAGCCATGTTGACAATTGCTGCTCATGATAATTATCTTCCCACTTGTTCTTTTTCTGCTCCAGGGATTTTCCCTCAAATGATGCTACCTGGCACTCTCAGTGCAGCAGCAGCAAAAGCTTTCATAAATAGTGCATATGCTGTATCTGCAATAAAAAGGTGGAGATGCTCCAACATGTATTCACCAGAAAATATGGTTTATTATTGCTTTAACATATTCTTGTCAACCCAGCTGTATTTTTATTCAATGGAAATTTCTGCCTGGGTGCTTTCAAGAGGACGAGGTAGTTTGTGCTGAATATTAAGTACAGAGACGAGCTCATTTCATCCAACACAAAATCAGGTGAAAGCTGCTTTTATTGTACTTATGACCAGTGTGTTGTGACATTTGTGACCGCTCAAGTGTCCTCGCTAGCAGCAGTATCAGATGGATTGCTGTAAAATTTGCCATACATATTAATGATGGTGGAACCTACTGACTTTGGTGAACCCTTGACATTTCCTCTGCCATTATGTTCACACTTCTCATTCGGAGTGAGATATCTTTTTGTCATAACATTTGGTACACACATTCAGACCCCTGTTTTATGCAACTTAAAGGTACAGTAGGCGATGATTTTTAGAGACACATTTTGTTATGTTGGATAAAATGGTCCTTCCACCCTGATAGTCGTCAATTTAATATGTATTCAGAAAGAGAAGTGAATAAAATCCGAGATCTGTGACAGGACGATAAAAACTTTGACCAATTAATAGCCTCGGTCCGAGTGTGAAGTACGAATCAGATGTGTTCTCGTCTCGTCCTGCGCTCGCCTCCACTCTACCCTCCACTCTGCACAGGCACATCGCCAACTCTACCTTTAATGCTACAGACAGGAGGCCTGTAGTGTGTTTGAATACAGGCAGAGATGTGCAGATTAATCAAAGTCATTAAAAGTAAAAGGGGAAAATGTATCTAGAGTAATGAAAAGATGGAAAGACTTGAAATATGTAACTTTGATCACACTTCAGTTTGTGTCAATGAATTTTTTTCTTTGTTAGTTTTACGTGTGAGTGAATGTTTGTGCATCTTTCCTCCACCTGCATTCACTTCAGTCAGCTTTCTACATTTCTCCTGCTCCTGTTCTGACAAGTATTTTCCTACATGTTGAAGGTCACTTTACTAAACCTAAAGAAAAACTTTCCAAACTGATGTCAGGAAAGGGATGATTTGTTTTCTTTCGCTGAATCTTTGGCTCGTGTGTTTGACTTGTTTAATTTCCCACAATACAAGATGTCAGCAAACATGCCCTCAGAGCACCTGTAGGCCCTCATGTTAAAAACAAGTGCTCCCTCTTGTGGCCACAGCTTGTTACCACAGGACAGGGGGTGCCAGGTTTTTTTTTAATCCACTAACAGTGCATATCTATCTACTCCTTTGGCACTGTGCTACTGTGACTGATACATTAATACATCATTGGATTGTTAGGGCTATTTCACACTTAAGGCTCAGCTTCTGTAAAACTGTTAATTAAAAGAATTTGTCTGAGATACTGCCATTGAAAAACATGCAGCTGAGACAGATCACTTCCTGAAGAACATAAATTTAAATCTACTGACGCTGTGGAATAAGATTGAACAAAGCAATTTAATTATTTAAAGTTTTTTTTTAAAGACACAAACATTTAACTACAGTTGGCAACTTTGAGCAAATATGAAGAAATGTTTTTTTTAAAATGAAGACTATCATTACATCCAGACAGTGGTGCACGAGCAAGATAATCTTGAATAAAAAGCTTATTCCACTGCCTCCTCCTCATGATCTTAATGACATTTGTAAGATTTCACAGCACCTGAAGGAAAACCACCAGAGGAAGGAGTTTCTGAAATACAGTAGCTGACAATCAGTACAGAGACAACCCAGGATTATAACATCACAGACTTTTATTATGAACTGTGTTCATGGCACATTTACCGAATACATTAGACAAGTTTCATTAAACAAGTGGAGAAAAACACAAAGTATGAGGAAGTCTGGTGAAGAGGCAGGAAACACTCTTCTCCACCTTGACAGACACATTCCTGATTTACTCATATATTCTCTTTTACTTGTTTTATAATAGTAGTAATAAAATCTGTTACATATAAAATCCAAAATGGTAAAATCTTACCACAATAGCATTCACTGAGACAATGTCACACGTACAAAACCTATCCTTTATGAAAAAAGAAATCTGATCTAAATATATTCGCTCATATATAATAAAAAGGCTGTAAAAATGACAGAGTATGAAATGCTCTCTGACTGATTACTGGGACAGGAAGCTGGTCTCTATATTTTATCTGAGGAAACACACGAGGAGTAAACTGTGACAGTGAGTCAGTCTGGACTTTATCCAGTAGCTTTAAGATACCTGAATATCTTTGGATCTGGTATGTAGCTATAAGGCTTGGTTTGGTCATTTACAGCACCGTGTATATATACATAGATATACATATAATATTCATATACTGTATATTATTCATATTCTGTATATTATATGTTGCTACAATAGGTTTTAGGTGAATACATGTCGGGTCATTGAATAGAAGGCTTGGCTGTTTATTTTCCTCCCACCTATATGACCCATATGATACATGAACATGTGATGTCATGATGACACACATTAATATGTTACCTATAAAATAGTGCATGCAGAGGGATATTTGGCAGCAAACACTTGGTTCTCCACTCCATAGACAAAGAAGCTGTGGTCTTTTCCACTGTAAGTGTAATGAGCATGAGTCAGGGGCACCAGCTCGATGGTCTGACGCTGCAGACAGAAATAACATACAGTCATCATGTTAGTAGCATTTTATTTACAGCGAGAAACACAAACCACCACCATACTAACACTAACATTGTGTTGGTTTTGCTGCTTAACAGCCCTGACCTCAGACCCCTGAGGGTTTCAACCAGAACCAGCATTAACTTCTCTGCTCTGTTGGATCAGACCACCAGGACCAGCCTTCACTCCCCACCTGCATCACTGATCCTTGTCCTCTCATGACCCTGTCTCTGGTTCACCACTGGTCCTTCCTTGGACCACTTTTGATAGATCCTGACCACTGCAGACCAGGAACAGCCCACCAGAGCTGCAGTTCTGGAGATGATCTGATCCAGTCCTCTTGACATCACTCTTTGATTCTTGATGTCAAACTCCTGAAAAATCCTGATGCTGGAACATTTTTCCTGCTTCTAACATCAACTCTGAGGGCTAAATGTTCATTTGTTCACTTGCATATCCCAGGTGCCATGATGAAGAGATGATTATTATGAGTATTATTCACTTCACCTATCAGTAGTCATAATGTTATACCTGATGGGTGTACCTAAATGTACTGCCATACTGTCCAAACTGATGTTATTCAACAGCTGAGTTGATCAATTTATATGAATTTTACACAAAATGATGAAATGGTTCACATCCCTTTGTCTTTGTAGTATTTGACTCTCTGTGGCTGTTTGTCAATCACTTTATTGTTCTTTTGTATTGCTTTGTTGTCTCATTTTAGACAGACTTAAAGCCCAGGGAAGCATTATTCCATCTCTATACCACTTTACACTGTTATCATTTGAATGAATAAGGAGAACAAGCTTGTATGTGTGTGTTTGTACCTGTTGCAGGATGCGACTGGTGGAGCTGAAGTGATTGAGGTGTTCATTTATCATTTTTGTAGAAACATCACAGATCTCCTGATCAGGGAAACCCTGGATAGGATACACCTGGCAGGACATAAGAGGACAAAAAACAGTCAGAAAGCAGAGAAAGCTCCTTTCAGATGGAGCAATAGCAGCATCACTAACTCAACATTTAACGTATCCAACACTTTGATGACTAAAATACGCTGAACTGAAGGTGTGTTCACCACTAATTCCTACTAAATATTTTACCCACTAAACATGTTTGCATTGCCATTGTTTACATGTTAGCATGTTGTGGCTAACATGATGAAGAGTCTTGGTCTTGTTAAAGGTATAGTAGGTGATGATTTTTAGAGACACATTTTGTTATGTTGGATAAAATGGTCCTTCCACCCTGATAGTCGTCAATTTAATATGTATTCAGAAAGAGAAGTGAATAAAATCTGTGGCAGCCACAGGACTGTAAAAACTTTGACCAATTAATAGCCTCGGTCCGAGTGTGAAGTACGAATCAGATGCGTTCTCGTCTCGTCCTGCGCTCGCCTCCACTCTACCCTCCACTCTGCACAGGCACACACATTGCTTCGCCGTGGCCGCAGGTATCAAGCACGCTCTTCTCCCGAAATACTTCGGTAGCTGGAGAATACCAGACCAGTTTACACTGGCAGAGAAAAAGCAGCCTAAAATACCGATTCCAGCGTTACCCGTGGCGGCTCGGCCGGCTGCACAGCCAAAGAAGAGAAAGATGGAGGCAGAAAAGACTGCACTGGTCGTAGCGCTGACTGGAGGAGGAGGAGCTTAGAGGGGGATTCGTAGCAGTGCATCTTTCAAATCTTGCTAGCTCTTCAACATCGCCAACTCTACCTTTAACTGTCTGGAGGCTCCAAGTGGTGGTTCAGTCCCACGGTAGCGCCTGCCACTCTGGAAACAGATTCCTCTTCGCCTCCAACCACCTTCACCCTAATAGCGCAGGTGGAGTTTTTTTTCCTGATTTGGATTGCCGTGTGCTTAATATTTGGTATGGAATATTTTATCTTCATTTGCTAAAGAATATTAGGAATATGTATGAATTTGGGAATATTATTTGGAATATTTATGGTACTATTTCACATGTTTTAAAGCTGGATTTGTGATTTGTTTGGGCAGTACTGTATTGTCTGTTCCATTTGTTTTGAACCATGACACCACTGTGATAACATTTACATCACTGGAAGAATTAAAAAAATAAAAATATTTGCAAAACATAAAAACATAATGAAGAGGTTTTATTTTTACCAGCACGCTCTCATCGACGAAGAAAGGATCTCCGGTCACCTTCTCAAATTTCTTGTCAGGGAAGTCAGGCTGACGGTCCGGGATGAAATCAGAAATGTTGTTCTTCCTAAACTCAAAGAAACAGATAAAGAGGATGAGTGTGAGTGTGCGTGCGTGTCCATGCGTGCGTGCATACTGCTTTGACCTACCATGTCACAGTGAGTTGGATGAAATGCAGCAGGTTCTGGCTGCCGTGACAAACAGAGCAGGTCTTGTAGCCTTGGCCATGACAGAAAGTACACCTGGAGGAGGGACAGGAGACACAGACTGAATATTCTGCTGTCTCTCTTAATCATCACGTTATCATCTTTGTAAAACATGAAAGTCAGGGAAATTGTGCTGTTCTGAGGTCGTCTCACCAACTTTTGCTGGAAGTGTCCAGGTCAAAGTACAAACACTGAGGTGACCGACTCTTTTCTCTTTGCTGCCTCCAGGCTCTGCAGTGAACTCCCAGCTGAAATGTGTCTGGTATCTGACCTGAACCTCTTCAAATGCAGACTGAAAACTCATTTATTTCGGCTTTTAACACCCAGTAGAGTGGTAACACTTTTACTTTATTTTATATTCTGCCATTTTATTGCTTTTATTGTTCTTATTGTTTTTAATTGCTTTTTTATTTTATTACTATCTACATTACAGTGCCACAACCCAGTAGATCTGCTAAGAGACATTTTGGAGCGACGTGTCAGCCAGCGCTACATCAACATCATACATAGAATATGGCTGTAATACAAATAGACAGCTGAAATCTGTATACAACAGTATGGATGTGAGAACGATCCAAAAATTAAAAAGCAAAAAGTGAGACATTCTCTATGGTTCAGTTCCAGTAAAATTTTGAGAGATTAGCTTTGCTAAAAATGGCACATAATTTCATTTTTAACATGAACACATACCAGGCTTGTGTATGAGGTACAAATATGTATTCCATCATGATTTATTTCTTCAGACCCCACAAGATTATTTCATATTCCACTCAGGACTGTTATGTTCTGTATCATCAGGTTTCCTTTTGTCAATTTTCAGTGAAATACACTGAGAACCATCTCTTTGGACTGTGGTGCTATCAAGTGACGTGGGACTCTACTTTCATCTCATGACCTGAACTCTTTTGAGCTCTCAGCTCTCCTCTCTCACCTCTTATGGCCTCTCCCGCTACAAGAAGTACAACGGGTTTTTTTGGAAGAACGCCTGTGATTCCTGTGCCGCCGTCTGACCCCTGAGCCATGGCAGCTAAAACAACGCTTCTGCAAGACGGAGAAGGACATTCAGACAGAGGGGAAGGAAAGAACTGGACACCCACCTCTTGCGACCTCGGCCATGACATGATGTGCAACGCTTGTTCCTGGAACGGCCGTGACCATGACAGAACGGACAACGCCTCTGCAGAACGACATGAGGGTTTGAGCTACTGTCTGCCAGAAAACGTGCCGTAACAGAGCGTCATTTCCACTGATAAACAGACATGATTTATACTCATATCTGGAGCAGGCTTCCTTTTAAAAGGATTTATTGCAAATAAAATATCATGTAAACATATAGACTGTAAATAAGAGTTTTACTGTGCATTTCTAAAACCACTGACAATCACTACAAGTTAGAGCTGAATTACTAATTAGTCCATCAATAGATCAAATTATTAGAAAACTATTTTCAAGTCCTTGCTTATTGTTTTATCCTCAAGCAAACATGACAAAGGTTTCTCATTCCTGGCTTTCTAATGGTTAATTTGTGCTGCTCGTTTGACATGATTGAAACTGAATATTCTTGAGTAATGGACTAGTGGTTGTACAAAACAAGGAATCAGCAAGTTTTAAATAACAGTGAATCTAATATTAGTGAAAATAATCACAGTCAGTCTAATGTGGTATTAACCTGAACGGGTATCTCCCTGTCTCCATGTCAAACATATTCAACCATATCATAACCTGAAAAAAGATATGTTCAAGCCAGCTAATAAACTGCAAAAAAAAAAGAGGAAAAAGGTACTAATAAGAGGTGAAATTATCTGTCCATGCAGCAAGATAATTTCACTTAGCAAGACTTCTTGATTTAAGATGATAGTGTGAAGCTGAACACTTAAAATAAGACATTAACTCTTTAAAAAAGATACATTTTAACACATCTAAATCTTTTTTTAATATTGCTAAGAGTCAAATATTTTGCAGTGCTTTGGGTGCTAGGAGTCCACAGTGTTTTTCTACAAAGTTTTTAGCCCACCACCCAATTTTCAAATTTAATGTTTTACAAAAAAGCGGAAAATAATAACAGAGCACATGATTATTTTTTTGATTGTGATGCTAATTTACAGTTATTTCCTGTCATTCCTGAACATAAAAAAAATGTTTTAGTGGTTTGTTATTTTCTTCTTTCTACAGCTGCTACAAATGATTTCACAGTGCTTTACAAACGAGACATCTCACCTGGCCTCTTCCATGGCAGGTACCACAGCGAGTTCTCCCACAGCCGTTGCACTTGTGACATGGCTAAAGCACACGCACACACAAAAACACACACACACTTTATCTGTATATTACTTTGACACAAAGACGCTCAACGGTTCAATGGAAACTCTGCAACAACAGAGTCATACCTTGACGAAGGATGAGTGTGGCACGCGGACCTTCTCCACCCTGTCAGTGTATCGCTGAGGCAACGTCACAGGAATGTCCCACGGTGGAGGACTCATACCATACTGAGGACCATCAACCAGCTGTCCTGTTTCAAGACAAACCACAGGACAACATCATCAATAAAGAAACAATTCACCACAAAATAAAGATCTATGATCTCACAACCTCTGGCATAATGTCACCATGAAATAAGTTTCCCTAAAGATGAACAGGTTGGTCACTCTGCTACTTTGGTCAAATAATTATCACCAAATACCTGCAGAATTAATGATACTCCCATCAGCCTCAGCTGGCATGTTCACACTCGATTTTAGATGGTAAATAGCATTTTTATACCTGCTAAACATCAGCACGTTAGCATGCTGGCATCAATGTTGCAGCCTCACAGTGCTGCTGGCATGGATGCCGACTATGTTCACACCAGTGTTTTACTGGTTACTGAAAAATAGTAACTACTGCAGTTACAGTTACTAGTTACTTCATTCAAAAAGTAACTCACTTACTTTAATTACTTACACCGTTTTACTGTTAAAGTAACTTTTTAGTTCCTCTTTGGGACCCTGGGGAGTGAGAGTTTGCCTTATGGTGTGTTCACTGAAAGTCAGAACTTGGAACTCACATCAACATAACCTAAAGTAAGTGCTCCCAGCTCTTGGTGAGATAAATCTGACTTTCTGAGGTGGAGATCCGACTTCACGGAGGGTTCTGATTTAAATTCTGCCTTGGAGCTTAGAAATTCCAACATTTGTGTACACCTTGAATGCACCATGAGTCTAATCATATGAACATCAGTCTCTCATAATTAATTCAATTAGGTACATTAACATTAATTAGTTATTGGCAAAAGTAACGACATTACAGTAACATGTTACTGCCCAACACTACTTCACACTACAACAAAAAAAAGGTGTGTCACACAGTGTAAATGGGATATTGTAAACAATTAATCATATTAGTAAACCACACTAGGTGGGAAACTAAATAGAAATAGTATCTTTCTGAAGTGGCACATTGTTCTGGGTTACCTCCATTTTACTTGTCACATTGTTATTATATAATACTTTTGTATCCTGTTCTCACTGCTTTGTAACAGAGGTGGCTCTAACATGTTACCATTGTAGGGTTCAAACTGCCAGGCGCTGGTTCTGGTCTCTGTGTAGGTCTCCAGTCGGTACTGCAGAAGGAAGATAACCAGAAAACACTGGATGGATGGGAAGACTATGGATTCATGTTGCATCTCTGTCAGGCTGATAGGTTTCCAATAAATTAAGAGTTTAAAGAGGATCTTAAGACCCGTTGGAAATCTAGTGTCTGATGAATTCTGGGAATGTGTGAATTGTTTCAGTACGTAAAACAGTGGAGCCTAAGCATCTAAATAACCAGTATTAGAATAATTATCTGTGACGCCATGCTATGATTCAAATCACAGTATTATATACAAACAAAAGAGAAACTGCTAACCTCAGCTCCACTTTAAGTAAAGCCACCTTCAAACATGGAGTCCTCAAAACAGCGAGGCATTTTAAAAAGCACTTGAATGTTGGTTCAGGTTAGACTTTAGAGAGGTGACATATTCACCCATCTATTTGAGCCAGAGATATGATCCTACCCTGTACACAGTGATGGGTTTGAGCTCTTTGAAGGTCAGGTTCCTGGCAGGTTTGGAGCTGTACCTCCATTTTGATTCCACAAACTTCAGCAAAGCATCTCTGGCCACATCCTCTGATACTGTGGGAACCCTGGAGGAGCAAACACACACACACACACACACACACACACACACACCCCATCATGTCTTTGCCTGAAATCTTGAGGCAAAGCATAATATTACCAACAAAATATGTAATAAACAGAGTGAATTATCTATGTGTGTGTTACCTGACATTGGGCACCAACGTGTTCTTGTTGAGTTCAGGCTGGGGGTTGTAGGCAGGGGGAGGTGGATACAAGGGGTTTCCTTCCTCTGGACATGCACAGAATGGAGATAAGGGTTGGGAAATAATAAAAAACAAAAGAGAAGAGAGCGACGGGATGAGACTCACCTCCTCCTTTGTGGCCCTGGTATCCATGTATGTCATCCAGCCAGCCTGGAGGGGGCGCTGAGGGTCCCTCCTCTGGTATGTTTGGATCAAATGCACCTGAGATGAAGAAGTGAAGAAGAGGTTGTTCATGTGTTTACGTCTGAAATTTTGTACTTACTTAGTGTGCTAAAACAATAGATACATGTATCCAAAAGCATGAAACTAACAGTATGCAAATTGCAAACTACTTCTGGTGCAAACACTGGACACTACGGATGAATATCTCACTAGGGTCATACTTGAACATGTTCACATGCTAACATGTTCAAAATCAAAAAGTTTTATTTTCCTCACACTGTCTGCCTGAATATTGCTTTATTTACACTCCACTTTAGTGCATTTCAATGGAATTGCAACAACACTGCATTGCCAGGCAACATTTTTTCGGTCAATGTTTACATCCTGTCAGCTGATGTCTTAAACATTCACTGTAACTGGAAAAAACACACATTGAATGGTCTAAATATTGTAGATTAGTGACATCACAAAAGGACAGAAATCCTGACGGCTTGTTTCAAACGTAGTTTCTGAATACAGACAGTGTGTCTTTCTCTGTGAATTGAGTGTTTCCATACGTTCACAGTATTAACACAGCACTTAAACCTGTTTTATAGTAAATAAAAATGATATACAAATCTCACTTTTAACATAAGGGACCTTTAATTTTCAGGTCAGGTAATGCTCACCATCAGACCTTCGGTCTGAATCTTAGACATTTGTTTTGACAACAATGTAATCATTTTACTGAAGAGGGGAAGGAAGGGAGGATGCACTCTTCAGGAAACTGCTTATAGCCCAAAGGAGCAGACGGGCAGCAGGACACATTAACATTACCAAGGAATTTAACCTCTGAACCAGCATACAGTAGTCCTATTATCTATTTGAAATGATATTCATGTCACAGACCAGCCAAACATAAGCAGTCAGCATACTGAAATGCTACTTCAGGTCACTGAGGCATGAAGTAGAAATCAGGAAGGAACATATCTGGGACTTTGATGGCAGCAACTCTTTTAACCACCAGGAATGTGAGTTTGTATGCATTTAATTGGCCAACACAGCGTCTTGCCTCACTCAACAAGTTATCAAAGAAATGCAGAACTCTGAGCAGTATTTTGGCTGTCGTCTCAAAGATGATTTGTGGAGTAATTTATTATCAGACTCAGCAGGTCGGCTGTGCCAGTGACGGTGACATCACTGCGGTGAGGGAGTGCAGGTGGAACAGATACCAGTCGTTACCTTTGCTCTTTAAAAGTTTCCCTTCAAATGAACCATGACCGTTCTGTACATGGAGCCTCAAAAGGATGAACAGAGGGGCCCATCCTTAATGCAGTGACTTCAGTGTTTGCCTTCACTTTATGACACATTACTGCTGCAGACTGGTTAAACAAACCACTGATAACTAACCATAAGCAACACGGAATAAAGCCACTCTGCTCACATGTCACAGATCCATCTCCATGACACCTGATCAAACTCCAGAGTCAATCCAGGGCAAAAGCTCCTTAGGGCTCCCTGGCCTCCAGGGGCCTCCAGGGGCCTCCAGGGGCCTCCAGAGGCCCCCAAGAGCGCCAAACAAGGGGAGAGTAAGAAGAAGGATTCAGAAAGGCGCCTAATATAATCATAATACTGACAAAATAATATGACACAAACAATCACACAATTACTGTACTTTATTTACGATGTATAGGTAACACTAAAGGTGTAACTGGAAGTAAACAAAGAAGAGCAGACTCCACAGCGCTACTGTTCAATTTTACAATGGAGGTAAAGCTACGCGGGTTGTTCCTGGCCCTGGTCATCGTGTATGATGTTGTTTGCACTTATCACTGTAAGCAAACGGTACAGTTTGAAAATGATGCAAGGCTGAGGCTGGAAAATAATATCATGATGCACTGGAGTCGCCGACGATACTATCAAGACGGAATCTCGGACCAGTTGTTTTGGTGCGCACCCCGAATGAACTGCACCAAGGGGATAAACTCTCCAGGATTTGGTTCAACCGAACTAAACAAAGCAGGTGTGAAAACGCCCTAAGTTTATTTGTTTTGGAAACATTACTCAACATCCCCCCCCCATTTAGCAGAATGGTTCAGTCCAGCTGCTCCATCAGACAGCCTGCAGACAGCTAACTTTTCACAGACTCACAGGAGGAGGAGATGGCAGGATGCCTCAAATTCATCCATCCATTTTCTTCCACTTATCCTGTCATAGGGTCAGGAGGGCTGGAGCCGATCCCAGCTGTCTTATGGTGAAAGACAGGGTACACCCTGGACAAGTCTCCAGTTCATCATAGGACACATAGGTCCCTTTTACACGCGTCGACGCGGGTTTTTCGTGTGCCGTGAAAGGGGTCGAATCATCATTTTGATGCGGGTCAACGACTCGGCAATCAACCCGGGAGTTTATTGGCTCGGATCGGATCGGCTACAGTGTGAAAGTCGACCCGCGTCGACTCGCTATTTACCGATGACGGTGATGTATCTGCCTGTCTTATCCTGCTGTAGTCACTGAGCAGCCTGTCAGACTGTCACTGTGAAGATCCAGAGCTGCAGAGCTGCGCACTTATAACATCAGTCTATCTGTTGATCTCCAGAGACTGATCTCTGAAGGACAGAGATTTTATTTAATCAAACAAATCAAATGTGGAGCGACATAATCTTTAATAGGAGCTCATATGTGATTTAGTCTTACATCATTCTGGGGAAATCCCTACGATCGGGGAATCACGCTGTGAACTACGCGACAGTGTTTATATACAGCTTGTATAGAGACCTGATACACCTTTTTATTGATCATGGCAGTATGTATTAGTAGTATTAGTATCAGTATTAGTACTGTGCTGGGTTTGTACACTTTGCAAAAGGGACAAAATGTAAGGCACTAAACAACAACGCCAACATGTGACTCTCTAATGTCTGTGCTGTCCATTGTTTACCTCGCTGTGTTCCGGTGCTCTTAAATCTGTAATGATGACGCTGACAACGCGATGACGTATGGGAGGGAGGAAAAAACAGGCACACAGCTCTCACAGCTGGAGGTCAGAACCACGTCAGCTGGCACTGTGAAAGAGCCCAAATGCAGATCCGAGCCGTGGTTAGAAAACACGGGTTAGAAAATCTCACGTCGACCCGCTAATTTCAGTGTGAAAGCGGACAACCATTCACACCTACGGGTAATTTAAATTAGCCAATGAACCTAATCCCCATGCATGTTTTTGGATGGTGGGAAGAGGCCGGAGTACCCGGAAAGAACCCACACAGACACAAGGAGAACATACAAACTCCACACAGGAATCGGAATCGAACCCAGTATCTTCTTGCTGTGAGGTGACAGTGCTAACCACTACACCACCGTGCCACCTCTAAAGTCAGAGAGGAAAAAGAGAAAAGAATAGAAATAATGCTCAGACAGGAGAAAGAAGTGAAGGGATGACAGTTTGTCACCCAGTTCTTTCATAGGCAAGGTGGGTCTGTTAGTGGTTCATGTGATAGAAAGTTCTGGAACATTAGCCTGTTGGCTGTTCCTTGCTTTGTCCATAATTTATAAGTTAGCTCACTTTGCTCTCCATATTACCTCATATTTCTGAAGAAAACTGGATTTATTCATTCCCTGCTTCCTCTACCAAGTAACTGTCATGTTGCTATTTTTATTTTTTTTTATTTTATTTTTATCTATTTCTTGTTTTTATTAGCATTTAGCATTGCATCATAAACACCTGTAAACATCTGAAAAGCTGATTGTATTGTATGACCGCACTCGATAAAAGGAAATGAAGTAAGTAAAAAAAAAAAAAAAAAAGAAGGCACTGAAAAGGGTGAAGAGGTTGTTGTTTCTGACATATTTGCATGGCAGGTGGAGTTCAGGTGGGAAGGTTTCTGGTGAAACTTTTTTCCAAAAAGTCTATCCTGATAAAAGTCAAAATTCAGTCTAAATCTTCTTATGTCTCTCCTAGAAAGAAAGCACACTGCTTGATAAGGAAAATCTTAATTTCTCTATTTTGGGAGATTCATTTTTCACTTCCGATACCAATTTTTACCAATCTGCACTGTATATTTTAAAATATTTTGAATCTTACTTTTCCTACTGTGTATGACAAATGTTATAAAAGAATTTCCTTCTGGGTGACTAAAGTTCTTCTCTTTTATAATAATATAAAATAATGTAATTCCAGAGTGAGAATATTTGATAATGCCATTTCAGAGTTGCAGAGTGTACCTGGCATTGTTGCTAACAATGACGTCACATTATCACGTGACCAGAAGTAGTTGTAAACAAGGACTTCATGCGCATGCTCATTGCATTCTTTCGTTCTTTTTTGTGGGTCTCTCTGTTTTTCTCTGCAGCGCCACTTACTGGCGTGGCATATGTATCACATCCTTGTCACTCGTTGTCACTTGTTATTGCGTTACCGTGTAGACTGAAATACTTCCAGCAACATTCGCACAAGCATTATCATGCTGTTGTCATGTGGATGGAGCCTTAGATGAGCGGATGGACTAATGTGTTCCTGGTACAGCCATGCACTTAGCTATTTAGCTTAGTATTAAGACCAGAAATGAGGAAACAACTAACCTGGCTCCATCCAAATCTAAAATTATCCTCCTTGCAGCAAAACTCAACATTATTTCACACGCATTATAACAAAAAGTTACTTTTAGAGCAGACATCAGGGCATGTCAAACATTCAGACAACGTATAAATAGCCAAATAGAAGAACATGCCTAATGAAATAGTAGGTTCGTCGTTACTACTGCAGCAGACAGTCTGTTTTTAATTAAGTACCACAGGAGTTCAGTTTACCTGTTTATTGTATTTCACTGCTGTGTAACTAAAACTTAGTCAAGATTTGACTTGTCTATCTGCAGCATCAGCAAAATGAATCTAAGCAGTGAAAGTGTTTCACACAACAATGTCATACGACATAAATATACACAATAGCGCCCAGATTGCAACACTTCCTTGGCTCCGTACAGTTAAGTGTATGCGTCATGATTTTGCACAACAACTCCTCAGAGTGTTTTTCATTTGCTATGTTTTCTGTCGGGCTGATAAAAATACAACACAGTCAGTGTGCTTATGTCATGCTGCACACAATACCTCTGGCTGAGGGATAAAAATATCAGCGAGAAGGTGTTTCCCCAAAAGATCTGGCTTGAGATGGAGGGAGTGTGAGAACAGCATGAAGGAAGGAGGGAGGGAGATACTCATTAGGAGAGGGGGGGAGGGGGAGAAGGAATGTGAGTTTATAAAAGAGGCAGAACAAAGCCGACCTGATTACTGAGGCTTTGACTGGACAATGCCTCCAAAATACTCCTGCGGCATTCTGCACGGCAATGAACATCTATGTTAGCAGTGACTTTAACTTTAACTTGACTGTACTGTTCTGAGACACGCAAGTTTAGAAGTGATCAAGAGAGAAACATGCACAACAACAATGAACTATAGCTACCAGGAACATACACATATATGGTATCTTTGGTATTTGTGAATATTTTATTGTAAACAATAATATTATTCATATTTTGTACATATTTGTATTGTTCATATTTGTATTGTATTTTCATGTTTCTATTGTATAATTTAAGAGTACTGGTTAACATTTTATTGTGTATTTTGTACTGCACGTATTTTTAATATTAGTATTTTCATATTTTATTATGTTTTTTTCTATGTAACTGAGTGTTACCTCGTTGAGTGCCAGCCCTTTTTTTTTAAAGCAGAAAGTGCCTTGTGCCAGCAATTTTTGCCATTTTGAGTCAAATTTCAAGACCCACAGAATATTTTGTACTATGTCTCTGAAAACACTGAATAGCTCAAATGAAAGAAGAGACTCTCTATTTCATCATGAAAAAATGTTTGTTTTTACCTTGTTCCATTCTTGTTTTATCAGAGGTAGAGTAGAGGACACTTTCACCAAAATCACCACTTTTTGTCCAGAATCTGTTTTGCTCTCTAATCTCGATCGTCTTCACTTCCTGCTTTGATCTCTGTGGCATATATTAACTCTTTATGTCCTGACTACATCTCCCAGAAGCCCCAATATTTCTCTCAGACTTGTCCCCTGCTGCCGAAAAAAGGAAAGACATATATATGCATTTATAGCACTCAAGCGTCCTATTTTAAAGGACGTAAATATACGTTCTTGGCACTCAAAGAGTTAACATACTTCCGCAGTGCTTGCTTACATATTTTTGTTTACTGTGTTGTGTAGGTAAATTGATTGAATTTTAAAACCTTACTTGATAATAAACCTGATTCTGATCAGTTAATAATAGTGAAATACTTCAGTATATATGCAGTCTGAAGCCAAGCAAACATGCCCTGTTTATGCATCGTTCACACTACACGATTTTAGCCTAATCAGCCTTTCAGCGACTGTTTTTATGCCCCCCTCCCCCAGATCAGGGTGAGGCAGTCATGCAATCAGCGGGCCTAGGTCATTAAGTGTGAACACCTCAAAGACGCCAGTCATAAACTCACCGACAGCCTGGCTCTGCCAACAAAAACTGAACATCTAGCCTGCTAAATATCCAGTCCAGTCGCGCTGACGTAAAAAGAGCTCCAGGCAATGAGAGCAGACATGGTTGCTGTGAAACGTGGAAGTGAAAAGGAGCAGCAGCTGCAGCATCAACAACAACAGCACGACTCTTTTCTTCTTTTTTGTTGTTTCACTACATGGTAGCGCACAAACAACCTGGAGGGCTGTGTTCTGCTCCACGTCCATGTTTGCAATGAAAAGCTCACACGCTGCATTTGCGCACCTGTTCGTGCACTTCCTGTGTCACTTCTTGTGTGAGCTTTTGATACAAAATGTTGTTTGGAGAACAAGTTGGCCAGTCGACCACACCTGCTGATGGAGAGTCGTGTCGTGCAAACACTCCCATCACCGACCAGTCATGTAGTGTGGACACCCAAGACTCTGAGAACAGAGAGTAGTGTGAACAGGGCATAAAGTGCCCTCTTGGGGAGCAAAAACGTGCTAACATGCCCCTTGGTTGGAAAACACTCTGCCCTCTTAGCTGGTTACAACATGCCATCATGCCCTCTTGAGAGGTAAAAAGGCGTGTTTAAGACAAAATTTGTTATGTGTGCATAATGACAATAAAGACTCTTGAAACGTGAACTTAAGTGCCCTCTTCAGTGGCAAGGACACTGTAGGTGCCCTTTGTTCTTTTTGACCCTGTCCTTCAACAAGTCTATGCACGCCACTGCTGTTTAGTTTCATCCAGTACTGAGAACCCTATGAAGAATGACGTCAGTGCAACTGAGAAGCAATTGTCTCTTGAGACAGCAGACTGAATACAGTCAGCCTGTGCATTCACTTGGATGCATGTTAAATGCATAAAGCCGTATGGTACAGAAACAGCTGAAGGTCCTGCGCAAAACTAACTATAACACTATCTTCTCCCTGAGCAAACGGGATGAAGCTCAACAGACATGAGCGTGTTTGCCTGCATGACACCAAGCTGTAAAGTAAATAAATGAGAGCTTCATGTGAGTAAAAGCAGCTAAAAACTTGACACGGTTGTAAAGTTAGCAGCAGATAACTGGGCGTAAAGCAGGACAAACAAGGTGGAGTTTACAACCAGTTTAACCCTCTCCTCTCCTGTCGAAGCGCAGAAAATGTCTACAAAGTTCAGTTCAGCGCACAGAGCAGTTAAAGCGAGGCCTCGATAGAAAAGTCTAGAAAATCATTTTCTTAAACTGTCTCGTTGCTCACCGAGGTCTTCGTCGTGGTCGCTCATTCCTCCGTTGCTCTCTCTCGTTTGAGGTGAATGAAGATATGTGACGTAAAGAGGAGACAAATCCCCACTGAGTCAGGTGCAACTTCCGGTTATGATTTTTAAAATAAAAGCCAAAAAAGACAAGTTGACAATTTCTCAGTCTTGAAGATTCAAGAGTTTTGTTGTCATATACACAGCAATAACAGGAGTGACGCTAAATAGGAAATAAACTGAACCCTAAGCAAATAAAATAAAATAAATGAAATACAAAAAAAGTGAGCACTGTGTACAAAAGCCAGCACGCAGTTGCAGTTTTAGTGGTTGTAGTAGTGCAAATGTGCAAGAGTTACAGATTTATAAACACTAGATATATGCAGCATTGGTGTTGTTTATGTAGCAGATAATCAGTAAGTGATTCAGTAGCCTGATATCCTGAGGGTAGAAGCTGTTTTTTTAGCTTGTTTGTCCTTATTTCTCACTCCTGCAGCATCTGCCAGAAGACAAGAGTGTGAATAGTGTTTGCTGTGGATGTGAGCGGTCCTTGATAATGCTGTCCTGATACAAGTCAGGTGCTCATTTAAACTTAAAGTAACTGTGTCTTACTTAGCAATATCATGTTTTATCTTATTTTATTAAGTGTTTTGGTTTTCATCTTGTTTTATATTAACTATGACATTCTCTTCCCGTTTTTATGTTCATTTTAATTTCTATTTTATTTTATTGTAAATCAGTTTGTGTTGCAAAATTCTCCCTTCATTTTGAGCAAACTCGAGTTTTTCCTCACTGGTTTTACTTTGAAAGCAATATATCCACACTTCCTGTCCTGTCTTTTCTGTCAGTGTGTGTCTTGACTCAGCTGCTGGCCTGGACACTGTTTACACTCACACCCTGCAAATAAAAAAAAACTTGCAGCTGTCTCGTAGAATATTTCTTTTGACATTTGACTTATTTGCTTTTTCTCAAGTAAGATAAACTGAATAGCATACATTTTTTGTAATATGACTACTCTGAAACAGGAATATGGAGACTGTGTAGAAAACATACAACTGTAAAGGGCAATTTTTATCTATTAAGTGGACGGCCGTTATAATCCCATTATTCATCCATGTTTCCTTATTGTTCCCAGTAGTAGAATGTTACTAAGTAAGTACATTTACTAAAGCACATATTTCAAGTCAAATTCAGCTTTATTTCAATTCTGCAACATGTACATGATATACAGAGAACTGATATCATGCTTAAAAACAAAAAATACACAAAATGAGTACAGTCAAACTAGTAGAGTGAATAAGGCATGGTAATAAACAGACAAGGAAAATACAGTCAGTGCAAACGGTTGCAGCGTAAATAAATTGCTCACCCTCTCCACTGTAGCACCATTGATGGTCAGAGGTGCATTCTGGGGGAGCGTTCTCCTGAAGTCCACAACAATCCCCTTCATCTTCTCCACGTTCAGAGAGAGACTGTTGTTTTTGCACCACCACAAGGCCATGCGGCTCATCTCGCTCTTGTAGTCTGTTTCATCGTCGTTGCTGATGAGACCTGCCACAGTCGTGTCATCTGCAAACTTGATGAGGAGGGGGTTCAACACACATCCTTGAGGGACCCCCATGTTCAGTGTGGTGATGCTGGATGTGTTCCTGCAGACCTGAACAGCTTGTGGTCTCTCCCAGTCAGGAAGTCCAGTAGCCAGTTGCACATTGAGTTGATTCCCAGCTGGTCCAGTTTTCCAATGAGCTGTTGAGGGATGATTGTGTTGAATGCTGACCTGAAGTCTATGAACAGCATTCTGATGTCCAGATGTGTGAGGGCTGTGGAGATGGCATCCTCTTTGGACCGATATGCAGACTGGAAGGGGTCCAGGATGGGCATGAGCGCTACCAGACCGTAGTCATTGAAACAGGAGGGTGATGACTTCTTCGGGACAGGGATGATGGTGGTGGTTTTGAGGCATGTGGGGATAACAGTCTGACTCAGCGAGATGTTGAAGATGTTTGTGAGGACATCTGTGAGCTCCCCAGCACAGTCCTTCAGCACACGACCAGGTATGTTGTCAGCAGTGAGCTATCCTCCGGGAGTATTGCTTCTTTGCCTCTCTGATGTGACAGGTTGTCGTCAGGCCTGCCTCATCTGAAGGAAGCGTTCAGAGCCTTCAGCAGCCTGTGGACCTCCCCTGTCAACCATGGCTTCTGATTGGCCCGAACAGTGATGGTCTTGAGCAGTGCTGGACAGTATCGCCATTACTTTTGACAGTAGCTAATACTCCAATGCATTACTTTTTAAATAAATAAACACAGTTAGTGTTAAAATATGGTGCGTTTGTCCATTAATTGGTAAATGATTTCCGGGGACAATCCCCACTTTGGATGACCAGTCCCTGGTTAAAGCTGTTCCCGAAAATGTCCCTGAGTTCAGTGTTTTATGATTGAGAAAAAAATGTTGCAAGCAGACAAGAACAACAAGTTATTATGGCAGCCACTCTCTACTACACAGTACTGAAATGAAGCCATGGCATAAATTGGAGCATTATAGATGTTATCCCTCCCTGATCATGTGCTGGGCAAGGAATTTGTAATCATGCCTTCAGGTCGGCGATATTATGTGCCGGTGCAGAAAACAAACCGCTGTGCAAATTCTTTTGTCCCGTTTGCCATAAGGCTGCTAAATGCTCAGTTACCCCCTATGTCCCAGTCCAGCAAGACTGACGCACCCAGCCTCACCCAAGGCCATGACACTTGACACAACCAGATGCTAAGTGTCTTGCAGCAGTGCTTGAAAGTCAATGGACAAGCGTAAATGCCCTTCCTCCCCTGTCATCCCAATAGCAGCCATTTGTTCGGGAGGACAAGGGTCAAGCCAGCCTCACCACCTTAAGACCAGACACGGGGCAGCTGGGCAGAGCACAGGACTAGAACCTGCTGACAGACTTGAGCAAGAAACTCTGCTTCCCAAATGAGATTGCGTCCACAAACTTGTGACCAGACCTTGTTCTGTGATCAGCCTTGCTTAAGGTGGTCTACATCATCGAGCTCACTGTACCCTGGGAGGGTGCAGTGGAGGAGGCTTACGAGTGGAAGAAGATGAGGTACACTGGCTACGCCCAGTGGAAGTAGGCTGCAGAGGGTTTGTTGCTACCTCAACATTCAGGCTACTTAGAGAGTTGAGAATGTGAGGGAAGGCCCATTGGAAGGCAGTCAAGGGCCTCTCCAAGGCTGCTGAAAAGGGGAGCCAGTGGCTGTGGATGAAGAGAAAAGACTCCACCTGGGCCTTCAGGTGAGTTGATGGCATCTAGGGAGTGAACCTGGGATGCTGGGATTCACTGCTGAACCCTCTGGAGGTGTTGTGGGCACAACAGTGAAACACAGAAGAAGGAAGGTGCCCACTTGACAACCCAAAGGGTGCAGTCACATTTGAATACCCCACAGAGTTTCATCGGTGCTTCAAGTATATACCAATTGAGGGATATTAACATCTAGTCCTACAGCTACTTTGCCAGTGGTGTCATGTCGTGAACTGTGAGATCCTATGGAATATTTATACATTTATTTATTTATTGCTATTATTAGTATTTTCTCAGCTCTGCTGTGCTGTCACTGGTTGTGATGATTGTGGGTGTTAACTGCTGTTAATTGTCTACTGTTGTTGTATTGTATTTATAACTCCCTCTCAAAGCCCATAGATGGTTCTCTTTGACTGGTTTTATTCTTCCAGCATTCCTCAAAACCGTGAAAACTAAAACATACACAATACACGTTAAAATCTTGTCAGCCATAAAGCTAACACATAAATGAATCCCAAACAAAAATGAATAAACAAAATGACAAGACAAAACATTACCTCGTTGGCTGCGCGCACATTGAAAGAAAGTTAGGCTTGATATCTTCAGTCCTTGTTCATAAACAGCATTAAAACTGTGGCCGAATCCATGCCAGGCTAGAGTCCATCTGATGTTTGGCTGGCCTACGTTAGTGTCTTACGTCACACACACGCACAGAGGTTACACATATCAAAATAAAGGTTTGCCTTTAAAACACAGGTAAGTATATGAAAATAACCAAATAAAATTAGTGTTAATTCCCAAATACCCTTTTGCACACAAACACTGAAAAGAATGCTTGCAACCGTTACAGTATTTCTTGCTATGGACAGGTTGACTGCAGAAATGAACTGCCCTTCTGGGATTAATAAAATAATCTGAATCTGGATCTTTTTACTAACTAACTAAATGAAGTTACTTTCAACAGTGACACATTACTTTTTGGTGTAAATAATAGAGAAAGTGAATGAGTTACTTTTTGAATGAAAAAACTATCAACAATGGCGGCACGGTGGTGTAGTGGTTAGCACTGTCGCCTCACAGCAAGAAGGTACCGGGTTTGATACTCGGCCTTTCTGTGTGGAGTTTCCCACCATCCAAAAACATGCATGGGGATTAGGTTAATTGGTTAATTTAAATTGACCGTAGGTGTGAATGTGAGTGTGAGTGGTTGTCTGTCTCTATGTGTCCTGTGATGAACTGGAGACTTGTCCAGGGTGTACCCTGCCTTTCACCCTAAGACAGCTGGGATAGGCTCAAGCCCACAACCCTATGAGGATAAGCGGTAGATAAAGGATGGATGGATGGATGGATGAAACTAGTAACTGTAGCGAGTTAATATTTTTCAGGATCTAGCACAACACTGGTCTTGAGTGCTGTTACATCATCAATGCACTTGATGATGTAGGCAGTGACGACATCTGTATCCTCCTTGAGGTCTGTGATGTTAGTGCAGGTGGCATCCTGTTTAAACACAGTCCAGTGTTTTTATTTCATACCACTTCTTATCCAGGACATTAACACAGTCTCACAGTCACAATATGTTTTACTCTAAATCAAGCTCAATACAGCTGACACAATTAGTCTTTGGTGATTGACAGGAACATAATTGACAACTATTTGGATTTGTTTGTTTGTTCAGCAGATTAATCCATGTTAAAAAATATGAATGAGTAGTTCAAAATTAGCTCCATCTCAACCAGCTACAACTGTAAAATCCTGCTTCAACATTCAAACATGAGCAATGATAATATAATGAACATCTTGGTATAACAGTCACAGGGGACAATTTTATTACTTTAAATGTTTTATTACTTTTATTTTCTGATCATATTTACACTCAGTTTCACTCAAGTGATATTTGCAATGCTGTACTTATAACTGTAATATTTTACAGTGAGGTTTGTAACCAAGCTCACAGTGTTTGTCTATTTTAGTAGGATCGCTGTTTTCCACTTTATTCCCTGGACCTTGAATGCACCATCACGGGACCCGGAAGTTTTTTAGTTTTCTTCTCCCAGCAACAAAGCTGTGCCGTGAGCTGCCCCTCTGCTGAGCTCGGAGACTCTTTTGGGATATCGATCTGTCCTCACATAATTAAAATGGTAGGATGCGATTTCTGCCTCCACGAGTATTTCACAATCATTCATATATGTGTGGTGATTGCTGTGAATATATATATTGATATAAAGGGGGTTTTAATAAGATGCTAACCGCGGTTAGCTTATTTATGCTAGTCGGGCGTTGTCAGTTTTACACGGTATTTGTAGCTTAAGTTAGCTTTCTGCAAGGCGTTTAGACGGTAGAAACAATAACTAGTGTGATTTTGCGAGTGAAGTTACTGTTGTGTTATTGTGTTACTGTTTTGTGATCACCTGACAGGTATCGGTCACTTAAAGTATCTGTACTAAATGATGATATGATGCTAACTCATGTTCCCAGGCTGAAGTAGAGGAAACTCTGAAGAGAATCCAGAGCCAGAAAGGAGTGCAGGGAATTATCATCGTCAATTCAGAAGGTAAGACGATAAAAAAAGATATGAAAAATATTTAGTAGAAAGTCATCTGGAATCCTCTTACAGGGAGGAAACGTGGACCGAAGCTGTCGTCATAGCAACAGATCGACCATAACACCACCACTTTGTGTTTACCTACCTACTATTTATCAGCTATAATACCACTTATCAACTGACCAGCCATACCACCACCCATTTATGTTTATTTACCAGTCATAACACCCCCCCCCCCCCCCCATTTATGATGTTACCAGCTAGACCACCAGCCATTATGTTAATTTACTAGCTTTAACATTACCTATGTATGCTTATATAACAGCCATAACACCACACAATTCTTTATTTACCAGAAGAAGTTTTAAAAGTTTCTCCACCTACTACGTCTCTTTGGCTTTTATTCGTTATCTTCTTTACATATTTCCGGCTAACTTTATTATTCATTTTAATCAATATATGTTTTTACGTATTATTTTAATTTTCAAGAAATCTGCTGGCAATTTTTACAATCAATCATTTTGTATATAAAATGTCACAGTAGTGAAAAATTGCCCACTATAAATTTGCAGAACCTAAGGTAATGTCTTGTCTTTTTTGTTTGATTAACAGCTTAAATTATTTGTGTTTGACAAAGATATAAAGCAGAGAAAGGCAGTAAATCATCACAAATTGACACAGCAAAATGTGCTTTTTAGTCATTAAGGACAGCATAAAGTAAGTGACAGCATTATCATATGACTACATGATGACAACCTTTTGTCTTTCATAGAGTTATTCCACCCTTCAATTATATTGTTGTTTTTACACGTGTGTTGCAGAAGAAATCTGATGCAAATGATTCAAGACAGATTATAGTCCTCAGAAACTTCTAGTAATGACTCACTTCATCTGGTTGCATGTATTTTTTTTTTTTTTTGCATATATATATATATATATATATATATTATAAATGAAGTCATTTCCCTCAGGAATCCCCATCAAGACGACTCTGGACAATGCCAGCACAGTGCAGTATGCAGGCCTAATCCACCAGCTGGTGATGAAGGCCAGGAGTACCATACGAGACATCGACCCCCAGAACGACCTCACCTTCCTCCGCATACGCTCCAAGAAGAACGAGATCATGATTGCTCCAGGTGAGGGGGGAAACAGAACTTTTCAATGACTTGCTCTAGGACACTTCAACATGAAGGAGTCGGAACCATCAGCAAAAATAAATGTTCATACCATAAACATTAACTTCTACGGAAGCGACATGTTAGCTTCAGCTAAACCTTAGTCCTCTTTGTGTAAAATGTTTTCTGTGGATGTTGTCCACTATCTCTTCCATTAAATGCTTTCAATATACATATGAGCATCTCAGCACTGTCTTAACATACATGAAAAACGTAGAATCATGCAAGAAAATATCTGATTCTATATGGAAAAAAGAGTTGAAACAAAAATCTGCATGCAAGTTTTCCGTGTGACAAATATGCACATTAAATTATCTCAGTTGCTGGCTTAAAAAAAGCTTCTAGAGGACAAAGCCAGTCCAGAAAATGGCACCAGTGAAAGGTATAAAAAGAACAATCTGGAGTATTTTCTGGTTGTCAGCAGTCAGCATGAAAACTCAAAATTCCAGTAGCTGTTGAAGTAAATTGCAGTCAGACAAACTAATTGTTTTGAGGCTCTCTAGTCTGATTTACTGTTGTTGATTGTTTGTATTGAATGGGATTTTTTTAAAATGATATCAATCCCTATTTGCAATTAAGTGCTACCTTACCACGGCTGTATATAGAGCTCAATTGTTGCCTTTGTCTCACAGATAAGGACTATTTCTTGATCGTCATCCAGAACCCCTCAGACTGAAAAAGAAGGATCTGCTGCCCGACTCATTGCTGTCTTTGTCCAGCTTTCATACTGCTTTTTAGTTTCACCGAAATCAAAACAAACCTGTTCACCAGAAGCTTTTTATACACTTGTTGATTTGAAGGTGGATGAAACTGAATCATCCAAAGATAAGATGTCAAATAACTAGCAGGCAAATCATTTTTTTCCAAGTTTTTAGCATTCCAGCTCATCCTCCTCTCTCTGCATACTGTACTTTATGTCACTGTGTTTGTTTCATAGGTATTTTAGCACATAGTGAGAAGCGCACTCCTGCTAAAATACCTCTGACAGAAGAAGAAAACTTACAAGTGGACCAGTGCATGCATGCCTGCCAAGTGCAAGAGAAAGAGACCACATCTCATCTTTAAGTTCAAGGATGTTTTTCAGTTCTGCCTTATTGGAAAAAGATGTTATTTATTGTTTTGTTGGCAAATGTTGTTGAAGTACAGTATTTCACTGATGAGCAGCGATCTACACAACAGAGACTTCTCTGCTCTGCCGCGTATGGCTTCTGATGGTTATTTGTAACAAATTAAGAAGTAAAGAGAAAAGTTAAAATGCTCTTTTGTTATCCTGTACTTTCTTATGCCTAGGAGAGGTTAACAAGCAATGAAAGTGGAATGTGTCTTGTGCCTTCCACTCAGAAGATAAGCCTGAAAACACTCTGCTGTAGGAACAGTAGACTGCACAGGGGATGTGAAGTGTCTATTATGTTTTCCCTCAGCAGTCAGCTCAATGGGCTCCAGGGCAGATCGCAGCACAGAGCAGCGTTCTTTATCAGTTTGTTAGGCTCCTTGGTGTCACTGGCTCTGATGCTGCTGCCAACAGATGACCTACTGTCTGAGTCTGCTCTGTCCCCTGCTACAGATAGCCTCAGTGTTATTCTTCAACTCAGTCTCCTTTACAACATCTGCAGAGTCATGTGAGGATATCTGCACATGAGGCAAACAGTGTAAGAGGAAAGGTGAGAGTGAGGAATTCCTGTGCTGCTGAGCACCTTGTGGCCCGTTTGTCAAGCAGTTATTAAGTTCTTTTATAATTTAGCTTTTATTACTATACTATAGTCATATTTATTATATACTATAGTAATATTACTATTACTAAACCATACTTAATAAACAAACAATACTTGAAACTGGTGAGTCCCTTAACTGTATATGCAAATAAATCCAGAGTGTAAAAGACTTTGGGCATTGCATTTAGTGCTTTGGAAGCTACTTTGTTGACTTTGACAGTTTTTTTGTTCATCTACCATTAAATGTCTGAAGCTCTTTTAAGGTCTGATGGTACATAGAATTAAAAATAAAAGCCCTAACTCTCTTAACAGGAAGCTCAGGGGTAGACTGTGTGCTCTCTTTGTGTGGTTACAGGAACTGTGAATATATCTATGGTAATTGTTTTTCATAATAAAAGCTCAAGGAGCCAATATGCTTCAGCTGCTAAATATTCTACATCTTTCATACATCATTGAAACTAATCAAGCTTTAAATTCACCAGTGCAGTGTAGCATCAACGTTTTAAAAGTATTCCACATCTTTTAGACATTAATGATACTATTCAACTTTTCAATATAAATTAAACTCATTCCTACTTTTTCAGTTATTGATACATTTAAGACAGCATTAGCAGTACATTGCCAGCTCTTCAGTTTTTCAAAAAAATCTTAAAATATGTCACATCTTTTATACGTTATTGCTATTATTCAACTAATCAATGATTTCCATGCAAATCAAACGCATTAGAACTATTTCTACTACTTTTCACAGATGAAAGCTGGCATTAACAGCGTAGCATCAGCTTTTTATTAAAAAAAAAAACAACAAAAAAACTTTTCCACATTTACTCCCATTTATATGCTGTTAGATTGTTATCAATAATATTCTCACTTTTCCAAAACCAACTTCTTGTAAAACCAGCATCATCGACAGAGTGTAAACTGTGCAGCTGCTCAGAAGTTGCTTCTCTTGTTGGAATATACTGCCCCCCATCTGAGTATCACTACCTTTTTACAGTCTATGATCACTACCCACAGCTTGAGACCTTCCTTTGCATGGGGGCACATTATTTTTCTCTCCAGTCAGTCAGAGCAGACTGGGCTTTTTTAGGAGGGGTGGGGGGTCTTAAAGAGATAGGCGTTAAAAACAAGACGTTTCAGACAGCAGGTGAATACAGGTATATTAGTCAATAAACATTTTAAAAATATGTCTTATGTAAATACATTAAATGTCTTACTGTGCTGTATGATGCTTGTTGATTTCAATAGTATAGCTTGCAGAAATTAAGTTATATAGTGTTAATAAAAGTGTAGTACAGAATCTCATTAATTAATTTGCAAACGTCCCCTTTAAATCCAGTGGGTGACGTCAGCGCCTCGGTTTGCTTGCTTTGTTTGTCTGAAGCTGTTTTCAGTTGAGACCGCAGAGAAGACTAGAAACACTCAGCTGAAATCCCTCCAGTTTATTTGTTACCGAGACGCGTTGTTTGCAGTTGTGCTGCACCTCAATCAGGTTATAACTGTGTCATAACACTGACAGACATGCCGTCCGACAGACCCTTCAAACAAAGGAGGACATTTGGTAAGAAACCACCAAGGCGGTGTTGTCTCTGAAAAAATCAGCTGAGCCGAGAAGCTACCTGCTAGCCGGCCTGCTAGCTACCTAGCTAGCTTACCCAGTCTGTTGACAAATGTAGTTCGTTACAGTGTGGGATTGTGTTGTCTTATTGTCGTGTTTCGCAGCTGTTTAAAACTCAGGTTTTATGGCTCAGCTCGTTAACAGCATG
Organism: Synanceia verrucosa; assembly: GCA_029721515.1. Classification (NCBI taxonomy): domain Eukaryota; kingdom Metazoa; phylum Chordata; class Actinopteri; order Perciformes; family Synanceiidae; genus Synanceia; species Synanceia verrucosa. The sequence goes on along the minus strand of CM056552.1, from coordinate 25,213,473 downwards.
TGACAGAAGCTACTGGAAGTCAGGTTTAGTGAAACATTTCCTATGGTGCTAATCAAGAGTGTAAAACGACATGGTTGTGTACATCTTATTGCCTGTCGATCTTTTTGACTACTAATGTTGAAATGCCATCTGGATCACTGTCACATCAGCCCGACAAGCCTTGGAGCTACTAAAGGCCTGTGATTACCAGCTTGCATACACATATGAGTTAGCTGTACTCTATCAGTAGGAAACATTTTGTGTTTGTACAAAGGAAAACAACTTGTAGTGACACATTATCCAACACACGTGTTCAGTGCTATATGTTGTAATATGACACCAAACTATGGCCCCTATGCTGGGAAGGGAGGAGCCCAGAGACTTTGTCCATTGCATAATCTTGTTATACTGTACAGAGAAATATGGGATAAGCAGCAGTGCATCAATAAAGACAGGGGAAACACTCCATTTACAGTGTGAAGCTGTTATCAGTTTTAATCTGGTTTTATCATGTGCTTCACTGTTTGTCTTCTGGTACACTCTGTGTTACTCTGACACACATCACACTACTATTACACAACATTAAACACGTTGACCCCAGTGAACACATGCCAGGTTAGTTTAATTAGTAGTTGGATACTTAGAGGAATTTTCTAAACAAAGGGTGGCAGGCCTGTTCACAGCAACACACTCACAAAGTGTGTCATACTGTTGTTACAAGTTTAGTATGCAGAATGAGGAAATTAAGTCCCTGTCTGGGTAATGCCTCAAAGTATATTATTCCCACTTTGAGAGCATGAACAACAGAAAGAAAGAAGAGTTTCTGAAAAGAGACACATACTCAAGAAATAGGTGGGACATGGACTATTTTGATGCAAAGCCAGGTAAGGGATATACATCTAAACAAGACCATAATATAAGAGTCTTGCTCAAACCAGCTTTAAGAAATACACTTATATTTTAACAAAGACCCATCCTAGGCAAGAAGACGTCACTAGACCTGAAAGAAAAGCAACCATTCACACTTAACCATCAATGCGGTCTGAGCTTTGAACCCTGTCAGTGTTTTTAAAAAAATTAGCTGACGTTTTCCTGAAAGAGGACTGTTCTTGTTACAGAGTGCAGTGTTGTAAAAATCAGTGAGGTGGTAAAAATCATTGCAAGGTGAAAGAGCAAAGCTGCAGGAATAAAAGGTGCCAGTCACTCACAGATTACAGCCCATGTAAAGCAGTGAAGAATTAAACGCCAGATGCAGTTATTATCAAGTCTCTGGTAATGAATCTCAACTTGACTCCAACTCTTGGGGTGTTGATTAGATTCAAAACAATTTTAGATTTAACAGATAGAGATGGTGGCACTATGTTTTGATGCTTTCCATTTTTTTCAATAACTGATTTGCACTAATTTGCACAGCAAATTAGCAAGGCTTTTTTTCTGTCTATTTTTTTTAAATCATAATTTAAAAGTTGCATCCATAGTCCAGATAGTTAAAAGCGTTTTATCTATCTAATTATTGTATTTAATTTCATTAAAAATATGTAGGGTTGGGGGGGATATGCGGCTGGAGTCTATCCCAGCTGTCTTAGGGCGGAAGGCAGGGTACACCCTGGACAAGTTGCCACCTCATTGCAGGAAGTTTCCCCAATGGGGGATAATAAAAAACAGACTATTCTACCATGTCAAATGATTCTTGGCCTTTTCCCATTGAGCTATAAATGAGCTTTTATATTGAAGTCATGCTTTGGTATGGCTAAAGGTATGAAAACAAGGAAATGAAAGTAATTTAGTGACCAACATCACTGGTTAAATGTGTGTTTCTTGTTAAATATTAAAGGGAACTGATTAAATTAGTCATGGAATTAGAAATTAGACAGCTGTTTACACAGCTAACTGCCATATATTGCATTGCCTTAGCTGTTAGCTAGCTGGGGTTTGTAGACAGATGAAGTGAATTTCCTCCTGATTTTTCTGTTTGAAAAATAGCATTTTAGCGTCAGGATGTTTGGAAGATACATCATGGATTGTGAAAAATGTGTCTACTGTTTACTTTGGTGACGATGGGGTGAAAGAATCAGTCCTATTCTGTGTCCACCTTCACTTCACCCACTCTAAACTGTCTCTGACTGAACCCTCACAGTCTGTCAGCGTACCGTGATTTAAATTACAAATTTTGGGGCGTTTCATTCAGAAGTTGTAGATGAATACACAATTCTTATGTGAATCTAGTTTGTCACCCACCCCAGTTCTTTTGAGACACACTGTCCTCAGCTGGTACGCTGTAGCACAAAACATTTATTTTATGAGCGGCTTCAGCATCATTAAAGACCCTGTGTGGACACAGCACCGGCTTACTGCTGTTTTAAGACGTTTTTATTTTCATCTGAGCATGCACTTTATCACCTCCTGTGGACTCACTGACAGAAATCAAACCCAGTGCCGGAAATCAATTTGGGCAAATTATCCAAAAATGGGACTTCTTTTTTTACTCACATATTTTCTGCTGGTTTTCTTTTGTTTATTGTTCATCCCTTTTCCAGAGGAAAGGATGAAATGATTACAGGCCTCAGCTCTGGCTTGCATAAGGCTCATATGTTTTATATAATGTCTATTTATTTCTGTCATGGAACACATTTTATTTGTTGTTGACCTGTTGTAACTGTATATGTATGAATTAATTGGATAACATTTGATAAGAGAGACTCATGGAAAAAGAGTAGTGACAGAGTTTGAACAAATTTCTTTTAAACAGAAGATCTAAATGCATCCAGGCTTGTTTGTTCTCTGTCCTAAAATAGAGATTACAGATTGTTTTCTCTGGGTATGAATACATTTCTCATTTTGAACTAAACCAGACTGTTAGTATTAATGAGGGAATCTATAGTTTTGTACCTCTTAAGATGAGCTGAAAGTCTATTTTAAAAGCAAAGCTTGTCAGTAATGAATTCTGTCTTTTGTTGCCTGCAGCTGACCGGTGCAAAGAGGTCCAGCAGATCCGTGATCAGCACCCCAACAAGATCCCCGTAAGCTGCCGTTCAAATCTCATTTCAGCTCATCACACCTCATTGCTCTTTAATAGTGCAGACACTGTATAAGGCACAAGTAGACCACTGCATAAAAAGGAAAGCAATGAATCACTTGGCAAAATATATTATGTTGAAGACAAATATTTAGTGGTAATGTTGGATCAGTGTTTCAGTTGGTTGATACACATTGATCTTGTGATAATAATCAATTGTTTGTCAGTGTTTAACTTAAATACATGAAAATGTATGAGGGGACCAGACGTCCCCATATTTCCTTGGACAATCCATGGTCCCTGAAAATGTCCCTCATTTCAGCGGTTATTATGTTAGCCGGATAGGAAGAGCACTCAGACAACACTTATTACGGTATCTAGGTAGGAAGCAGAAAGCTTGAGGGAAATTTATGATCCAAACTTTATCACAGGAGGTTTTTTTATGTTAAGGGAGTTAAACTGAACATTTCACACTTGCTACAGTACAAGTGGTAAAGGTTGCTAAAAGTAACACTGGTGGCTACTTGTGCTTTATGGTAGCCCTGTAACCTTGTTATTTGGAAGTAAAACACATTGTGAAAATAAAGGAAGACGTTGAAAAATTCAGTTTGCATGATTTTCAGTCTGTACAAAATGTTATCATCTCAGAAACATTTTTCACATATATAAATATTGGTTATCGGCCATAACAGCATTATTAGTATAGGATATTGTTATCGGTCAAAATTTTCATATCAGTGAATCCCTACATGAAAACAAGGGTTTGAGTTCACTTATTGGCTTATAAGTTTCAATGGTTGCATTTTCTAACCAAACAGGCCAACTATAATGTAATCAAAGCCATTTTATCCTTAAAAAGCTATAGTTTGACAATACATAATTCCTTGCACTACACCCACTGCTTAGAGAACTGCACAAAAGTAACTTAACGCAAAATGACTTAATTACTCTACCCTGAAAGATTCATCACTTCATGTCTGGGTCTAACTGCACCCTCAAAGATGCAGGTTGTACAATGAACTGGCAACCACTTGTTATGAAGCATTAAGTGAAGCGGTGGAGAATAATGTGACAACTAGCAGCTTAATGTTGTCAGTGAATAGCACCTTTAAGAGGCCAGAATGCAATATTTATTTTCCTCCTCACGTCAAAAACTAACCAACAAATGCAACCACTTCAAGCCAATCAGAGGCTGAGGAAGGCAGGTCATTACTTTGCTTTTCAAGGAAAAAAAATGTGGCTGCCAGTATTACTGTTAAAGCTTCCAGCCTCCACCCTACAACTTCATATTTAGTTGTTAGTCTTCACATTTAACTCTCGATAAGAAAGCCGGTTTCCCAAATTATTAGAATGGAAGAGAATAGAATTACTTTATTGATCCCAATATGGGAAATTGCTTTGCAGCAACAGAAAGAATTGGAAACTCAATATTAAAAAGCAACATAAAAACAGAAAAAAGTATCGCTATTTACAACATGAAGTACAAGAAAGAAAAGCAATAGAAAAAGTATAACAAAATTAAATTGCATACACAGATAAATAATTATGACTGGTAAATATTTATATTGCAAATAAACAGTAAGGTGCAGTGAACTAAAGCAAACTGGTCTTTTCTGCACTGAGAGCAACAAATTCCTTGTATATGTTCACACCTGCTTTGTCATTAAAGCAGATGAATATGAAGTCAAAAACATTGGTATCAGCTTTCAGATACCTCTGAAATTTCAACGGCTAAATGTGTTCTCACCTACTTCTGCCACTTACAGTGCAAATACATGCCTGCTGCCACATGTGAAGTCATTTAAAACAGTCCTCCTGTTGCCATGAAACGTGTTGAGCTGTCACTCCAGTATGTGGATGGCAGACTGACTGAGTGTTTTATGGCTGCTGCAGGTGATCATTGAGAGATATAAGGGAGAGAAGCAGCTGCCTGTTCTGGACAAGACCAAGTTCCTGGTACCTGACCATGTCAACATGAGCGAGCTGGTCAAGATCATCAGGTAAACAAACACGTCCACGTCTACCCTGCTGTTGCAAAGCGGTGGAAATTTCCCCGTAAATTTCTGGAAACTTTCCATGGGAAGTTCAACTGGGGAATTTTGGAAATATTATATATCTATTACATATTGTAATATAAATGTTATTTATAATAATATGGGAATTTATAAGAATTCATTCATTAATTAATTTAAACAAGCTATCATATCCAATCTTAAATATTACTCATTGTATAAATATTATAACCATTTTGACTTGTCATTAGAGAGATCCATGCCAAATAAAACAAAAAATAATTTCCAATATATTTATTTGTGATTTATTTATTTTATTTTGTATTTATTTAATTCAATTCAATTTAATTCTCTCCCTCACCCATTCAAAAATAAAATAAAAAGGAGCTCTCCTACAGTCATCATGTGAAAAAAAAACATTTTAAGCTTCTCTTACAGGCCTCTTCTTGGGCCCTCAAATTCATTTTGGTCTTCAATATATATATATATAGATATAGATATATAGATGTTGTATAAATTATTGTTTGGTTACAGAAAACTGTCTTGCAGGTCAGAAGAAACAAAATCATGTCAGCGTCACACTTATTAGCTAGCTTGCTACTGCATGAACATGTGGCCATTTAATATTCATGCCCTCAATCAAATAGTTTTACCCCATAGTATTATCAAAACGTATCAGACTTCATGTAGTCCTCAGGTGGTGCCTGAGTGCTGTAAGTGCCTGTGATCAAGGAATAGCATAGTATACTTGCATTAAGTCTGGTTGTTTAAGCCAAAATACAATGTACTGTACTTGCCCCAACTATATTTAAATCCCTTGTTGTGAATCCAATGTTTAGTCCAGTTTATTCCCATGAATTCCTGTTAATTTCCATGGAAATATCTGACTTTGAAAATTCTCAGAATTTTGCAACCTCAATGAGGACACAGCATCAGCGCACACACACACACACACACACACACACACAGAGGTCATTATAGGATGCTGAATTGGATACCAGTGTAGTTCAGGTCATTTAGATGGATGGTTAGTATGCAAGTATATATTTGGAGCTGGTAGTATCTTACACACCATGAGAGGTGTGTGTGTGTGTGTGTGTGTGTGTGTGTGTGTGTGTGTGTGTGTGTGTGTGTGTGTGGCTGTGTCTGGCAGTAAAGTAGGATTTTTACTTTGCTGCAGCACAGTGACACTATGATATATCAGAGGCCTGATGGGATTGCCGATCATTATCTGTCTTAAATGCTGATGTAGCATTATCCAGTAGCAAAGGGTAGAAAAATGGTCAGCGTGTTGTGGATCTCTTTCTAAAGCTGAGAGATGTTTGGACCCTAAAATGAAAGCTGGAGGTAGAAAGAGGAGACGGAGAGGAGGTGAAACATGAGACAAGCAAGCTAAAAAGAGAGGGCCGAGTGGCAAAGACAAATTTAATTGATTCTGACCTCAGAATCAGAGATGCATTTAGTTTTAGTAGTTCAGTCATTCTGCAAGCCTCAACATGCACAAACTAATTCTGCTGTGCTGCAAAAATGTAGCTGACTCATTGATTAGTCAAAATAAATCAGCAACTATTTTTTATAATAGAATACAGTACACTTTGAAGACATAACCTAGTGCACTACAAAATGCACATTTACTGTTTCCTGGATAAAAGATTAGTCTAGGGTTGCAACTAATGATTAATCGTTTGATTATTTTTTGTTATTTATTTCTATTCCTTTATTCAAAAACAAATGAAACAGTTGCAACCATGGGTTTCAGTGAAGACTGCAGCCTGTTGGACAGGTTTGGTGGCTGATTGTGTCACGCAAGTGGAAAAAGTGTCCTTGCTGGAGTTGTTTAATGAGTTAAACTATGAGTGGCACATTTCTTCCTTTACAATTAAGTTGAGTGATGCTATTGTCTTACAGTGTCTTACAGTGGAAAGTGCCAGTGGTAAAAGCTTTAATTCCCGGAGCAACTGACATTCATATGTCAGTTATAAAGTAAAAGCGCATTTACTGTATTCTTCCTGAATCTAAATAAGGCAGTACTTTGTTATCATTCACCACTAAAACATGGGTGATGGGAAATGCAATACTACAATACAATATTTCATCCTCCATGGAGCACCATGAGGTCCATTTCAGTCCAGTGGTGTCAATGCTTTCCAGCACTTTTCTCAAACCAGCGCTGCAACATAATCCACTCCAGCTTCCAGTTTGGTGTTTAATAAGTTCCTAACACTCAGTGTTTTAGACACAACACAGAGAAATACACAGTTTTCCTCTCTGCTCACACATGGCTGACGAACAGCACCTCCCTGCTGATCTCCCAGTGGAGCAGTATGACCAAACAGGACATCCTCACTGACTCTCCAGCATCACTCTGAAGAGACACTTAGTCATGATGTACCAAATCATGACAGTTTATTGTCATTCCTCTTCTTACAGGTTAAAAAGCATGAACCTGGGTCCCCTGGGGTCATAGTGCAATACAATAAAACAAGGAAGTATTATAGACGTATATGTACAATCAATAGGAGAATTACACTTCATTAATCCCTGAAGGTAGATTGCCCACTTTCTTTGTGAAAGTCTGGCATCTTTTTGATATTAATGATATCAATGACATTAATAACCTGTGACTGTGCAGCTGTACAGCACCGTAACATTTTTCCTCAACTGCGAATGGAAATTGAAAAAGAGGAAGAAAAGACAAGTCTTTTGGCTGATGAGAAAAGCTTCACAGGACACATAGAGACAGACAAACATTCACACCTACGGTCAATTTAAATTAACCAATTAATCTAATCCCCATGCATGTTTTTGGATGGTGGGAGGAAGCCGGAGTACCTGAGAGAACCCACACAGACATGAGGAGAACATGCAAACTCCACACAGAAAGGCTTCAGGCTGGGAATCAAACTCGGTACCTTCTTGCTGTGAGGCGACAGTGCTAACCACTACACCACCCGTATTTCTATTTTTATTTTATTTTATTTTTACCCACAGATAGTTTCTCTAATGTGCCATATTCCAAATCATGCAACAGCAAATATCACAGTAAGCTTTTACAGCCCCGTCGGATCAGCTTACCAATCAATAAAATGATTTGCCATCTGGGATTTAAAACATCCTCTATGATGCTGGACCTCCATCGATTTCCAGGTCACAGGCTGCAAGAGTGAGGAAGGGAGGAAGCATAATAAGCTTTAGAGATGTTGAACCAATAACAAGTGACATAAGAATCTGTGATGCTATAATGCCCCTCTCTCTTATTATCCCTTAGACGTCGGCTGCAGCTGAACCCCACGCAGGCCTTCTTCCTGCTGGTTAACCAGCACAGCATGGTGTCGGTTTCCACACCCATCTCTGAGATCTACGAGCAGGAGCGAGACGAGGACGGCTTCCTCTACATGGTCTACGCCTCTCAGGAGACCTTTGGCTGCTGTTAGGGAGTGGGAGGGGGAGGGAGAGCGGGGCATTTTCAGGTGCTGGGAGGACGGATAGAGGATGAAAGGGGGTGGGGGGGAAACAGAGGCATATGGTGTCCAAACCCGACCAGAAACCACCAAACTCCATGATCCTCTCCACTTTGTTGCATCGCAGGCGTACGTAGCAGCACCCCATCAGCCAGTGTTCATGTCCCTCTCTGTCGTAGTGGAGCACCCTCTTCATATTGGTCAGTACAACACTAGCTACAAGCCAGAGGACATCCTGTGTGTCTGTCCTGATAGCTCCGTTTGTTTCCAGTTTGTTTTCTCTCTTGTTCCTTTTGGTCCCACACAGACTCTTATTTTGAAAAAGGTGGGGCAGCCAACCAATGACTATGGAGTTTGAAATTGTCAGATAAACCATGTAAAATGACACGTGTATTAGACGAGTTAAACTTGAAACCAGGCAGTCGCTTGCAAGCCAGCCAGACTCCAGCAGGTAATTTGAAGCTGGGCTGGTGAAGCCGCTGATACAGCTTAAGAGTTTAAACTCAGTTAGCTTCATAACTCTTCAGTAATCTGCTGCCTATTTTCTTGTCTTTGCAACAACAGCAGCAGTGGCAGTAGTAGTAATAGTACAAGCTGGGAGATAGGTAGGGATCTTTTTTAACTCACTTTTTTAATTATTGATTGTTTGAGATATTAGCTGTAGTTTAGTTGGTGTTATTTAGCTAGTTCTGAGTTTGTTTTAATCATACATTTATCGTCAGCCTAAGCTCAACTTACAGAGCAGCTGACAATCAGACTAAAACAATTGACTTTTAATACTCAGACATTTTACCTGTGCAATATTTATCCTCTCACAGGCTTCCCCACTTGGATAGACACAAGATGAACAGCAACACTACACCACTCCCCCCTGTAGCAACACTAACTGCTCAGGCACAGAAGGCAAGTTAGATTTAGCATCGCTAACAACTCGCTGCTACATCCGTTCAGGCAGTTTTATTAACAGTAGCTGATAAGACTGAAGTCTGTTTCCCCTGTAAGCACAATACACCCATCACTAATCACCTGTCGACCCCCGACCCTTAACCACTCATACATTTAATATTACGAACAACCAATCAGGTGAAGCGATTCAAAGGCCTATCCGGCAGATTTCAGACACGGTCCAACAATTAAATGCATGCTTGGTTTCTTTAAAGACCAGTGTGTCAGATTTAGCAGGCAGAAACAAAAGTATGACATTCATAATGATGTCTTTATTAGTGTTTAATCACTTGAAACTAAGAATTTTTCTACAGCAGCCCATAAAAGGACAAACCAACCACTGGCTCCAGAGAGAGCCTTTTGCTTTTAAATGTAACATGAAGGCCACCGTAGTTCTGTGATCGAGTGGTATTCAGTTGGTCACTGAAGCCTACACACTGGTCCTTTAAGAGTAACTTTTAAAAACAAATATAGGATCTTGAACACATTTAGGGGCACAAGCAGTTATATGGAGATGATTACAGGATGGATGACCTGTTTCTGTGTTTGGCAGCGCAGTGAAATGCCAGTAAAATGATGGCATTTTGTACACTGAGCAGAGCTGACACATCCTGTGCTTGGTAGCAGTGGAGGCCAGGAAGTAATCTAATCCCAGTAAAGCAGTGTGTTCATCTGAGGTGAAGTAAGGCCCTGCTTTGATATGATTTCTCCATCATGAGGGCGGCGTCCTCCTCTCAACTCATAAGAACGCCATGATAGCATAGACATGAGCATTAGACATAACAAAATGTATTTAATGTCAAAAATGAATGAGCTTCTTTTGCACATAAATTAATAGAAATATACAAAAGAGTTGGCATAGACTCTTTTGAGGGATTACTGTATCTGTATAACAAATCTTTCTCTTGTATTTGCTCCTCTTCTCTGTATGTCCTTCTGTCTGCCTTTGATTAATAAGACTTCACAGGCAAAAAGGTTGAGATGCACTACAAACCTTGCATGTTTGAGCTTTTTTTTTATATATCTATATATAAATGTATATTGATTTTAGGCAACAGGATTGTATTGTTTAATTTAGTGTTTTTAGATGTTTCCCAAACCAAAAACCTGAAAATAAGTGTATGTTTGAAACAAACAAAAAAAAGGTGTGCGTATAAACGATCATATAATCAAGCTGTATTACAAAGTGTGTTTTTCTTTTGGCTTTTTGACATCGTCACTAATTAGAGGAGTGTATATAGATGCATTGCTACAACCTTACTCAAAGTATTTGCCAATAAATAAAGAAAAGTTGCCTTTAAAATAGGTTTTTCATCTTTTATGTGTTTTGCACTGATGAGAAAGAGGTTAACTCTTCATGGTTTCATTTCCTGCTGGTATTTCCTAGTATTTACCAGCAGATGACGCTAAACACCACCAGTTAGTGCAGGATGGAGGAAGCATTCAGAGCATTTATTTGAGAGAAGTATCAAGACATCAGTATACAAAAAACTCCATCACAAACAAAAGTCCTGCAGTCAAAACCCAAAATTTGTAAAAGTACAAAACTCTTAGCAAAATGCATTTAAAGCATCAACGATACTCACACACAAAAAAAAAAAACCTCACACACTACTTTATATACTGATAACTCATTCACCAGAGTGGTTCCCAACCTGGGGATCAGGCCCCTCCAAAGGGTCACCAGTTTAAGGGGTCATGAGAGGAGAAGAAATGAAGTTCTGAAACATGTTTTCATCTTTGTTTTTTAGTAATATTTAATTCATCTTAAGACTTTGAATTGTTATTTGACTTTAATCTGCCTAACCTTTATTTTACCAGGGTATTCCTATTGAGACATGCAAGTTGTCCACACTGAGCCAGCTGCATGGAAGTGTCACTCATAAAAGCACAGATGAAAAAAATAAAACTGCAAAAAGTTGTAAAAAAAAAAAAAAATCTAAAAATTTCACATAATGTAACAAAAACTTGAAACACCAAATTGCTTCCAACATTTTAGTATCAGTTCTGTTCCCTAACAACGCCAATCCATAATCCTGATTTAAAATAAACAATTCTTAATTAATATAATAAAAACACATAAGAGTATAGCACTATAAAATAATAATTTAGTTTTTAGTGTCTCTGTAGCTAACATCAAGCACTTTGACCAGCCTGCTGGTTTAAGGAATGCCACGTAATATTAGATGAATAAATCGAGGCATATGTAAACTGACTTGTTAAATTTTTAGAGCAGAAAACTAGAACAATCTTCATCTAAAAACAACACCAAGCAATAAAAAGAGGGTGATTTATTTTATTTTACAAGACAGACAAAACGTACTGTTCATTAAGAAATATCAACCATGTTTGAGTTCCCCAGACAGAAAGGGTGAAGTAAAACAGTCAGCCTCATTTCATCCAGTCCGGTCCTACAGTTCTTCCTCTTGTGTGTAAACAGCACATACAGAGCAGTGACACTGTGACTGTCATCACACTGCAAGCTGAGCTTGGTAAGCATCACTCTTAATCCTTCAACAACCTCCTTCCTTTTAAATTAAGAAGATTTGGACAAAAACATGAAAAACATGACTTTCGTTCTTCAGGCACCAGGAACTCATTGGTGGTTCAGTTGTGAGGCGTGTTGATGGGAATCCTTTACAGACCCACATCATGCTTCCTGGCTGACAAACACTTGTGTTTTGAAATGATCCAAGCACAGAAACAAATGTTTTTACTCACTTTTGATCTAGCTATACTGGGAGAAAACATGAAGCTTTTTCACTTTAGTGCCCTGAAGCCTGAAGTATCTGATTCCTCAACTTGTATGTGAATGTGGCATCTAACCCTGGTGACAGCTGTGGGTTTGTTTGTTTTTTTTTGTCACAACTGCATCTTAACAACTTGAAGCATGTCTGAACAACACTCTGCGTTATGAATGATCTCTCTCAACATTAGACATGATCAGAGGATATGTTTTAGAAAGACTGAACCAAATGCAAAAAAATGATGACCATAATCTGACTGCAGGTGTGAGCAGTGGCTTCTGGGTGTTCTGTCTGGAAGGAGGTGTTTAAAATTTGAGAGATGAAGTCCAGCAGCTTGTTGACGTCACCATGAGACCATGTGACCTGCAGCAGAGCCTTCACTGGCAGGAAACTGCAGAGGCAGCTTACGCCATGCTGATGAGACACAGAGCAGAGGAGAAAAGATGGATTTGATTTAAGGGTCTGCACATTTAACTTGAAGACTTTTCCCCCCAGATTAAACCGGATATCATAAACTGGGAGATTCTTCAGTGAAGTGAAGGAAGGACAGCAGGGAGGCAGCGACACCAACAAACACTGCTTCCTCTGTGGTGGAGCTGGCTAGCTGTTTCCACATCAGTCTTCATGCTAAGCTAAGCTAACTGTAACATAATTCACAAAATGTTTGAATATTCCTATCAGGAATACCTCAATCTGAGAGGAACATGACAAAGACTCTGACAAGCATCATCCATTACAAATTATGGGTGTCCCAATACAACTTTTTCACTTCTGATACAATAATGATGTTGCAGCCTTGAGTATTGGCCTGCACTGATCCAATATCAGCATGAATCATACAGACTGTTATTACTTATTTTGTAGTATGGAGTGTTAGTTTAAAAGGCCTTAATCAAGTGATATTACTCAAATAGAGAACAACAGTATGTCTGAGAAAAACTGACCCATTAATTATCATCCAGTTTTAACCTTAAACATAAAAATATTCTACAGTTGAATAAAATAAATGAAAAATAAATTAAAGACCCTGAAAATCATCATGCTGTTTTTTGTGGTGCTGCTTCAAATGCTGATGAGATTCGTCGTATTAAACGTCCTGGTTCTGTTCTACCACAGGAAACTGGTTCATGATTAGTTTAATGCTGCTGTTTAATGCTGTTCGACGCCTCCGATAAAAAGTTTGTTGTGCTTGCTCTGTCAGAATGCAGAAAGCTAAGGCAGCAATATGAGGTCCTCAAACACAATTAATAGGCACAAAGAAGACGCAGAGGGTGTGTGTTTGTTCTCCAGCATAATTATGTGTGGGAAAAACATTTGACTCCAGTTGCCTTCCACTGATTGGCCAACGAATGTCATCATTGGAATGCATGACGTACGACTCAACTGTAAATGCCAAACACAACTCGACCCCGCCATATTAAAAACTGGCAACTGCTTCACTATTGTTACAAGAGAAAATAGCTCTGCAGAAAACAACGCCATGGTCAATCGAGGACAAAAAGCCACAGAGCGAACAACAAATACGTGTTTGCTTTCAGTGTCCTCCATTATTTGTGATAGTAATGTTGTTCTTCTTCCTCCTGGTTTTCTGTGTCGCATGTAAATGATGTCACGTCAGTTTCGCGCTGCCATATGAAGACCCCTCCCCATGCCGAGGAGGTATTATGAGGTACTCAGCTGTAATGGAAAAGCATCAACACCGGGCCGTACCGTGCCGTTACTGTGTAGTGGAAAAGCACCACAAGGTCCTCCACCACTCTCCTCTTAATTAGTCCTTCTGTGTCCCATAAGAGGGATTTATGTCCTAAATGTTGGCGCTCCAAAGCTGCCTCTGGACACTGGAATGAAAATCCTCAGTATTTCACTAGTTAAACTAGGCTGCAAGCAGAGAGCAGTTATGAAATGAACAGATGGTGTGTGTGTGTGTGTGTAGGTGAGGATGAACAAGTGTTAATGAGTCAGTCTGTCCCACAACTGTTGTGAAGGTTGAGTGTTACAATCATTTCTGTGTGACTGTGTGAGACCAAAGAAAGATTAGGGTCAAACAAGACCTGGTTGTTACAAATCTATCCTCAGAGTTCATTTCATCAGCTCGTTTTATTTTATTTTTAAACGTACGTGTGTGTGCGTCACTCACCTGTCGATCAGAGAGTCCCTCATGCTGGTGGCGATGGCAGAGGGCTGTGTTGCGTCGCTCAGTCTGAAGACACTCTCGATGACCGACAGCTCAGTGCTGGTGGTGTCCAGGCCGCAGAACGCACACCAGTCATTGACCACCATCCCTGCAGCGATCACCTCACTGCCTCTGTTCACGGTGCCAGCCTGAACAGGAAGTTCGCTTTACCATTACATGCAAAATGAACCACCTGACCACTGCCTCACAGAAAGTACATGGAAGTACACAAGTACATGCGTCCCATTCATGCAGCACTGTTATTATACTTAATTAGAACTCTGTGGTGCTCTATTTCATTGTGTAAAACTATGACTAAATATGTTCTTCAACAACCTTTTTGTCCATGACCATTAAACATCAGCTGTGATGACATCAACATGGACTTTAAAAAATGTGTCTTTGTTTTCATTGATAAAAAAAAGTGGAATAATATCAGGGTTGCAATGTGTCAGTGGCAGGACACAAAGGCCACAGTCAGGAGGACTCTGGGTAACTTTAAGTTAAGACACACAGAGGCACAACATGGTGCGTTCAGTTGTACAGGAATTGTACAGAATTTAAACCAGAACCCTCTGGTTTAAAGCTGGATCTCCACCTTAGAAAATCAGATAAATCTCACCAAGTAGAATCCATGCTATATGTTACTGACGTAAACAGTAGCTACATGTTTTGTTGTACGTCTGTAAGGCTGGAAGAGCTGGAAGCACTAAACTTTGAGGTTAAGATGATCTGAGCTCCAAGTTCTGACTTCCAGTGAACACACCATAAGACAACTCTCACTCCACAGGGTCCTAAAGAGGAACTAAAAAATTACTTTTAACAGTAACACATTACTATTTGAGTAAGGAATCAACAAAGTGAGTTACTTTTTTAATGAAGTAACTAGTAACTGTAAGTAGTTACTTTTTTCCAGTAACGAGCACAACACTGGTGGTAGGACAGCTGTTAGTGAGTGCCTGTCGGCCTCATCTTTTCTGTGTCCTGCAGCATCGACTCCAGTCTGCCTGGGGCTGATCCAGCATGTTGAGTCCTTATCTCACTACTGCTCTGCTCAGCCTTGTGGAAGCTGTTCTGTCATGTTTCCTCACCTCAGCTTTTGCAACCACAAAAATCAGATGTTGTATTCCAGTGGAGCCCTGGTAGCATAAAAACGTGGGCACAGCTAACCTCCTCCACCATCACTCACCACGAGGGGAACTTGCAGCAGAGACGACAGCTCGTCCTGGTCTTTGATGGATGTCTTTGGGTGGACGAGGCCTCCTTGGTTGCTGAAGGCACAGTAGGAGCCAACCAGGACCTGCTCGGCCACTGTCTGACGGAAAACCTCCACCTTCAAAGTATCTGCAAGGATCTCCTCTGTCTCCTGAATGGATGGGACAGAGAGTAAGATGTTAGAGCTCAACTGATCACAGAGAGCTACACTTCTTTTTTTATAGAAAAGAGCTTGTGAACTAGGTTTAGTCTATCCTGTGGTTACAGGGTCAGAAATGTGGGTACAGGGTTCCCACACATCCTGGAAAACCTAGAAAATGATTGACATTTCAAGTTTCCAGTCATGAAAAACATAAGGAGAATGAGAAAAATGGTCAAATGGCCTGGAAACAGTTAAGTTATCCTGGAAAATCATTTATGCAAACGAGCTAAAAGTAACATTTAACCCAAGTGCATTCACTCGCAAGGCATGGGGAGGATCAATAATTTTCCAGGATAACTTGACTGTTTCAAGGACATTAGACATTTTCAGGACATGTAGGAACCCTGCATTAGGAAGACAGGGAAAACACAAGTGATGGGAACAGAGAATTAGTTGTGGTTGAGGACCAATTCCTTGGCATCTTATGCCTCTGTGACTATTGATCCCTCTTACTGATGCTGACAGCCATGCACTCACTCTATCATGTTTCAGTGTCAGTTTGGACCAGAGCCATGGTGGAGAAAAACAACAACAACTACAGACAGACTTATTTACCCTGCCAAGGTTACATTTACCCCTTTTCCATCAGGGTGGTTCCAGGGCTGGTTCAGAGCCAGAGCCTGACTTTCAGTTCTTTGTGTTTCCACAGCCTAAACACCGGCCCCTGGTGCTTAAAACTGAGGCTAGACAAGCACCAAGTCTTTACTGGTCCAGAGTAAGCACGGATTATGTCAGGGGCTTGGGGCAGGGTTATTGACCAAGAGTAAATACCTCCTGGTTCGATCGCAAATCAAATGTATTGAAAGCACTCCTGGGACACATTGAAGTTTTACACAAACTGTTGAACAGAACAGTAGTGTCCCACCAGTACTGTGATCATGGATATGCTCAGGCAATAGACCACCTCCGTCTGCTGACAGCCGCGATACTATCTGTTCTCAAACAGAACCCTCGCTCAAAGCGATTACGACGGTAGCCACTAACAGTTATATGTCGTCACCGCTGAGTCTCAGTGTTTGTCCTGCTCGTGCATTTGCTCGCTCAAAATCTGTCTTTGTTCCCTCAGGAATGTGGTACAAATATAACACCATACAGTTAGTTTTGTCATTTTTTTTTTCCCAAAGTCTTGTTTTGATTTCGCACTGCACAAACTTTGCCGGGTGAAAACAAAAATGCAGTGACTGACGTTTTGCAGTGATGTACTGACGTGGCTCTGACTGGACTCCTTGCTGGTGGAAAAACGACCGGTGCTACGGAGGAACACAAGTTGAACCAACTAAGAACCAGCACTGAACTAGCACCAGGTTCCTTTTGGTGGAAAAAGGGTAATTGTGCTCTATTCAGTAAAACTGAATATTGACGAAAGTAAATTATAATGTAATCATGATGTGTTCAGTGTGTTTGATCTTGTCAACATGCTGCTTTTGGTGAGGAACTTGAATAAATACAGTACATGCTATACTTCCTAACAGCGATGTCGCCTCTCAGCCAGTAGACTCACTGATTTCACACTTGCCGTGCATAAAAGGTTATTGTGTAAAATATACATAAAAAATTTAATGAGGTTTTCCCTTTACTTAGCGCTAAGATTTCTAAAGATTTTCAAAGAAGAATATACTTGCCTTAAAGTAGAACTCAATGTTATTTTCTGAGCGTGGTTGCTTATTTATTTGACTAACCATGAATCATTTAGTTTGAGATTAAAAACACAAATTGCTGGAGCCCAAAAGAACGTCTTTGCTCACTTACTCTTAACTTTTAGTTTATGGCAACATGAAAGAGAAAAGCAATCCCATTAGTGAAGATGAAACCAGCCATCTCTTTAACATTTTACTCATTTGGTGAATAAAACAGCCGCAGGAAGACTCAGTGTGTGTTTGTGAGCCTCACCCTGTCCAGGTCAGGGTGGACCAGAGCTACGTAGTCGTTGCAGGCGATGACGTTGCCGAGAGCAGAGAGCCTCTCCTCGACTCTCTGGATCTTCACGGCATCTGGCAGGCAGTTCCTGATGTGCTGCAGCTCCTGGTCTGTCGTGCTGTTGGGCAGCATAAGACCGTGACGGTTACCTGGCAACAGCACACACATCTTGGTTGAGGTCTTCAAAATCAGTGCAGTTAACACATTTTAAGAGTTTAAGAGAAAAACGAAGCAAAGAAAGAGTTCTGTATTAAAGGATGACAGAAAGGTGCTGTTGTAAAGGATCAATGTGTTCTTATGAAAAGAGTGTGTGGCCCAGATCATTACTCACCCACACACATCCTCCCGATGATGCGACAGCCTGCTATGGAAGCGTGAACCACTGGGATGGCTCCTGCCAGTTCCCCCTCAAACACACTGCAGTCACACAAACAACAGCCTGTCACTGATTTCAGCTCTGCGTGGAAACCAACCAGTGATGAACCGGACTGACTGTTCTTTCCTGAGCCAGCTGTCGATACGCCGCTCATCCAAAAGACAAAAGTTGTCACTTACATGAATGTTTTTCATCTTTTTTGCCTTTTGTTCCAACTAGACTAAACTGTAAATGGTGAGAGCTGAACTTCAGAGGATCCCCATGGTTATTTAA
The DNA here is from genome assembly GCA_029721515.1 of Synanceia verrucosa. NCBI lineage: Eukaryota > Metazoa > Chordata > Actinopteri > Perciformes > Synanceiidae > Synanceia > Synanceia verrucosa. The sequence continues at coordinate 25,195,157 of CM056552.1, read as the reverse complement.
ATGTATTAAACTGCACTCTACCTGTATGTATGCTCTCCTGTGGGGAAGGAAACCTTGATTTGCCATATTTATTAAATGAGGTTTGATATGGCAGCAGAGCAGAATATGACACACTGCTGCTGTAATTCTTACTGAGTTAATGTTGCTTACTGTACAGGGCGCACCATTTGAACCACTGTAAACATTTAATGGCCACTATAATACAAGCACAGTTACTGGTCCAGCTCTAAATATTAATTATTGTGTAATGTTAATCTATAAGACAATCAACTTGAGTTTCTGTCCTATGTTAGAGTGCATAGAATACGTATAACTTCACATGAATAACACTGTTTTCCATCATGGGGCTATTGTTGATCCTCTGCAGTGTACTACTCAGTAGTCAGACTGAAGATGTTTAAACTGTGTGTAAAATGTGTTTGATCATAACATGTACAGCTGATACTCCAACACTAGATTAACCTATTTCTGTTGGGAAGTGTTAAGAAGAGCTTTGTTAAAGTAACTCCAGCTTGTTCTGAGCTGCATTATTGTGGACTGAAACAGTGAAACAGGAAGTCATCCCGATTTAAATCTGCACACATTTGGATATCAAGCTTGTAGTTTCTTCATTAGTTTCTTAGTCAGTCTGGTTGAAACATTGTAGAGAAACACACCATTCTGGTACTTTCTACAATCTCAACCTCTCAGACATCACTCCAGCTCTGTGGCAGACTACCTTCTTTCAAATGGTGTACGTGTTTCTGTACTTTGTCATCAAGTTGCCACATCCCATTTCACATAAGACACAATTGCAGACATACACCTTTGATGACATCAGTCAGCAGTGGATGCTAATTTAGCCTTCATGCTACACAAACCCACCATATCAAATGTCTGCAGCTGGTTGACCTAAATCAAACTTAGTGTGTCAAGAAGGTAAAGCTTCACCTGTAGAAGTTCTCTGAGCCACCGACAGCTACCAGACAGTACGTGTTGGTCAGTTTGGCGAAGCAGCCGATCTCGCTGTTTTTCTCAAACATTGCTCTCACAGCCATGGTGACGGAGAGTAGGAGGAGGGTTCACTGCTGATCCTGAAACTGCACCACACAGTAAGAAACACCGAGCTGTGTTCACTGCCTCATATAGTGAGTTTGTTTCAAAGAGAACGAACAAGTTGAGCGACACTGTCAATGCTAGCTGGCTAACGGTAACTGTTAGCTGGATAGCTTTCATTAGTTTATGTTGACAGCCAGACAGGAAAAGGTGTCACATTAGCACATTTTATATCAATACGCAGCTTCTACTCAACAGATAATGTTGTGTGTCATTAAACAACTGCTGATATTTAGTGATACAATTACCTGAATACGGTACGTGGCCTCTCAACGTGCGGAGTAGGAGATTCCCTTCAACCACATGCGCTTACTTCCGCTTCAGGGTCAACGTGATGACGTAGTACGTACCATGCGTTCTATAAACAACCTGGTCACAGTGTGGTACTGCTACACACATACAGTCTGGTACTACACATGGTACAACATGTAAAACAGTCTATGATAGTACATATACAGTCCATGGTACTACATATAATACAGTCTATGGTACTACACACATTCCATTGTTACCACAGTCTATGGGTAACACCATGACAAGGTCACAATCTATAGTAAATAGTTTAGAGTGAAAAACTCTAAAGCATCGTAGCCTATATACTGGATACATAGTGTGAAATAAAGGGTTAATTTTCAGTGGATTTTATGTGAATATATTAAACCTATCAACCTTATAAATACAAAAATGTAATACAACTGTCACACTATACAGGGAGGAGCAGAAATAGAAAAATAAAGAGTTGACGTGTATTTTTTTCTTATATTACTCTATATAGTACCATATTTTATGGGGTTTTTTTTACTCTTGTAAATTGATTCAAGCACCATGTGGAACAGAGCTTGTAATTTCATTGTATGCGCTGTCATATAATGACAATAAAAGCATTTGATTGATTATTGAAGTTTATCCCAATGGTATTTATTGCTACCCTAACTTTCCATTATCTTGTAGGTTAGGCACACTGTTATGTTGATTTTCAACAGGCAGCCCCATCCTGTGCTCTATGCATTCATCATGCTTTTATATATATATATATATATATATATATATATATATATATATATATATATATATATATATATACAGTCATGGAAAAAATTATTAGACCACCCTTGTTTTCTTCAATTTCTTGTTCATTCTAATATCTGGTACCACTAAACGTATAATACAATGAACACAACAAAAATGCAGCTGGTCACATAATACTTTATGTCCTATTTGACATTCTTAAGCTTAATTGATTCCCAGGGTATATAAGAGGCCATTTCATGTCACAAGCAGCACTGCACATGCAAAGGCCTAGAGTGGTTTCCTGCTTACATTCAAGCCGTAGCACAACTCAGAAGTTGTCAGCTCTCACATAATGCCTAAAACAAAAGAATTATGTGAAGCAACAAAGGCAGCCATCTTGGCACTGCTGAAATTGGCATGAGTGAGAGACAGGTAGCGAAAAACTGAAGATCTCCAAGACAGCCGTTCATTACAACAAAAAAACAAGCTGAACATGGCACTACCAAATTGCTACCTGGCCGTGGCAGGAAACGCCTTTCTACCCCACGAGATGACCGTGCACTCATCCGCTCCTGTGTCAGGAATCGCCGTCCAGACCTCCAGGGACCTTAAAAATGAGTGGGCACTGTCGAGAAATGTGACTTGCTCGGCAAGGACAGTTCGAAACCGACTTGTTGAAGCTGGTTTGAAGTCACACAGAGCACGCAAGAAGCCCTTCATCAATGAAAGGCAGAGGAAGGCCCGGTTACTCTTTGCTCGAGACCACAAGGATTGGACTGTTGATGATTGGGCTAAGGTTCTCTTCAGTGATGAATCCAATTTTGAATTGATGCCCACTCCAGCCAACTTACTGGTTAGGAGGAAGCCTGGAGAAGCTTACAACCCAGACTGTCTTGCCCCTACAGTAAAACATGGGGGTGGATCAGTCATGATCTGGGGTTGTTTCAGTCTGAGTGGAACAGGGCAAATGCAATTGTGTGAAGGCCGAATGAACCAGGTCAAGTACAGGACTACCCTTGAAAACAGTCTTCTTCCATCAGCTGGAAAACTCTTTCCTGCCTCCAATGACTGGATTTTCCAACAAGACAATGCCCCTTGCCACACGGCAAGGTCAGTTAAAGCCTTGATGGAGAACCACAACATTCGCACCATGCCTTGGCCTGCTCAATCACCAGATCTTAATCCAATTGAAAACCTGTGGAAAATCATCAAACTCAAAATGGAGAACCACAAGCCCAAAAACAAAGAAAATTTGTTTGAATTTGTCCAACAGGAATGGGCTGCTGTGACAGCAGAACAATGTCAGAAGCTGGTGGAGAGCATGCCAAGACGCATGGCTGCAGTCATCAAAAACAATGGTTATGCAATCAAGTATTAACTCTTGTGTGTATCATGTGTTTAAAGCAAACAGAAAAGAAAACATGGAATGCTTAAAAGTAGTGTTTTTGGCGGTACAATGCCATAGCTATTGATGTAAGAATTAATTTTGGTTATTATCAAGAAAACCATGGAAAATGAATAATCCTCAGTTCTTAAATTAAACTCTCATGAGCTATTTTTGTTGTTATCATTATAATTGTCCAAACAAATGTACCTTTAGTTGAGCAAGGCATTAAAACTAACAAGAAATTGAAGAAAACAAGGGTGGTCTAATAATTTTTTCCATGACTGTATATATATTCAATATCAGCTTTGTTTATGCAAACAGTAGATTTGACACTTGATTTCTAGCGGCTCTCCATGTACACACTTTATACTCACACAGACATGCTGTCCAAACAGGGACAACAGAGCTGTGCAAAGATTAGCACAGAAAAACACAAACAAGTTCTGTCCAAGCAAGTGTAAAACAGCAATGGACAGTAATACAGCACCATTAGGCTGGAATAAATGTTATCATGCAATATGCTATTTAAAATAGAATCAGGGTTACTGACACTGTTTTCACTGTCAATTAATTTGCCTGAGTGTGATGGTGCATAAATGTAGCGGGAGAAAAAATTGCTGCAACAGAAAATGTGCAAATATGGTCCGAGGATTGCAGAAGTTTCCAGTATGTGCAGGTACACATGCCTGTCTCCACATGCGATGTTTTTAGCCGAGCATGCCCACGTGCGCGTGCGTGATCCATGCAAAAAGAAGAGGTAAATGAAGCCTCTGTAGTGACAGGTCTCTTCCCTCCTCAGTAACCTGCATAGCAACTGCAGCCCTGGCTGTCCTCCTCCTCTTTTTCTCCTGCAGCACCGAGGATCTGCGCCCTGAGCCAATCACGTTAGCCGCGCAGCGTGACGTTTCGTTTGTTGACACTTTCATTAGCTCGCCACCTGTGTGACGTCACTGCAGCAAAGGTCAGGGTGGGGGAGAGAAGAAACAAAGATCATCTGAGCTCTGTAAGAGGGTTCACTCCTCTTTATTTTTCAGGTAAAAGCAGTTATGCCAACAAGTTTAAGTGTTATATTTGATTGGACAAGCAACATAAAGTGGATATTTTTTTTAATTGTTGCTCTTTATTTTTTTTTTGTTTGAAATATATAAAAAGCTACCCTAGGATATGGAATGGCATGTTTTTTCACACCAACATTCATGGCCCCCTGAGGATGATGTCTTTCCTCTAGTGCAGGTGTTGGCAGCCCGCAGCTCTGGAGCTGGATGCGACTCTTTAGCCCCTCTGTAGTGGCCCCTTCTGGCTTTGAAAAAATTACATGGACATATCTTTATGTGTTTTAGGGAGGTGACAAATTAGCAACAAAACAGGCAACATTATACACAACTATGTGGAGCACTCATCTAGGTCTGCACAGTTTGTTATTTCATTTTGTAGACCTAGACATTTTTTTCTCCACTTCATAAGAGGAGTTTGTCATAACAGAGAAAACAGACTGTAAAATATAATAAGTCTGATAAATATGTTTTTATACATTCAGAATAATTAGATGTAAAACTTTAATAAGCTGTATAATGTTTAGCTGCTCCTTAAACTGTTGGAAAAGTAAATGTTGCAGACTCCTGCTCTAGTGCCACCATCAGGTTGACATTTGTGGTTTTCAGGTGAAGGTCTAGACAGCTAACCAGAAGGACACAACGTTTACATACATAATTGCTATGCTCCTTACCTGTCAAGTTTTTCAATAATTTGTTTTAAGACCTTACACCTGCATTAGCATGCTAACACGTATAACTAGAATGAATAACAGGAGCATTGTCTTTGTGAGCATGTTAAGATGCTCATATTAGCATCAAAATCAGAGGAGGTCTATGTGTGCAAAAGTAATTTGACTGTTGTTTTTCTCTGTACATACACAGAAATATACAGCTAACAAAGCCAGACCAAGGCAAAACATACATAATCAACAGGGCTATTATGAAGGCCCTCAAATATAAAGAACAGGTAAAAATACCTACAGTATAGCTATATAAAACAATGAAACTTGTAAACAGTTGGACAAATGCAGAGTTGAAGTGGTGATGGAATAAATAATGTTATATGTTAAATGTTGTTTCATATACAGGACATGAGGCAGGGGCGTAACAAAAAAGGGCACCTACTGCACGTTCTCGCCACTGAGGAGGGCACTTAAGTTCAGCATGTTTTTGAGGGTGTTTTAACCAGCCAAGGGGGCGGTTTAGTGTGTTTGCCAACGGGGGGGGGGTACTTTAGCAAACGTTTTTAGCCTCCAAAGAGGGCACTTCAGCACGTTTTTAGCCTCCAAAGAGGGCACTTTAGCACATGTTTTAAGCCTCCAAAGAGGGCACTTTAGCACATGTTTTAAGCCTCCAAAGAGGGCACTTTAGCACATGTTTTTAGCCTCTAAAGAAGGCATTTTAGCACACATTTTTAGCCTCCGCACACTTTTTCATCAAAGGAGGGGGAGCGCCCTCCCAGTGCACATCACTGACATGAGGTATTATTGGTGGATACAATGGCAGCCTACAGCAGGCCCATTTTGTAATTCACAATGAAAATAAACTGATTTTTAATGTAAATAGGGTGTCAGAGTGCATACAAACATCACAATAGAGACTTATAGATGGTCTTTATAAAAAGTGTGTTTGACAGTGATGAATAAAAGAACAAATATAGCCTCACAGAGCTGCTAGCATAGCCGTCAACTCTCAAAATGCTGTCACAGGGTGCCATATTTACAAACATGTTTACAATTTAGAAAAACTGCCTCTGTTCCCTCACGCGGTCATCTTGTGGGACGGAGTGATCCCTCTTATTCATCATAGGCGATCTTTGGCTTCAGCCCTTCAGTCGACACGTCGGACTGGAGACTCTGCCTGGAAACACCGCAAACTAATCGGAAACGGCGGCCGACAGAGACGGAAGAGCCTCGGAGGACACGAGGGGGTCGATTAGGTGGGATGAAAATTAATTTCTGTTCCCAACAGCAGTGCACCTCTCTCTCTGGTCTATATATAGCCTACAGAGCTCTGTCTGCCTCTCTGTTGTAAACATGTCAGCTCACATAAACACGGAGGATTAAAACAGTGACACCGTCAGTGGTCGAGATAAGGCCAACGTGAATAGAGATGTTAGTTTTACTCTGATAACACCTGAATTAAAGTTCACACCTCTGGTTTGATGCCATCTGCATTTCGTTACCTTGTACTTCGGACATGTGTAAAGACAATAAAATTGAAACCATTCGAATTTAATTTAATCTAATCCAATTACGTGACAACAATAAGGACAGTGTCGATGGGATTGACCATTAAAGGCAACATGTGTACAACTAAAGGTTACAACCAGAGACGTACATATTCTTTTTGGAGGGCAGGGTAATAAAAAGGGCACCTACAGCAGGTTTTCACCGCTGAAGATGGCACCTAAGGGCACATTTTTGCCTCCAGTTAGGAGGGCAATTTTGTGTGTTTTGCCATCCAGGGGGGCACTTAACTCCATTTTTGTTGTGCTTCGGGGTCTGTCACTGGTGTCTTTATGATGCCCAGTCAGTCATCCATCAGCTGATAACATGCAGCCCTGATTTCGTGATAGACTACCCATTCTTGTGGAGGAAGTGGAGGAAGACGCGCTCACTTTGATCCAAATGCAGATGAGACTATAATTAATCTGCTGGTGAGAGATTATTTATCATAATTAGCTCGTAGCAGGTGAACTCCATTCATGCCCATAGTGTTTCATTTGGTTACAGCATGCTATAGAATGGGTTGGTTCTTCATTCATCCCCCACTGGGGGAAATTCACTTGCCAGGGTGAAGTCTCATTTGAAGTCATATTTGATTTCACAGCAGGAATCAAACTACCAGCCCTTGATCTTATAGCTGTCACATCACTCCAGCAGCAAAGAGGAAAGAAGAGGGAAGAAGTGACCATAGATCAGCTGCTGTGAACCCTGCAGCTGAGGGTGGAGTGTTCAGAGAGGACAGATTCAGTTTATTTAGCTGAAGAGGGCAGCAGCACCGGAGATAAGAAGGAGCACGCGTCCAAAACAAAACAGTATCTCAGAAAGAGAAGGGGGCTATATTTAACCCGGCTTTTCTCTCCGGCTTTGACTGGTGCTGCACTGGAAACAGCTGAGGAGAGGTGGACTGAATGCTGATTGAGACTCACCAGTGGCACATGTGTCTCAGATCGACTTGTTTTGCCTGCTATGTCTGGAAGGAACAAATAAAACCCTCAGATTTCTGTAAAGATGATCATGCAGCATAATACAATGGTTTTAGCCATAACATTCCTGTGCACCACAGATCCATTAGGTCTCTCTTTCATATGGATCAGACTCACTGCCTGAACTGTGCTGTGGTAAAACCTTCATGTCTGTCCAGCACAAGCTGCCCTGCTCATGTTATATTTGGGTCTGGAGTAAAGGTTAGACCTGTAATCAACTTTTATGTGAAAATTATCACAAGTTATTGCTTTGTGGTTCGGGTCACAAACCCAAAGCCGCGACACATTTGTGAGGTAGTTAATCTCTCTTTTTATAACAGGCATGCTCCCACTCGTTATTTCTTGGTATTGACACACTGATCACTGTTTCCATGTGTCACTGTGCTGAGTGAGAAAATAATCAGAGGCGTTTTGTTCCTGTTTGTCACAGAGTCTGGGACTAGTTGTAGCTCAGCAGCCCTCCAGCTCTAGGTTCATCTTGGACCACTGACGCTAAAATCTGTCAGTACTTTTTGCTAATGACATGAGATAAGATACACTTTATTTATCCCAAGGGGCATTGTTGTGAAGCGGCCGCGATACAAAGTTGGAAATGTGAAAGTTTTTTTGTGGGAGGCTGTTACTACTTAAAGGATCTGAATGTCTTCCACTTAGAGCCAGAAAGCATTTCAGAAGCAACCGACCGAAAATCAATCAGTGATCATTTTAATAATAAATGAATGAACCAGTCAAAAGGTCAAAGAGTTGCAGTCATTGTGGACAGTGCTGCTGCTGTTTTCATCTTCTTGTTCCCAGCATGCATTGCAGCCCACAGGGAAGCAGCTCATGTAAAGTGTTAAACAGAAAGATGACTGAGTTGTGTCTGATTGGGTTGGTGTTGTAGATGGATCATTCTGCAAGGATTAGAGAGCTGATAACCTCTGACCTCTGACCTCTCTCTCTCTCTCTCTCTCTCTCTCTCTCTCATCCACATCCTCTTCCCAAATGAAGAGCAGCTCTCAACTCTGAATCCATTTTTTAACTCTTTGAGAGCTATTGACGTAATACCACGTCAAAGTGTTTTTTTTTTGCAGCTGGTCGCTGATCACGGTCTGCCGCAGACTGTGAGTAATGTTGGGGACTTCTGTGATTTGTAGCCGGGACATAAAGAGTTAATATGCGCCACAGAGATCAAAGCAGGAAGTGGAAATTATTGCATTTACAGAGCAAAACAAATGGATTCTGTACAAAAAGTGGTAATTTTGGTGAAAGTGGCCTCTACCTCTGATAAAACAAGAACGGAACAAGGTAAAAACAAATGTTTTTTTTCATGATGAAATAGTGCGACTCTTTTTATTTGAGCTGCTCTGTGTTTTTAGCGACATGGTACAAAATATGCTGTGGGTCATGAAATATGACTGAAAAATGGGACAGTTCACCCCAAAATCAAAATTGCGTGCTTTCCCTCTTACTTGTTGTGCTATTTATTTACAGTCTAGATTGCCAAGTGTTGCAGTATTGGCCGTGTTATCTGCCCTCACAGCAATGCGTAAACATGATTAACCGTCATTAATACACTATTGCACTAATGCGCAGTGCTAGCTCTACTTGAACAAACTGCCTGAAATGCAGTCTCAGGATAGAGGACATGGGCACTGTGGCCACTGGTGGAGAAAACTCCATCAACTCCTACAGCCTCCTCCGAGCGTTACTTTGTTCCATTTTCTACCATCACCCGTTATGATCCAGGTACTCTGGCAACGTGTTTTGGGCAGTTTGTCCAAATAGAGTTGCCATCGCACAGATTATTGCGTAAAAACGATTAATCCATGTTAACACGCTAATCTGCGGGACTAATTTTGACAGCCCTGATTTATATAAAAATACATATACAAATACATACATGTTAGCCTGGCCGTAGCCTTCCATAATCTTCCTCTCAGTTATCATTTCTCTACATATTACGTTGGGTTTGATACCCCTAGACTCGATTTCTCAGGATGATTTCCATCCTGGCCAGTCAGCAAATAGTGGGTGAGGCAGGTGTTAACGATGTTGAAGTTGAACAGCATTAGCTTTGTAGTCTAGCTGGTTGTAGTTTGGCAATGGTGGTGGAGACGGAAGTGAAGGAAGCCATTCAATCCGTTTCGGCTAGACTCCCAAATATTCAGCATCATCATTATTGATCATGATGATCATGATCATCATCATTATTCTTCCTGATGATATCTCCAACACTCTCAACTCACACCAACATGATCTATATCTATATTGATAAGCAGCACTACAGGTAAGAGGAACTCATGTATTATTGTGAGTGGGGTGGACTGTCCCTTTAAGACTAGTCATGCTGAATAACTGCTTTCCTCAGTGGAGATCCACTGCCACTCAACTCACTGTTACTCTTGAAGTCAGTATAAAGCTCCTGCATATTTGAACTCGTCAGTATGTTTGCCTACCTGTGTGCTCAGGTGTGACCTGCTGTGTTGCAGACTGTGATGATGGGAGGAGAGCAAAGCCAAGAGAGGAAGGCTGAGGAGAGAGAAGAGGAGGCTGAAGACCATCAGGAATCTGCCCATAATGAGAGCTCGGGATCCACCACTGCAGGTACAAACTCATATTTCCCCTCTCTGATGGGAAATAACTCAAATACTTCACATAAGTATAAGGATAAAGGATAAACCCAGTGGTTCAGAAACGTTGGACTCCCTAAAGAAGATCATCTAGTTTCAGACATTAGAGGTATGAGATGTTCACAGTTCCACCAAAAAGACAACCCCTGAACCCCTGGGATAGGGACCGCTGGACTCAATGATTGATATCAGATAAATGAATATATCAGTATAAAGTCACAGGTATGGATGCTCTGGGAGGCAAACAGCAAAATGAAATCTGATTTCTTCCAGGTGAGTTTTGATTCTCCTACACACTATAAACACAGTGTACATCCTGTATCTGTATGTAACATAACTTGCCTGGAAGAAACAAGGAAAACAGTTTTTTCTCCTGTTTTCACAGATGAAATTGTTTTTAGTGCTCTGAAAGATTACCCTGACCAAACTTCTTCTCATTTATTCTTCATAAAAACTGAAAAAAACCCAATAATAATTCTTTAGTTTTCTTTTATGTCTCAGGGAAACGAGAGACATTTTACTGCAGAATTATACTTTATTTTTTGATACTTTGATTGATCCTTATAGCTCTATATATTTATTGGCACTTTTAGTGATGTGTTTCCCCCCCACCCCTCCAGACATCCCAGGAGAGCTGCCCCAGTGCCAGATGGGAAACAGGAAGGTGGACAACATGTGTTTCATGATCACGTGCACCAACTGGTACTAAAGTAGCTGTGGGAGAGCAGCTTCATGAAACAGAAGATGTTAATGTGACTTCTGGGCCAGACGCTGCCTTCATGGACTGTCTGAAAACACAGCAGTCCCACACCCTTGCTGCATTGTTCCACCAAGTGTACAAATGAGAAATCACCCTTTTTACAGAGTTAAGAAGTGATTTACTGTATAATGTGTTCATTAGTGAGCTTCAGGGGAGCTGGTTGGTTGATGTTTCACCTTATTCTCAGTCTTTATGCCCAGCAGCTGCTGCTGGAAGCTGTATATTTGTGGTACAATGGCATCGATCTTGTCAAACTCTTGTCATAAAAGCTGTGACAAGCTGTGTTCCCTCTTCATTTCTAAGAAAAGAGAAGACACCTAGCTTATTGCTAACTCCTGCAGACTCAGTGAAACAAATAGGCTGATGTCACGTTAATGGTGATGTGGTAATTATCAACCATGTGTTGTTATGGCATAAATAAGTTAAATAAAAGAGAGGATTCAATCTGGTACTGAGCAGTGTGATACCCTAACAGTTGGCGCGTGCCTTTTATCCTGTGTTTGAAAATGCAAACCCTCAGTCTGCACTTCATGGCTGTCCCCAAACTCCAGGTGACCCTGAAGAGTTGTTGACAGCCCAACAACGTCCCGAGCTTTCAGCATTTCAGGGGATGTCTCATCCACTCATGGTGCCTTGCTTCTGAGGAGCTTTTTGATGAAAGTCTTCTTCCAAGTCTTCAGACTCTGCCGCCTCCACAGAGATCCTCAAAGTGCTCTTTCCAGCGCTCAACAAAATCCTCAGTCTGGGTCGAAGGGTGGAAATTGAAAACCTTGTGGACAGAGGTCCAGCTATACTCCACATTACCAGTTCACCTCTCTTTTCTCTTTGCCAGATCATTAGCTGTTATGGATGAGGATGCGGCAGGATGCATTCATATTTTCAAAAAGCTTTCCAAAGATCAGAGGAGGATCTCCACTCTGTCTGTCATCTTTAGAGATCCTTTCCTGTCATGTATCAGCTTCTGCAAAGACTGTCTGAAGATCTGGTGGAGAGAGAAACAAACACATGATGTTCACCACTTTGTTAGAGAAGAGCTTCAAAGTTTGAAGCTGTTAGTCTGGTGTTAAAGAAGCTTTGTGAGGCCTTTTATGAAGCTGCACGAAAACACAAGAAGAAGACTTCAGGAAGCTCTGGAGCCCTTCAAGGAGGAGTTCAGTGTTTTTCAACAACAGAGGCAGATTAAGGAGATGTTTAACAAGCTGCTGTAGCAGATTCTGGAGGAGGAAGAGGAAGCCAGGATGGCTGCACTGAAGGAGGAAGAGGAGGCCAGGATGGCTGCACTGAAAGAAGAAGAGGAGGAAGAGGAGGCCAGGATGGCTGCACTGAAAGAAGAAGAGGAGGAAGAGGAGGCCAGGATGGCTGCACTGAAAGAGGAAGAGGAGGCCAGGATGGCTGCACTGAAGGAGGAAGAGGAGGCCAGGATGGCTGCACTGAAAGAGGAAGAGGAGGAAGAGGAGGCCAGGATGGCTGCACTGAAAGAGGAAGAGGAGGAAGAGGAGGCCAGGATGGCTGCACTGAAAGAGGATCCATCCAATTCAGAAACATCAGTTCCTTAGTTCTCCAATTCTCCACCACCTCCTTAACATCCATCACATCCTCATTTCATTAAACCTTGAAAATGACACTGTTGTGTTGTGGTCCTTGCAACTTAAAATGCATGTATCAACAAACAAAAATGAACCCAGAGATATTCAACAAAATATCTTCAGCTGAAGCAAATAACAGGAAACACCTGGCCTCACCTCACTGGAGCCCTCCACCTGTAGAGAAGGGTGGAGTGAGGTAAATAGCTGAAGTATACTTTAATGATCCCTGGGTGTTTTCACTCCCTCCAGGAAAAAGTTCCTCGTGAAAATGCCAAATGACACATTAAATTGCCATTAAATTGGAGGTGCTAGTACTGTAAGTCATCCATTACTGGATAGGTGTTTGAACATATTGCATATCAGCACAGGAGGTGCCCATAGATCAACTAACTAAAATACCACAATGCAGATTTATTATGCACATCTGCTGCATTTATACTGTACATGAGCTCCCAGATGCTCTCAATCTATTAGGGCTGTTAAAAGCTAACAAGTATAACTAAACACATGCTTCATGTATCATGGCTGTGCAACAAAAAAGATCACACACTGTCAGTAATACAGCATTTGGTCAAAAAACTACAAAACACATTTAGCATTCATTTTTACATAAAAATTTTAATTTTTTAATGTTAATTTGAGGTACTGTACTTATATTGTAATAGTTATTGTGTCATTATTCTACTTTTTATGTAATATTAGGTGGTTACCTTGTTACATTACACTGTTACGCTGCCTTGTCACCTGAAATAATTCAAGAGCATTTGAAAAACAATGTCACAAACAAAGTTAGACAGTGAAGTTTTCACTTTTATTGACAGTTCATTGTTAACAGAACATGGTGTTATTGGTATATAATTGGCGTGGGACAGTAAAACCAAACCAAACATAGAAAAAAAGTCTCCAGTCCTGTAATTTTAAATCATCAAACGTGGTCTCATTATAAATTGAATTCTGATTACAGAATAATCTTCCCAAGTCATAAACATAAAACATGCCTATCAAATATAAGCATGGTCATAATAATGGTAGAACATGATGTGCTCTCACACAAAAGAGAAATAAAAATACAAAACTTTTCAAAAGCTTTTGTTGGTCTTGTATTTACACAAGCTGATGTTTGTTGTCTGACCGGAGAGGACTTGATAACTCTATAAAAAAAATCCTCAAACAAAACGGTGCATCATTTTGCATGTAAAGAAGTGAGCCAACGTCTGATTTTTTTCATTTTGATTTTATAATCAACCCATTTATTCAAAAAACCCAAAACCAAACAAACATCATAATGTATTTACAGATAACTTTTCTTTTTCTTCATAAGAAAATCTAACTGAAATGAATCTCTCTTAAAGCTATATCTGATAAAATCTCCCTAGATGTAGTACTAGTAGTGATATTATCCAATCAATATATCTTGTAACTTCAAAAAGTCGGTCCAGACTACCTTTGATATGTTTTTTTTATTTACCTACGTATATTTTTTTAAGAAAAGAGAACATTAGAAACAAAAGGCAACAACAGGCAAGTTAAAGGAAGACTTAGCGACATAAAGCCACACTCCAAACTCACAGGAACATTTGCCAGTTTGTTTTCTTTTTGTTTGCGTTAGTTATAAAACCATTTCTGGGAGAAAATATGACTCAGTTGGTGGCACTGTCAACTGTAAATGTGAAACTTTTTAACAAACTTGTGGCCAGTTTGAAAGTTAGCATTGAGAAATTCATCTAAACATGTTGCTAAACTCAACCCAGTCTGTAGGAAAACATTTGTAGTTATTATTTTTATCTGTTACTTTGTTACTTTTTACGTTATTATTTCAAAATGTGATACAAGGCATATTTTTGGCTCCAAAATGTCGGCACTCATCGTATCCTGGGGTTTACAGAAAGTGACTGGGTGGAGTAACGTATTTTGTCTTTTTAGATAAGTTCAAGTCTGCCTGCTGTAATCTAAGTGTGGAAACAAAATTACATGCTCGCCTTTTAATTCAAAAGCATGCAGAAAGACCTGCAGAGCACCGTGTAAACGTACAGTATAGAACTGGAATTAGCTGCAAGTGCACCAACTGAACTTTACTCACTGATTAGGCTGTCACACTGAGTGATACCCAGATGTTAACTTCCACAAAAGTTTTAAACTGAAAGACAAATCTGCATCACTGAGTTGCTTGAAGTGATGGACTGAAGGTGTGGAATAGATTTCTGTTCATCCACTGGTGGTTTTGAGTGTGGCAATATCAGATAACTAAGTCTACCTTTAAAGGCAACTCACTGTTGTCCAAAGCCACCAGCACATCACCAGACCTGGGATAAAATGACACAGCTGGACTCTGCTCCTCTTTAGAGGAGACGCTGATGCTAACCTCAAGCAAAACCTTTTTTCTCAACATATCTCCCTCCGTCACAGTGGAAACCAAGCTCCTTCATTACTCTTTTGAATTGAAAGTACTTCTTACATGAAGGATGCACAGTAAGAGGTGTGAACTGGCCAGAGAGGAGGCATGAAGACATGAAGGTGGAACAGGTGTGGACGGCAGTCATGTAAAAGAAGTGTGTTTCAGTGGCAGTTTTGTCCCAGGTCTGCATGCAAGAACCAGAAAAGAGGCAAATCTCCAGAGGACCCTTTGCCCTCCATGACAAGTACAGTTGAATAAATAAGTTTCAAACAGAAGAGCGATGGACGGACTGTGTCCACCACACAGGTTAAAAACCTCACGTACATATATTTTGTCTTTGTGTGTTCCATTAGTAATATGAATAAGCAACAATAAATCACGACAGTATGTTTTCTTCAAGTAGCCTTCTTCCATTTCCACAAACAGACATCTGCTGAAATACACTGTACTTTTGTAAACTGCTATTCTTCTGTAAATCTCAGTAAATATGTACACAGTTCAGACTTAGAGGAGGGTGGTATTTCAAGTCATTTACGTGATTTTTTTTTTTTTCCAGTAAAACCTGATGGAAAAGAGTGTTTTTACCTCCTCACCACCCCCTTAAAAGTCAACAAATACTCTTCTTTCTTAAGCACTGCAGGTTACTCAACAACCTCCACACGGTGTCCTTAAAAAAACCTTAATAAAACCACTGTACCCTGGTGAAGATGATGTGAGAACAGGAGTCATTCATCGTCAAAGCGGCGTGGCAGGAGCCTAAACGGTGACACAAAACCCCCACAAACTACAAAAACCAAGCAACCAACCAATAAGTTGCCAACTTCAGCATGAGAAATCAGCATGAGAAACTGCAGAAGTGCTCTTCT
Source organism: Synanceia verrucosa (assembly GCA_029721515.1). NCBI lineage: Eukaryota > Metazoa > Chordata > Actinopteri > Perciformes > Synanceiidae > Synanceia > Synanceia verrucosa. Next base: position 25,179,200 of record CM056552.1, on the reverse strand, counting down.
CTCCCTCAACAACTGCTGCTGAAGTGCCGTGAAGCAAGGCACTTAATCCCTGATTGCATCAGTGCAACGACTCAGCGGCTCGCGACACAGAAGGAGATGAATGACGGTTTAATCTGCCTGTAAAACCTACAGTAAGTACCGGATAACAACAAGTTCAGGAATAATCCTTCAAGTTCCTCTCACCTCTTGTCATTGACATTAGAAATGAGCACCGAGAAAATGAAATGAATTAGGAGTGTTATTATTACATGTTGAGGTGGGATGGAAAGCCCCCATTAGCTCATGAAATCTCACACCATCGCTCATGATAAAATCACAACCTGCAATGCTTCACAACTAATATTAACTAATAAAAAAATGAACCGATGACATGAAAATTCAGGCAGACGATCCGCAAATTAGATCACAGTGAAAGCATGGTAGTCCTAATAACGGCACATGAATGCTGGTTCTACTGTAAACATCTTTTCTGTTCCCGTCACTTTACACAATCTGGTTTTCTAATACTCTGATCACATGATGATCTTGAGTTTTTTTGTAACTATTATTAATTAATTATTAAGTGTAATCACCACTGACAGAGGTAGTTCATCAATAAATATTTTTTTATAAACTTTGACCATAATATTTACTTCAATTATAAGCTCCAATAGATTTGAGAAGGATTTGTTTTCCCACTTGGGATCATATTCCCATTATAAGCACATACTGAATATTCATAATAAGCAACGAGAAACAATTAATCGATTCCTTGATTGATGAACATTAAATACTGTTAAATAAAGTTATATTTCAGAAATGTTTCAACATTTGTTGGTTCCAGCTTCTCAAATGTGATTATTTGCTGGCACATTCTTGAATTTATAAATGACCAGAAATGTTTTTGGGGAAAAAAAACATTTGAAGATTCTCTGACATTCCACATGAAAAATAATGAAATGAACAGACTGAACTCTTAGTTGTAGCCCTGGTTGTGAGCCTTTGGAATGCGACTTTTCTAATTTACTCACTTTCAATCAAATGTTATATTTTTTAACTTGTATTACGTCGCTCTGTCTGAACCTTCGCGCTCAAGCTGAGAAAACAAGTCTGGTCCAATAGGCAGTTTTCTGCAGACACACATTCATGTTTCCACAAACTCACACCACCCTGTCTGTCTATGGGCTTAAAAGTAAAAGCAGAAAGTCTTGTTCTGTGTTTATTGTACACCCTCAAGGAACAAATATGCATCTTTTCTCTTCCCGCTGAGTCCAAATAGCGCTGTGGGGATATTGAACGACATCGATTTGTGCTGAATGCCGCTTGCGTGTGCTGAATTGCTCTCGACAGCAGCAAGTAATTGCATGGATATGCGGCGAGAACACATTCAATTACTGCGGGACACAGAGCTTGGTGAGTAAGGTACAAAGTTGAGCGAATGAGAACAAGAAAAAGGAGAGAGGAGGGAGGCAGAGAGAGGATGACATTATGCACTCCATTAAATGTAAAGCAGCCTTGACAATGATGTGGAGAGACATCAGTGTGTGGATGTACGTATACAAGTTCTACAGATAGTCTGCATAAACAGTGACTCAGTCTGGATGTCCCAGCTTCCCCTGCAACACTGATCTCTAGCCTGGGGTGGAAGGTCACGGATGGGGCCTCTGAGTGAACTATTATCAGCCATACTGGAGCTAATGACATTTAAATGAGCTGCTTGTCTATTTAAATAAAACCATGTGTTATTTAGACTTGCAGGGCTGCTGCTTAAGATGTGGTGAGGATTTGAGTGTTACATAAGATGCCTGCAGACGACTAAGAGAAATCACTGATCATATCAAAGTGAAACATGCCACACAGTAAACAACATAAGGTGTGTTTAAAATATGTTACCAAAATCCATCTGAGCAGTCGACAACTTAGAGCCAAAGACGATGAGAAGTTTTGGCACAGAGTGTTTTTCTACTTTTAACCAACAATTAAATCACATATTTAATCATAACACAGCAGCCTGACTGAAGTGAATATACAGTAGAAAGAGGTGACAGAGAGCAGAGGGACTAGAGCTTTGTGCACAGCTCTTCCTTAAGTTTGGTCAATGTGGCCATGCAGACAGCATACTAATAGCCCTCCCTGTATCCAAACCCTCCCTCTGCCTTTGCTTTATCTTTCCTCCCTTTCTGCATCTTGAAGAGGCTCCCTCCTGGTTAGAGTGAGGAAAGAGAGAAATACAAAGGAAATACAAAAACTAAACCTGTAAGTTCAACTCAGGGCCCATGTTTATCAAACTTCTAAGAATTACAGTGCAGACCAAGGATTAAAAAAAGATCTTTGCTGAGTGGTCAGACACATTAGTCAAGCTAGAGTCGATTATTATTAAAAGAGATGCTCTCAAGTGATTAATCACATGCATATTCAGAACATGATGTGGAGGAGTATTAGGGCCAGCCATATGAAAAAATGACAGGAGCTATTGCATTTCAAGATTAACGTCAAAATACAAAAAATCAAATCAATCAATCAATCAAATTAAAAATTCAATAAAAGTTGAAATGTTGAGAATAAGGTTTAGCTTTCAGAATTAAATAAAATCAGCAGGAAGACCTTTTTCATTTTGAGAGTGTCAAAATGTTTAGAGCTCAGAAGGTGTTAATATGAAATAGCATTTTAACAATAAAGACAAAATAAATGACCTCAGAATAACTCAATTAGTATATACTGAAATTGATATTATTATTCTACGATACCAAATTATTATTATGACTTTAGTATCAACATTTCAGTGTAAAATTGACATTTCATAAAAGTTACATTGGCTGAAATAGAAACAAAATTCCACTTCAAGAAATTCTTTTGTGAGTTGAAAACATAAAGAGAGCCAAAGAGCGTAAACGAGCTGTTTAGTTGTTGTTTGTACAACATAGTGACGTAACATTGAATGTTCACATAAAAGGGGATTAAAATTACCACTGTTCTGAACTACACTCAGCAAATGTCTCACTAATCAGAACCAATGAAAACATGAAGGAGTAAAAATGGCCAGTTTGATAAATATGAGCCACCTGTTGAGACGGAAATAAGGCCAATGATCTTTTCTATCATCATATGCTGATGACTGGCTGTTCTACATCTGCAAACTTTACCAGTGTGTAAAGCAAAGCAAGAAGTCAACAAAGGTCTGAGCTTATGGTGACGATCGTGTTTTTTGTTGTGTAGAGAGAAAATGGTCCTCTTAGACAGTCGTACCGCTCCATACAAGTACAAATAAATTAAATTCAGATCAGAGAGATCCTTGTTTTTTTTTTATGGCCTTTCTACCTACATTTTATCAAGTTTGATATTTTTAATACCATTTATTTTCTTTTTTCATTAAATTCATCTAACTTGATAGTTGAAGTAGTTCACATACAAGTTGCTGTTAGAACAAACTTGTCAGTGGCGTCTGGCTTTAAGGAGGATGTTCTACCTTCCTCACACTCTTTTTTTTATTTTCACTGAGAAGGAGGTCGTGCTGTGGGTCTCTGAAGAAAGAGTCAAAGTTCAGTGGCTGTTTCTCTTGGCCGCAGAAGTTGTGGACACATCAGGTGTGTGATCGGTCTTTAGCCAATCAGATCCTCCTGGAGTCTTTGAGGACCTGCTCTTGCTGTCCTCAGCCATGTTTGTTTTATGCCCAGTGAGGGCTAAAGAAATCAGACGCTTTGCTTACACACATCCACACCCACACACACACACACACACACACACAATCTAAATCTACTCCAGGTAAGCATCTTCAGTGTCCACTCTTGTATGACTAGCTAACAGTATTAGCGTCTTTCAGCATTGATTTTCCATTGGGTTTTTTTTGAACAGCATTCTTGGTCATTAGCCAAAGCTAGCTAACAATATGACGGCTGTTTGACTCCCTTCAATCCATGACCTTTGACCTTTTCCAAACAAAGTTGCCTGTCATACCCACTCCTGAACAGGGTATTTGTAGTAGTGCTGTGGTATGGTGTTCTGCTGCACTCCTTTGTTTTTAAACTGAAATATTGTGTATACCAGCACCAGGATGCACAGCGACAGAATGCAGGGAATCACCACGGCGATGGCGTTAACCGTCGTTGGCACGTCATTGATAGTCACCATGATATCCACATCGTCGAGGGGCAGCTGGCGGTCTCCCCGGTTCCCCTTGCTGCCGGAGCGCTCCATGTCAGACTGGTCGCAGCCCATCCAGTCACGCAGGATGGACTTTGGGTATCCAGGTTCCACCATCAGCTTCTGGTTGTCGAACTTCCAGTACTCCTTCCCTTTGTAGAAGTATGTGTAGTCTGATAAGAGAGGGTGGGCAGGAGGGAACAAAGATGGGTGGGGAAAAGAAAAGAACAGAATGTGGAATTAAGAAAATAGCTTTATTTTGCATAGAGCACAGTTTAATAGATTGATTGCTTTTTTGAGTGAATATGTGACACATCTCCTTGACGTCACCCTTGATGCTTCTGAGGAACCACTGTGAAGCTTAAAGTGGGTGGCTCCAGCTGTCGCCATGGTATGATCGCCATGGTAATGCTGTTACTTTTGACAGTAACTAATACTCTAAGGCATTACATTTAAAATAAATGCAGTTACCGTTACAATATGGTGAATTTGTCCGTTTCTTGTGAAATGATTTCCTGATTGATGAATTCAGATTACTTTCATTCAGGCTCTCAGATGGCACTAGGGACGGGGGGACATTCAGAGTCATAGAAACACTGATCCGTCTCCCCCACTTTCCAGCATAAGGAGACAAACATCACTGGCAAAACAGAGGATTAATGTCATTGCAGCAGCACTGGGAGCCCAGTGTTTGTGTGATTCAATTCATGGTGCGTTAAATTGAACAAGAATGACAGAATTTCCAAGCTTCAAGTCAGAATTTAAATCAGAACCCTCTGTGAAGTCAGATCTCCACCTCATGAAGTCAGATTAATCTCATCAACCAGACATAGAATCAATGTTATCTGCTACTGACGTAAACAGTAGCTGCATGTTTTGTTGTACGTCTGTAAGGCTGGAAGAGCTGGGAGCACTAAACTTTGAGGTTAAGATGATCTGAGCTCCAAGTTCTGACTACCAGTGAACACACCATAAAGCAAACTCTCACTCCCCAGGGTCCTAAAGAGGAACTAAAAAGTTACTTATAACAGTAATACATTACTTTTTGATGTAAGTAATCAACAAAGTAATTGAGTTACTTTTTGAATAAAGTAACTAGTAACTAGTTACTATTTTTCAATAACAAGCACAAAACTGGGTATGAGGCAATTCCCAGTGATTTAAAAAATGTGTAAAGAGGTGTATCTCTGGCGTAGCTGAATTCATTTTATACCATGCTATAAACAGTATTATTCTATCAATAATAATACATTATTTCTGCAGTAGAGTTTAGGACATTTTAACATAGAGGTGCCTGGGGGTTGACTAACAATTTGCGACACCTCCATACTGTATTTATTTTAAATCAAAAGGTGATGACGAACTTCAGAGCATCTTTGATACCAATAATGTTCTTTTTCATTGTTGCTGCTTTGTGTCTGTTGCTGAAGTCATAACATAATCTGGAGGCTACAGTGGTATGAACACACACACACACACACACACACACAAAAAAGATTTTGTTGTGATTAAAATGCAATAAACAGATCAAAATTATACTGAAAGATGTACATTGTGATGCTGAATTTTACAAATTATGAATTCATGCTTTGGTGCAAGATGACAAGCAAACATCTTGTAAAATATGTGTATTTTGAACAGAGTTTTGTTTTGCATAATTCACTTCTATTCCCTTTCAACTGATTTTAAATGTGCTGCAATAAAAGCTTGAAACACATCAGGCGTATAACTCGTCAAACCTTTGCACATTGTGAGTTTAAAATCACTAAGAATAGAAAACAAATATCAAATGACAAAAACCAGGAAAGTCCATGTTTCCTCAGCTCCTCATAAGCTCCCTCTGAGGAGACAAACACTTACATCCAGTCACAAACACAATCCTTCAACCCTCAAGAAAAGATTCCTCTTAAACTGAGAAACATCCATCAGTGTCTTGAGCTCTGGAAGATCCCTGTGATGCAGAGTCTCATTAGAGGCAATAACATTTCTATTGTGACACAGTGGTTATAGGAGGCACCTACAACACTTTTTTATTGAAGGACAATATTATGTAATGCCTGGGAGACAAATGGGACGGTATGTGAGAGACATACAGAGGGAGGATGGGAAAAGCTAAAATAAGTATGTTTAAATCAAGGAAACTAACAACGCAGTCGTGACTAACGATCAAACATGCTAATAAAATTAGATTAACCATCTTTTCTGAATCTGTCCAAGCTTCTCCTGTAATTTAGCAAACAAATAATCCACCAAAGAGCATCATTAAAGTATTAATCTATAATGTGATCTAACGTGGTGTCGCTCTGATGTACAGTACATACAGGCTATGCCTTCCACCCTGCTGGAAGGAGCTCCTGCAGGTCATTCCTACCATCAGCAATAAGACTTTACAACATCAGCACCAATGGTTGATGTTAATACAACTGGACTCATTTCTATCATTACAATTTTTAAACTAATTTGCATTAATTTATTATACATATTTATTACTATTATTCTTACATATTGTATAATGTCATTGCTGTGATGTATTGTTTCTCTGTTACTGTACAGTAATTTGTCTATGCTGCTGTGGAGGGTGAATTTCCCCAAATGGGCGATGAATGAAAAACTATTCTTTTCTATATATTAGAGCTGTCAAAATTAGCATGTCTCTGCAAATGCATTTTGGACAGTTTGTACATGTAGAGTTACTGCAAATTAGTGTGTTAATTGCAAATTAATCTTAATGCATTAACTTCAACAGCCCTAATTAATATCTTATTCAATATCAGCAAGTCAGTGTTTTTTTCCTGACCACCATCTACATGAAGACAATCTGTAAAACATGATTTCTTGGTTCTTTTATTTGTTTGCATTCTTTGATGTGCTCTGTATCTATGGATATTTGGTCTACATCAAACTCCATTTGAACTAAACTAAAGATAACAGCCATTCTCTCACCAGCTCAAAACAAGCCCAGAATATTCCTTCTGCTTCTCTGTTTGCTCCATCGCCTCCAAACAGCCCAGAGGAAACAAACACAAACACATTTATCTGCTGCCTCTGAAGCGCCCTCGGGACAGCGTCTCATCCAACACCAAGACACCATGGCCCAGCGAACATGTCACCACCTCTGATCTCACACACACACACACACACACGCACACACGCACACACACACTCTGAGGCAGCCACAAGGTCATGAGGTCACATCTTGACAAGTGGAAGTGATGATGGGAACTTTTTCTTCGATCAGGCAGCTTGTACATGTGCGTCTGTCACCTTTGCTTCTGGAGGATAAATAACATGCTGAGGAAGGAGTAAAAATGACTGAGCTTCAGTGACACTTCCACTGCTTTGTTGACCTACTCTACTGCTGTGCTATAGTGGAACAGTGGATATGTTTCTCCTCATAATATAATTCATATCCCTTTGAAAAAGACACATTAGACAAATTTATAGAAAGGAGCTTCTCCTAGACATATTTTATTTCACAGTTGCAGCATGAAAAAGGAAAAGCAGTGGAGCTCTCAAATCACAATGAATCATAAACTATACAATGAGAGTTATTATTATCGCCACCATTGCTATAGAGGTAGAAAATACTAATACCTGTTCTGACTGGAATATGTCTCATAGTCACTGTAGATGTAGTCCACAGGTTTAGTTAAAATGTAACATTATTTAAGAGTTTTTCTAAAATTCCAAACTCACATACTGATGAAGGAAACATTTATAAACCTGTCATTATGGGATGTACTAACTAAGCTTTGAATGTGCAACATACAGAAACAGATCTATCTGTTGTGATGGGTTTTTATTTTAAAATTGAAGATATATCAACCCAAGACTCAGAGGAAAAATATGTCCATTTCTTTGTGCTAAAGACCAAAGTGGGGGACGTGATATTTTAATATTATTAAGTGGAAAGAAACACAGTGACACTGTGTTCCTGGTAGAAAGCAAAACTTAACTGATCATCGTCCCACTTAGTATCGCAGTATGTCAGGTCACATTCTTCCTTTGTTTTGATTGGATTTTAATTCAAACGTGTTCACCCCAAGTTTTTTTGGATCACTGACCGATTTGTTCCTCCTTTCGTCACGTTTTTTTTGTTTACGAATGTGTCAGTTATTTTTGTCATCGCTGCTGTCATAGATTTTTTGTCATCATAGATTTTTATTTAGTCATCGTCTCGTGTCGTCAGAAAAAAACCGACATTGACAAAGATTATAACAAAGATTTTTCATCAATGAAATTAACACTAAGTTAAAAAAAAACTTTGAATGAATGAACAAATTTGTTTCAATTAATTCAACATCTGTGTACAATATTTATATTCACGTTCTTTACAGGGCGGCACGGTGGGGTATTGGTTAACACTGTCGCCTCACAGCAAGAAGGTACGGGGTTCGAATCCCGGCCCGGGGCCTTCCTGTGTTGAGTTTGCATGTGTGGGTTCTCTCCGGGTACTCCGGCTTCCTCCCACCATCCAAAAACATGCATGGGGATTAGGTTAATTGGTTAATTTAAATTGTCCGTAGGTGTGAATGTGAGTGTGAGTGGTTGTCTGTCTCTATGTGTCCTGTGATGAACTGGAGACTTGTCCAGGGTGTACCCTGACTTTCACCCTAAAGGCCAATTTATAGTACTCCGTAAAATGCCGTACGTAGAGACGGAGAGCCCTCTCCGTCGCCGGAGAGCCTGACGGAGATCCTCTCCGTCGTCTCCGGGCGCAGGAATTTTTTTTTAACTGTCCGTCAATCCGTCAAGGGAAGACGGAGACCACAAGGGCTGTGATTGGTCCTCTAGTTACACCCTGCTGTGAAATGCAGCCCCTCTCCCTACACAGAAACAGACAGACAGGTATCCTCTGCAGCAGCGCAGACAGGACAGGAACTAAAGTATCGATTATCCTTGTGAAAGGCAAATCAAACACACTCAACCTGCTCAAAAAATCTATTTAATTCATTCAGTAATTATGGATGGGGTATATTTACACAGAACATACCGAAAGTTGTTGGTTTGCGTTCGCTATTATCCGATTTTGTGTTGAAAAGAAAGAGGAAGAGGAGCTTTAAAGACTGAAAGCAATCAATGTGGTTCTCTTCTATCTCCCTCACAAATAATTAAATCATAAAATAGTATTTTCCCCTGCTTTTATCAGCGATATTAAGGCGAATTGCTTCACTTTCCGAGGGGGTGCATTTCAGCGCAGGGCTGCACGACACGCATCATGACGGAGAAGTGCGAGGGCTCGAGGGGTCTCCGTAGCTACGGAGTCGGATGACGGATTACGCAGACGGAGAAGTATATTCCAGCCTTAAGACAGCTGGGATAGGCTCCAGCCCCCCTGCGACCCTATGTGAGGATAAGTGATAGAAAATGGATGGATGGATGTTCTTTACACTTTCTTTAACTCAGTGTTTGAACTTTGAACATTTGTTTCCCCTGTCTTTGCAATGTATAAGTGTCTCTAAAGCTCTTTAACAAAGCTATGCTGATGGATCGTACTGTGTAAATGCAGTATATGTCTCACTAAGTGATAATGATCATGATGACGATGATGATGCTCAGACAGCGGAATCAAACTGAATACTCACATCCCTCCCTGCTGATGAAGGCCCCCTGCGGTGCCTCTGGTATCCCCTTCCAAACAGTGATGGGTTTGGGGTACCCTGGGTCGGCTGTGTGCTTTTCCTCGTTGTAGCGCCAGTACTGATCCCCTTTGAAGAAGTAGGTTTTCCCAACAGGCTCCCAGCGCAGCGCCGTGTCAATGCCATCTTTGGGGAGGCAGCTGCCCAGCTCCACCAGGCTGTGAGGGTAACCGGGCTCAGCCGTCACCTCCTTAAACACCCAGTACTTATCACCTGGAAGACGTGGGAAAAGATGAGTCAGCATCACTCACATCATTAAGTTGCACTGAATCAAATAACTTTCTCAGTTTAATATCTATAAGTGATAATTTAATGGTTGAAATCTGGCATTCAGATCAGTGTTGATGTTAAGAGAGAAAACATGACCTCACTGAAAGTGTCAAAACATGAACATGACCTTTAGAAGGACATTCAATCATGTTTTAATAAGGGCTGCAACAGGACAGAAAACTGTAGCACTGTAGCCCAGTAGCTACTTTCTACTTCACAGAGAAAACCATAAATTATTAACTCCTCTGCTGCTTTGTTGAAGACCCACTTCTTATTGTTCAGAAGACAGATGTGGGAAAATATAAAGAGAGATTAAAAACTACTCTATAAAGGCTCTTTTAATAGGCATTTGAATTAGCCTGACTTGGGAACAACTCCTTTAACGACCCTGTACTTAAATGTCCTTAAATACAGAAACGTGTGGGAACAATGAGTAAAGACAAAGACACTAACTGCTTTCCTCCTGGCATTTATGCAACTGTACTCTGCTTTTTGAAATGAACTGAACACATTACTGAGAACACATTACTGAGAGATAAGCTTCTATCATTACAAGGAGTCAGCAGAAGGCTACATACTTTTCCACTACGTCCCCACACATTTTGGGTGTGCAGGGACTGAAGTGGTTTGAAGGTTCATTGCTGAACTTGAAAACAGCAAATCTCACCATGATGCCCATCAGGAGCTTTCAATCGCATCACATCATCTCCCTCAGCAGTTTGCCTAATTATCAGGCAACTGTAGATACCCGTTACCATTTATTTCCAACCGCTTTCATCCAAGTTGAAATTTAGATCTTTTCAGTCAAAAGCTCCAGAACATCTATGAACGGAGTCAAAATATTTTCCTCTGAAATGTGGCGTAAACTGGTACTGAAAGAGGACACAGTGTCACTCATTTTCAGGTTCATACTTTATGTTTACATATGTTTATGTAAACATATCATGTTTACATGCTTTAATGTTGAAAACAAATACTCATATCCTACTGTATGACTGAATATACTTGTATTTACACTCTGTACCACTTGTGACATAGGACTAAATGGCATGTTTTCTGATCTCAACAGTCAACAAAAAACTGACTGGGTTGTTTTATTTTACTGTTTGTCCCCAAAACTTGTGCTAGAGTACTTGAGTTACTCCTCACCACTGACAAAGTCTGTTGTGACCAGTGTTGGGAAGTAATGCATGACTGTAACACCCTACTTTTGACAGTAACTAATACTCCAACACATTACTTTTTAAATAAATAAACACAGTTACTGTTAAAATATGGTGCGTTTATCTGTTACTTGGCAAATGATTTCCAGGGATAGTCCCTGTTTTGGATGACCAGTCCTCGGTTAAAGCTGTCCCTGATTTCAGTGTTTCATGACTGAAAAAAAATGTTGTGTGTTGACAAGAACAACAGTTATTACAGTAGCTGGTCACTACCAAAATAATTGTTTTTATCTCCAAGCTGGATGCCCCCAGCTTTCATTTCATAAATGTAGTCACCTTACAGAAGCTTCATGCCTCCAGTCAGGTTTGTGTTTGTATCGACCATGATGTTGAGTTTATTGATGTGAATGAAAATGAATAGAAACTGTAGAGCTGATGAAGAGTATTTTTTTCCATTCAGCACTGAAAAAACAGTAACACATTTCTTGTTGGTGTCAGTAATCAACAAAATGATTGAGCTACTTTTTGAATGAAGTAACTGGTAACTAGTTACTATTTTTCATTTCAACTAGCACAACACTGGTCATTAATAAGTGGTGCTTTTTCACTGTGCACCACCTCCTCCATCATCCACACTGTAAAAATAGAAGATTCCTAAATGAAGCCCTCTGAACCCAAAAAGCTCCTGAAAGTGTAGTTTTCTGTCCACATGACGCATCACTGTGTGTGTGTGTGTGTGTGTATGATAGAGCGAGAGAGAGAGAAAGAGAGAGAGAGAGAGAGAAAGTCGGCAGCTGGGAGAGCAAAGCTATTAATATCTGCTCCTGGCTGGCAGAGATAGCAGGACACTCCATCAGAAGATGTGTGTGTGTGTGTGTGTGTGTGTATGTGTGGTACAGAGAGAGTGAGAAAGAGTGAGATAGAGATGGAAGCAGAGAGAGGCAGAGGTAGAGTCAGCAGACGAGGTTTCACACAGACTAAATTTCTATTACTTTAGGCCTTGCTCTCCCTGCAGCGTTGCCGTTCTCTATCTCACATTTTATTAAATATATTTTCAGGAGGAGGAGGGCCTGTAGGGAGCAGGGCAGCGTCTAATAACGCTGGAGCAGATGGTAGACAGAGATTAGTTTTAGAAAAGTTTTAAAGACTGTGAGCAAAGTCGGCTGATTTTCAGGAGCAAAAAAATAAAGCCTCACCATTCAGTCAAACTGACATGCTCCTACTGGTGAGGGAAATGAAAGTGACACACACAATGGAAACTTTAAAGACCTGACCCATTTCTAATGATATATTCAATAATGTATGACTAATTAACTCCAGTGAGGTCTGCGACAGCTTGCAGCAGCAGATGATAGACAGTGACATAAATAGCTAAATGGAGCTGAACTAGTCAGAGTGAACATCTGGTGAGATAGCAGTGATACACTCATGCCAAAAGAGTGTGATCCCACTTACTCTCTATTACTACCTTCCTTCATTGCTGCACTGCCACACCACTTAGTCACATTTAAAGGGCCCATACTGCTGCTCATTTTCAGCTCCATACTTATATTTTGTTTGTTTTTATCAGAACATCTTTACAAGCTGTTATGTTAAAAACACATCCTAGTGTCTACCTGAATATGCCTCCATTTACCTTCAGCCTGCTAGGCATAGAACTGAAGCCATTACTTCTGTCAGCTGATGTCATTCACATACACTGCGACAGGAAATAAACCGGACCCCATTCACAATATTAACGTTTAAAACATCTGTGATGTCTCTTTGGATACTTTCACAGTATCTATGCAGCACATAAACCTGCTAGTACAGTAGTAGTAATAATAGTAGTAGTATATATACAATATGTGGGGCAAAAACTAGAATGTACACACTTTATTATGTTTCATCTTTCATCTCGTACCTTTGAAGAAGACAAATTTGCCATCAGATCTCTCGTAGGCGGCATCGATGCGAGGAGGCAGGCCTTTCCAGAACTGATCGATCTGCATGGGATAACCTTCCTGCACCTTGTTGTTCCTCAGACGCCAAAACCACCGGTCCTGTAACATGATGAGTCACAAGTCATCACAGGCAGCTGTGCCAGTATCATTCATGTACAGCATGTATGCTGGTCTGCAGAGATACCCCAACCATCATTACATGCTAGAGAGACAAACCATGAGTGTGTTTATGGTGGTCATAACATGTCTCCTCCACTAGGAACAGCTCTTTAATGTTAGTGGGGCAGTTAACCAGGCACACATCTGGCAAACCAACCAATTAGTCCTCTCCTCTGAAGCCTTTCCTCTCGTAAAAATGCAGTTTGAATGTACAGTACATCTCCACTTTGTGCAGCTTGAAGTTTGTCTTCGGGCTAACTGTAATTATCTTGTAGCTGTTGGGCAAAAAGAGGCTCACTTAACCCAAAGTCTCAAAAACCTAACCAAGTTATGTCCTGTGAAGACAGGAGTGTATTCTGAAAAGACATATTTAGCGTTATGCGTTGTTTGACGCTCATTGGAAAATGCACAAAAACATAAGGTATTTAACCGTGTGATTTAATTCCCAAAAATCTCAAAGAAAAAAGAGGAAGACACGGCTTTAGTGAAATGGCCCATAGTTCAAACAAGGTACCATGGAGGCAGGGATGAAGGGATAAAGATGGAGAACAATCAACGGGGGAGAGGGAATATGACGAACAGATGGGAACAGGAGACAATAGAGACAAGAGAAGTGATGCAAGGTAGTGAAGGAGGTAAAGGACACAGGAGGCGCAGGAGGAGACAATAAAAGGAGAGGAAGCAAAGAGACGAGAGGAGAAAAGCACAGAGGAGAAAGAGGGAGGAAGAAGAGGAGGAGAAGAAGGCAGCAGCAATCTCAGCTCATTATCATTTGGCTTCGGTGAATCTAGGACACAGCCAAGCACAGTCCCACTGAGCGCCACACACACACTAATGCTTTTCTGTGTGAACCCAGAGAGGGAGAGAAAAAAGAAAATCAATGCCTCTCATATCTAGCAAAAGAAACCATGAGTGTTTCTCACCAAGGAAACATCCCATAATGAGTGTCTGCTTTCAAACACCCACTGGCTCTCAGTGCTCTTTATGTCCTAATACGCTTCTGTCCCAGAGTTAAAGGGAAAAGAAAAGTGGCCTTGTTTTTCTGATCGATGAGGATGCATTTCTGAAGCTCCAGAAAAGGCTTTTGAGTTTCTTTCAAGACCGTAAACGTGAACTACTGCACCGTCACGTCAACTCTCTGAAGAAGTGGTGAAACTTATGCTTCTTATGAAGCTGCCAGCCGTTCTGTCTAAGGCTGCTCAGACAACAATAACAGTAAAATGACGATGTTATTTAGATAACACCTTCCAAAAGAAGAAAGACAATAATCAATAAAAGTTCAATAGAAGTGATACCTATGGAAATAGGTTTGACTGACTTGGCAGATAAAAGTGAATTCAGACCAGAAATCCTGTGAAAGCAAAGCATGAAAAAAAAAAAAAAACGCAGCTCCTTTATTCATGTCAATGAGGCAGCAGCAGCAGTTATTGTGGAACATGCTGCTTTGTGTAGGCTCCACCTGCAACAAATATATAATTCATGTATGTCAGGTTGAGCTTTTCACTTGAAAACTACAGGGTATTTTGGCTATTTATGTATCTGAATGAAACATATATAAATATATCATATATATACTTTTCATATCAGCCTTGCATCGCTCATGGCACATGGTTAAGGTTAGGCGAGTTTGTGTTAAAATAATAACTTAATACAACAACTGTAAATAAACAAAACCCACACTTATATTTCTTTTGTAATATAATAAACATAACATTTAAAAAATATGTGTTCCAGTGCTTTAACCTTGCTACCCTCTACAGCAGCAAACACACCTGCACGCCACCAAGCAGGTAATGACCCAGTTTGAAAGAGCTGATCCATATAAAATGTATATTAACTTCATATATACCATACACACCTGAGCCTAAAATATCCCAGACGATATCTCATTTAGTCCCACTGAAACTGCAGCAGCTGCTCGAAGTGTGTTCTGCTGTCATGAGCCACTTAGTCACTGTTCATACAGCTGCAGTTACTAAATACTGACATCTGAAGTGACTGAGGGAAAACTACGGCCAGCGTCCGTAAATATAATAACAATATAATGCATAGCAGGCATGTTCCAGAGGTGATGCTGCTCTTTGATATTTTTTACAAAAAGAAGACAGTATTATTATGACGACAACCTTCCTTAGTACTTAGTAGTATTTGTACTTGACCTGATCAAAAATTAAACAAACCCAATTATTTAATAAAATGGTCTGAATATTGTAATAACATGTTTACCGATAATGTACGCAGTGTAACTTTATGCAGTTATTATTGTAATAATTGTAAAACAGCACTGAACTGTTTCTGTTGTGTGATGTAGGCAGAAATAGCAGGGCTGTTATTATTCATAACGTCTTATGCAGAAAACTGGGCAAAAAAACATCAAGCTGTGAAAGCAGAGACGGCTCTTTGTCTCTCATCTCTCGCCTACAGCCTGTGGTGTTTCCTCCATAAACAACATTTTACCTACTGGTTTCAGTCACCTAAATGCATTCACATCTGGCTAAACAAGATATCAACTATTATTAGTAATACTATATTGTTCGTTTTGAAATGCACTGATATATTGAAAAATAGACTGCATTTACATAACATCTTTATCCAGAGTGCTTCACAATCTGCCTCTCATTCAGCTGTTCAACGCTCAAACACCAATGGCAGTAAGACCATGCGACGCACCTAACCTGCAATCACTGCATGACCTGTTCATTAAGCCCAGAGACACGACCAAAAGGGATTAAGACTAAAGACCCCCTGCTGAGTCCCAGCTCCATTCATAGGCTTTCTCATCTAGCTCTTAATTATTTAGACATCGTTTGTTGTCAGATTGTCATTAAATGACACATACAGACACACATACAGACAGACACACAGGCAGACATACATACAGACAGACAGGAAAAAGAGAAATGAGTCTGTCAGACAAAGGAATCCATCAGAAAGGGGAGACAGACATTGACAGGCAGGGCGGTGGACAGACAGAGTGAGACAGGTCTGTGACCTTTTCTAACATTTAGTTTAAAGATCAGAGACCTCAAAATGGATTTTTCCTTCTCTGCTACACTGGTCCTCAGTGAGAAACTCTCCTTCTCTCTCACACATATGATATTTCAAACCCTGCTAATCACTTACTGACTGTACTGGGAGGGAGCTCATACCAGGTGCTAATGATCACAGACTAGTGAGCACCATACACCACTGGACTGATTCTTTCATCAGCACATTTTTAGCACAGGCTAGCTCCAGCAGGACAGGAACCAGGGCTGGAATGATCCTTGCCTCCTGATCTGCAGAGCGACCATACCTCGCTCAGGGCCGCTTAAGGCTCTGCATCCTCCCCACTTCATGTTCCATTAAACTTCATCCAAACCCCTCAGCGACTCACGGCTGTATGACTCACCCTCTGCAGCAGCTAACACAAATTACATATGGAACAATATCCTGCTATAAAAGGGAGTGAGTGTGTCTGCATCACAATTGTTAACCTTGAGCAGAAAGGCCCTGGACTCTGTGCATTCAACCTAAAGACATGGCGAGCTTTATTATGAAATATTTACTTTACTACAGCATTTCAGCTCTACCTGAGGAAAAATGTTTGGACTACACAAAATATTGTACTTGTAAAATAATATTAGAATCCTTTGAATACATGGAATTAGTAATAGGAAGCAATAAACAGAAGGTGAAGTGATATAATAGATAAATTTATGATGCAGAAAACATACACAAGGCCAGGCTGTTCTTATACACTGTTCGTAGCCTGAAGTGACCCAAATCTGTTTTTTCTCCCCTATGTGACCTCTATCTGATCTTTTAATTACAGTCTGAAGGACACAGATCTGATTTTTTCAAATGCGACCCAGGCCACTTGGATATGTGGTCCTAAAACTGATACATATCTGATCTTTTGACATGTGACTTCAGTCTGAACGGCCAGGTCGCATTCATCCGACCTACATGTCATCAACAAGTGACAAACGTCACTACTCTGCATTGAAGTAGGCGGAGGCATCCATGTTTACTTCTATAAACACTGAGCATGCTCACTGCGTGTGACGTCTTTGTGTCCTCCATTGTGCATGCGGGACACTTTTGGGGCATTTAAAATTCACACTGGAGATCACATACCAGTCACCTTTAATTGGAAATGTGAAGGACCTCACAAAAAATCAGATTTCACAAAAAATGGATGGATGGATGGAGGGTTCCATAAACACCTCATTTCCACCATTCCTATCCAGTGATAAATCAAGTCAACATTACACCACTTCCAGAGTTACTGTATTTGAACCTAAAGCACATTTTTTCTTAGACCCAAATAAGTATTGCAGTTGCCCAAAACTAAACAAGCTGTTTGCTGTGAAGATGGAAGTTTATTCTGAAAAGACTGCATGAATGTTAGGAGTGGAAATTGACACATGATGCTGGACATTTGTAGCAGAACAAATGACCAGTGGAGTGACCGGGTGTCCTTCTTTGTGCAGGACTGCACAGCATTTTCATCACATCCTGCAAACTGAGAAAATGTCCTACATTTGATGAGCAGCTGCAATGAACTCTGGGAAAGTATTTATTCATGGACAAAGCCACTGGAAAACTATTTGTGAAAGTTTTTCGTGAGTTACTTTTTAATTCCGCACCCTCTGTGCAACATGTACAGTAAAAGCAGCACACTGAAACACCTGGCTCACACATAGACAAGTCGATCTGTGGACACATTCCTCCTGAAACCAGATAACAAGAAATAAACAAGCAGCAGACTTGAATTATGTCGATGCATGCAGGGAAACTATCCCATAAAGAAATGTGACCCCCCTCCCCCCCCAGAAAAAAAATCCTTCACATCTGTTTCTAATAATCAGGTTTTAGAATATATTTAGTGTACAGCAGTGTTTAGGACTGAGTGTGTCACATCAGCTGTGAGACAAGAGCTGGGCGATCAATAATATGATAATATTGTAAAAACATTTTTCTGATATGGACAGAAAATTCAGGAGCTGATGCCACGACCACCTGATGTATATCTTTGCCCACACGTGTCTTTTCTGCTCACCTTGAAGACAAACATCTCCCTTCTGAAGAAGGCCACAGTGTTGAAGTTGCCGTCACAGATGTTGGGTTTGCCGTTTCCAGGCAGCGCAGGCCGGTCGCCAGGCGGCCGTGCGGGACGGGAGTGACGGTCATGCTTTCGTTCAGAGGTGGAGTGTGTCCTCCGTGAAGGTAAGGTGGGTAGCGGCCTGGTGGGCTCCAGCATGGCCGTGGGAATGCCTGGTGAAAACAACATGAATTACTCCAGTGTGGTCACTAATGTGATGCTCAAATACAGTTTGTGGGTTGAGGAGCCAATACAATACTTAACGTAACACAATCCAAACAATCAATGTGTCATTAATTTTAGTGGTGTAAACAATGTCACAAAACAGATTAACTTTTTTATTTTCCATTAGCAGAAAGCTGTGATTTATTATTATATTATGTGGTGTATATACTATTATCCAAATATACAACTAATATGTCAAGTAACAACGTGTGAGGGAATTTTCCTTATTATTAGATAAGCTATGTTGTAAACCTGCCTTTAATAAATCATAAATTGTGGTCTTCTAAAGGTTAGAAAGACTTTTTATTCTATATAATTAACATGCACACAGTATGTTGCTCCTGCACAGTTTGGGTACAAGATCACTTCTTTCGGGACAATCCAGGGAGAGAGACTCATCATGTGTTAGACAGAAGGAGGAGCACAGCAGTACATTCATCAGTATGTAAAAATACATACAGTACATGTGTGTCACACAGAATCATTTGTCTGAGTTCTTCCTTGAGCTGCTGAGTATCTGAATCTACACAAAATAATCCTAAAAATGTTCCAGGTTTTTGAGATTGAAGAAGAACCATATTCTGCAATAAAGCACACCTGCATGCCAACAGTGACATGCTGATATAAAGCCTTTCACTGAGAGTGCATGGTACAGTATTTCCAGGTGCTGGAGAGATGGCACAGCAAATAGGATCAACACCCAGCAGATCCAATAATAACAGGCTCTGTTAGCCACCTGAGCACCAGAACAGTAGAAAAATAGCACATTGCTTCAGTGGTTGTATTTTATTCTGGATTCATTTCTGACTTCCAGTGTTCTGGCTCAAATTTGGGTCTAAAAAGGTGAATTCAGATTAAATTCCTCACTCCTGTTCAAAAGAGTAGAGTAGTAGAGAGTAGTAGAGGAGAGTAGTAGAAGAGTAGGGAACTCAGTGAGAAAGAAAGAGTCCAATTAAAGTGAATGAAATGATGCTGGAGGCTCTTTATCCCACCTGCCAAACAGGACATAAATACTTATACTAAACATCCATTACTGTCATATATACTCACTGGCCACTTTATTATTATTACCTTTTTCCTTCAGAACTGCCTTAATTCTTCATGTCATACTTTCAACAAGGTGTTGGAAACATTCCTCATGGATTTTGCTCCATATTAACATGACACCATCACTCATCTGCTATCATTTATGATGAGAGTCTCTGTTCCTCCACATCCTAAAGGATCTATTGGATTGAGATCTGGTGACTGTGGAGGTCAGTGGAGTCCAGTGAACTCTTTGTCATGTTCTAGAAACCAGTTTGAGATGATCTGAGCTTTGTGACATGGAGCATTATCCTGCAGGAAGTAGCCATCAGAAGATGAGCCACTGTGGTCATAAAGGGATGGACATGGTCAGTAACAATACTCAGGTAGGCTGCAGAGTTTAAACCATGATCAGTTGGTACTGAAGAAAATCTCCTCCTCCATTACACCAGCAGCAGCCCGAACCGTTGATACAAGGCAGGATGGATCCATGCTTTCATGGTGTTTACTCCAAACTCTGACCATCTACCAGCTGAATGTTCAGCTGAAATGGAGACTGGTCAGACCAGGCAGCGTTTCTCCATCTTCTATTGTCCAGTTGTGGTGATCCTGTGTGAACTGTAGCCTCAGTTTGCTGTTCTTAGCTGACAGGAGTGGCTCCAGCTGTGCTCTTCTGCTGCTCTAGTCCATCTTCTTCAAGACTCCAGTGTTGAGCTTCACACATGATATTCTGCATTCCTTGGTATCCAGTGGATATTTGATCATGATCATAATTAAGCTGATTAAAAATTTTAACTCAATTAACCCATCTGCAGCGCAGAATGACTCTGTCTACAATGCATCTTGGGCAGTTGGTCATTGAGCAACACTGGGGTCTGTTCAATGAAGCCCATTCAGTAGTAACTAAACTTGCATTCTCTCCACCAGCTGTAAACATTATGAATATGAGTTTATGGTCTGAGTGGTTAGTTTAAATACTGTTATAATACAACATGATGTCCATTTACTGAATCATGGTCTAACATATGGTGAAAATAACACATAAAGGTTTGGGGCGTGGCTACAGTGTGATTGACAGGTCTGTGCTGTCATTACATCCTGAAGAGGAGCAGCACTGATGGTCTGAACTCTCAGCTCATGTTTCCTTCATCTGAGGAGACACTGACACCGTTTACCAGTAAGTAACGTTATGTTGAGCCACAGTTAGCATTCCAGTTAATATCACTGTTCATGTCAATTATGGAGGCTCATCGCTGATCACGCTAGCTCGTTAGTGCTAGCATTAGCTGATAACATAGTGGTTGCTATGCTAATGGTATCAGTGTAATATATACCTCTCTGTCTACCTTCCTGTCTGTGAAGAACTGATCCTCCTCAAAGTAGTGTTACTGTACGTTGTGATTTTTGTTTCCATTTACTTTTCCATCATGAGTGTGGAGCTAATGTTAGCATCACATTAACACATGCAACACAGGTTAGCAGTCTGGTAATGGTACTGTACCACAGGTGAGACATATGTTCCGGTGTTGATGGTTCACATACTGTACTCCCATTCTTAACTTCTTCATGCAAGTTTTGAACCCACTTCTGTCTCTTTATTAAATATGGGCTTGATAGAAACATTATTTACCAGCACATTATTTCTGAGCCAGCAGTTTTTTACTGCTTCTTTGTGTCTTTGTATACACAGCAACAACAGAAAGCTGTCATAATTATTTCAGAGCAGACAAAAAGTGTGTCTGCGTCTGACAGGCCTTCACTTACAGAAAAAAGGTTCCTGAAATGTGAGGCATCTCTGAAATGGAACGAAGTGTCTTTGGTGTAAACACAAAGGAAAGAACACAATGTCACACAGTTAGTTTTCCTTCCCAGGCAAACGTTGGTCAGCGCTGTAGGCCGTTTATCAGTCTGATCCTGCTTTGCTTTCAAATATATTTCGCTCAGTGCAGTGCCGTTCCTCATAAGCCAGCCACTTTAAGATTAATAATTCATGTCCGAGGTGTGCTGTTTTTGCCTTTAGGTCTCAAGTGAAGTCAAGTGCTTCCTCAATTTCAATTCTCAGACTTCAAGCTATAATCCTCCAGAGTTTCATGGGATCAAACTCAATTTTGATAATATTTCCGGTCTGCATTTTCTCTGCAGTCAGAGGCAGCTTTTCCCCTAAATTGTGCCTGAATGGAACTAGTGATGTCTGCAAAAGACAAAGATGTGTGCAAATAAACATACTAATTGCATGACATTTAAACAGTAACATTTGAATTAAATGTGATTAGTAAATTTAGTGACACGGTGGTGTAGTGGTTAGTACTGTCGCCTCACAGCAAGAAGGTACCAGGTTCGATTCCCTTTCTGTGTGGAGTTTGCATGTTCTCCCTGTGTCTGTGTGGGTTTTCTCTGGTACTCTGGCTTCCTCCCACCATCCAAAAACATGCATGGGGATTAGGTTAATTGGTTAATTTAAATTGACCGTAGGTGTGAGTGTGAGTGGTTGTCTGTCTCTATGTGTCCTGTGATGAACTAAAGACTTGTCCCTAAGACAGCTGGGATAGGCTCCAGCCCCCCCATGACCCTATGTGAGGATAAGAGGTAGAACATGGATCGATGGATAGTAAATTGTATTTATCGTGTGTTGTTTATTTGCACCAAACTGGAATTAAACTAGGAAATGTTTGGAAAAGTCAGTGTATTGAAGAGTTGAGGTTAAAAGAGAGGAAAACTTCTCTGCCTGTTTTGACTCAATAAAATGCACAAATTGAAAATGTGCATAAAAACAGGTGGATGGAAACACATCAGTGCCTACCCTCAGTCTGACACTGATAGACCAACTAAAGAACACCGTAGTGCCCTCTTAAACGATTATCTTCAAAGTGGTGGAACAGATTGCACAATGAATTATTAAACAGACTACTTACCGTAGATTTTCTGGATGCCCTGCAGGTCGTCCAGAGGCAGTTTGAAATTGTGTGTGTCCATGTACTGATAAAAAGGAGCCATGATGGCGCTGGGATCATTGGAGTGCTCCAAACCCAACGCATGACCCAACTCATGTACCGCCACCAGGAACAAATCATTACCTGGAGACAGAACGAAGAAGAAGAGCCGAGTCAAACATGAAAGAGAAGAATAAAAGAGGAGATTGATGGAGACAGAGAGATGAAAAACAACAGGAAGAGGAGATGAAGAGGCAACAGAGCTGGGAAAGAACGGCAGAGTGAGGACGACATGAACCAAGACAATAAAGATGAGATGAAAGGAAGCCAGGATGAGAATCAGCATTACTTTCAGCATCACTGACAGCGTTTGGAAAGATTATACGTAGCAGAAATCAGGCAGGAAACAGAAAACCAGCACCACTTTGTGCTGCTGACAGACATTTTTACTGGGTTTTCTTCAGTTAAAAAAAACACAGTTTACAAAGAAAAAACCCTCAACATTTCCCTCCTGCCTGAAACGGAGCAAAGCCTCCCTGGTGTAAACACAACGGAAAAGACCAAAGACACCAAACACACTGTAGAAGTGAGCTAAAGTTAGTCTGTGATGCCGTTGACTCATCAGCAGTGTAATATGATTCCCACATCAAAAGAGGACTTTGGGGTAAATGGAAAGCGACTGTCAGCTTGTGAATCTGAAGCTCCCGCTTTTTAAAGTCCAGCATGAGCCACTTCTTCAAACGCTGCTGCCTGACGGGGATTACTTAAAGACTGCGCCAAACTGTTTAGTGCCACATCACGTCAAATTCACCAGTTCACACAAAATTAGATTTGAAATTCATAATCTGTGAATGTAGGCTATAGAAATGTGCAGCTGCTGCTGCTTGAAGATTGCAAAAATATACCAACGAACAACAACATCTTTTGAATTTGGAATATGAAAATGCCCTACTGGATACAACCTGACATTTCTGTCTATGGCTGTCCCTTCAAATGTTATAATCACAGCTTGTAGCAACAGATGTATGTAAATGAGGCAAAGACCCCATTTACACTCATTATAATTAGTCACTTAAGGGCAGTGTTGTCGGCAGAGCAGGTAGTGAACAGATGTTAAAGAGTGTAAACTCATCAGTCTCTTAAAGACGTCATTTTTATCCTCAGTCAGTCGCTCCGTCTCATTAAAGCAGCAGGAAAAAGCAGAAGACAGACCAGCGCTGTGGAGGCGTATATCTGCTCTCTGATCAGTGGAGTGGATGGTGTAGGATGATAAATGTGGTTATTTTCATTATCAATTTATCTAATACATTTTTCTCCACTAATGGTTTGGTCATTAGGATGATTTACAGCAAATAGTGAAGCTCCCAGAGTCATAATGAGGAAATTGGTATTTTTTTGGAGAGACTACAATTTGTGGAATTGGTCCAGACCAGTATTGCATCATTTTCAGCCACTAAAATTTCTGTTTTTTGCCTGGAGGTGTCTCATGGAAAGAGTCTCGCTCAACTAGAAGTTTCATTCTGAAACCTGAAAGTGACTGAAAACCATGGTGGAGTAGAGAGGAATATGTCATGGTGGAAACATGAGTTGTGTGGTGTTACCCCTAATTTCCACTGAATGCAGAACCACGCCGACGTCTGTCACTGTCATTCATCCACTGTCCATCAAGACCCAACAGATCCGTCTGTCGCTGGAATCACGAGGACTAACGAAGCCACAGATAATATTATCTGACTGTAATATTATTCTGGACCTCCACAATCAGCATCTCCTCATCAACGGTGTTAAAACTGTTAAACAGCGTCCAAAAAAACTTTTAACCGCTCTCTTCCTGCCAATTATACCATCCGCTGTGAACACAAATTATTTTATTTTGAAAATAAACACGATCTGCTATGTTGCCGTGGTCCATCAACAAAAATAGACGCTCTGTCTATGTATTTTGTTCTGCGTTTGGTGGAAATGAACACATTGAATGGAAAGCTATCAGGTCTGATGAAATGTTGGCATCGTTCCACATTTAGTGGAAATTAAGGATAAGGTTAAGTGTTGTCTGAAAGACTTTCAACATCATGGCTGAATGTCCATAATGTGGACGAGGTCTTTGCCTTCAAAGGGCTGCTCAGATTTATTTGAGCAAATATATAGAAAGAAATTAATTTTTAAGGATGAGACTTCCTGAGCTGGACTGAACAGTATCAGACAGATGGAAGGTAAGGAACAGGTTAGATTTCTGTCGGGTTTATTCCATAATGTTTCATTTATAATTTATAATAATGCTGGGATACATAAGGGTGGGGCTAATCTGTGATTGACAGTGTTGTTTGTGATTTTGTCTTTGGAATTAATTTACTAATTTAAGTTATTTTGGTCACCTAAAACTATTCATCATTCAGTTGTATTTAGCTCCACCAGTGTGGTGTCACACCTCAAAAAAAAAACAAAAAACATGATGGTGATGCCAAAATGCCAAACAACAAACCAATGGGTGACGTCACAGTGCCTACATGCATTTCCTCTACAGTCTATAGTCTGGTCTAGAGCCCAGACATGAACTGCTATCAGGTAAAAAAGAGTGTGTGAACGATCGTGTGTCTTCAGTCTCAGCTGGCTGTTAGCTGGACATGGGGAGCGTAAAGTGTGTAAATAGGAAATAGATGACAAGGCTATGGCTCAGGCAAAATTTAAGGATTTGTATTATTTCTTATTTTTCCACTTAAAGTGCTCCATAATGGTAATAAAAACAACTACTGCTGCTATCCATGCTTATATCACAAGGAATGGAAATCTCAGTAAAGAGAATAGAAGGCTGCTTTCCTGAATGTCATGTGTTGATGTGAGGCTTATTAAAACCATTTTCTCTGTCATAATCTTATGAGCTGAGATTGTGAGCCGCTGTCAGATGCTTAATGACTTCTTACGGTTTGAATGAATACATTTCATCGGCTGGATAATTGGTTTGACTCTGTTTGAACCTAATTATCTTTTTTCTTTACTCAGGCAGGTCTGTTAAAGGATTATATCTGACAGCAGACTCCTGGACATAAATGTAACTGTATACACGCTCAAAGGCTGAGGTTTCTGTTTCAGTCAGTTATATATTTGTTTTCCCCATTTCCAGTGGACGAAGTAGAAGTGGACATGAACATGGACATGGCCAGGTTAACGACCTGTCAATCACACGGTAGCCCCGCCCTAAAGCATCCTCTGCTTTATGGTCTGTTTGACCCAAAGAAGACTAGAAACTAGTGACTGAGACCATCATGTTTACAGTGTTTACTGATGGAATAAATGAAGAGAGAAGTAGGACCATTTTCTCGTTGACTTCTATACAATCAGAGCAGTCCACATCAGACAAAGTTTGGCTACAAAACAGGCAAATTCATATGTTATATTAATCTCTTTATCTCTTCCCTTTCTGACACTGTCACCTTTAAACACTCTTCTGTCCTCACAGTGCTGCCTCTTTCATCCCCTCCTCCTCCTCCTCCTCCAGACTTAATCTCTCCGCTCCCTATGCCTCTCTTTCTTCCACCTTGCAAGAAAGATAAAGATGATTTTACAGCACAAGTCATACACTTTATGTACAGCGGCTCGAGGGAATTCCCAGTGGGCTCTCTCTATGTGTCTGTCTTCCCCTTGTGGCTGGTCTATAGTCTGCTTTGCCGCCCCGCGGTGACGATAACGGCTCCCTCCATCATGTTTGCCCTGGCAGTCGTCTGCCCGCCTGCGATAAAGATGATGTTTGATATCGCTGTGATGAAAGCTGTCTCTCAAGTAATCCCAGTGTGGCGTGTCCACAGAGTGTGCTTTGTTCAACTTCAGCAGTTCCCCTGCTGAACTGCTCGTTTTTCGGTAGAAATGAGTTTGCATGCCAGAGACTGTTTTGTACAAGCAGCGTTTGAAATTAACTTTTTGGTTCACCTGCCAAGTTTTGGTTAAGTAAAAAAAAATAATTTCTCTCTCTGACCCAAATTATTACTATATGGTATATATTTTCCATAGAAATACAATGTGTCTGCCCTTTTCATTACATATCCTTTCAATTAGCCGACAAGAGCACATTTCTCCAACACTCGCTCCACCACTTCTCACAAAGATAAAGGGAAGGATGAAGCTTTCCCTCCAGTATCTGCACAGAGACAAAGTCTGAAAACCTCTTTATCAGAGCAGAACTGACTGTCAGGGACTTCAAACGTTACCAGCCAGAGGCATCAAAGACACACTTTTATGTCATTTTGTGTTTCGTCATGGTAATACTGGACCAATAGTTCAGTTAATATTGTTCGTTCCAGATGGATAATAAGCACTTCTAAACACTGTCAGTGCGTCTCTGCCCTGCTGGAGGATTAGAGGGTGTTGCGAACAAAATGCAATAGCTGACATTATTAGTTAAATTTATTTTTTTCCTTTTGGCACATGTCATATTTATGTGGACTTTGCTCCCTGATCCTCCATCTTGAAGGCCCTTAAACCAGAGCAGTGACAAATGTTGTGACACGGATTAAAGATGAATGATTCTTCTTAAAGTGTGAGATACAGCCGGCGAAATCTAAACTAAATTTAAAACTGGGAGAAACATGAGAAACCAATCAATTCTAACACTCATCTGCTGTCACAGTTATTGTATAGATGGTATTGTGGAGAAGTAAAGTAAAAGTAAATCCTTGGAGGTCACCTGTATATTTTATACAGGTGACCTCCATGGATTTACTTTGCATTGCTAACAGTTTATTGATATACAGTAACACTGTTGGGTGGTAGGTGAGCCCAGAGCTTTGGCCTGTCCAAACCCTCATCAACTGTCATCTTTCATCACCCTTCATGGTCCTCAGACGATGAACTCTACTGAATTTGGTGATTCTATTAGTCCTTTAGCAGCACTGGCAGGCTGACTGTTCATGTCTTTCTGTGGAAATTCTTGGGTTGTCATTAGCCAGAGAACTTCTTAGTGGACTAATCGACTCATTAATTTGATCAACAGATGTGTAAAACTGAGTTTCTCCACAGAGATTTTCATAATAGCACCACTTTAAATCTGGTTTACCAGACGTGTTCATGAGTTTCTTAGAAATAGCTCATTCAGCATGAAAACAAAAATAAAAATTGATTTACTGACTGAAGAAATCTTAGTCAACAAAGACCTAATGACTGATGGTCCACAGGAGCCGTCCTTCACACTCTTTCCATTCATTGTCTGTGGAAGCAGCAATGTTGAGGGTAACGCTTAAGTAATCTTTAGCATTACTCAAACATGTTGTTACTGGCAGTACTTAATATCCTTCAACTACCTCCATGACAGAAGGACAGAAAAACAACAGAGTTTGATCAACACTCATCATGACGTGTCTTTGGCTTTAGTGCTCAAACTCACTGCAGAGCCAGTACACATGTCTTTTCAGGGGTGGAAATATGAACACTACATTCAGCGTAAACTTTCCCAGGTCAGAAATAACTCTCCACCGCTCCAGTGTTTGACAGGAGACGATCT
This sequence comes from Synanceia verrucosa, assembly GCA_029721515.1. Taxonomy (NCBI): domain Eukaryota; kingdom Metazoa; phylum Chordata; class Actinopteri; order Perciformes; family Synanceiidae; genus Synanceia; species Synanceia verrucosa. Next base: position 25,151,149 of record CM056552.1, on the reverse strand, counting down.
CTCCATCCACCTCCCAAACCTCCACACATCGGCTGTAGATTCATCCAATACGAGTCACTGGATCCACTGAGCTGGAAACATGACGGAGCAGGAGACTGTCTCCAGGTGTTAACAGGTTAATGTTGTCCCTCAGCAGTGATGAGGTGAAGATGAGAGTTTGTCCTTCTGAAGCTGATACCGTGAATTAGTTTTTGTCACGTCTGAGAACTCTGAGGTCTCACTATTGCCTTTCTAATCTTTCGATTACTGTGTGTGTGTGTATGGAGGGATTTTAGAGATAAAGAGGAGTGTGTGGGTGAGCACAAGAGCACCTGAGCATAGACACATAGACACATACAGATAACTGGTACGCTACAGTATATTAGTTATACTGGTATATATATTTTATATATATACTGTAATCTACAGTTTAACGGGGGGAAAAGAATGGATGCATGCATGTGCACAAAAGTAAACACCACTAAAATGAAACTGCCTTGATGTATTCATCCTGACAAATACTCCCTGGGACCGTTCATACTGCCATGAGATGCGTGGACTTGCTGCAGAGTGTTTCTGCACATTCAGAGCTCCTCTGTCAAAGCTAATTCTCTTTACTGCTAATCTCTCAGAGCACATTCCTCTCCCCTTCGATCACTGCCTCTCTCTCTATCTACTCGTTAGTTATTCAAGCAGAGGGAGTCTGGCACAAGTCATTTGTCACACAGAGATAGAAGAAAGAGGAAAAACTACAAAGTGTTTTCTTCATGTCCATTTTTCATCCGATGACTGAACATTGTGACGCTCAAAGATAGCAGAGTGACAATTGAGGACATCTTGACATTTCATTCACAAATATTATATATTAACAATTGAAATGATAAATAATGACTTAATCAGCTCATTGAAGTCATTCACTAGGCTGCAACATTATCTTGTCAGCCGTTTATCTCCATTTCAGGAATTCTCTCAAGGTTGTGATCAATATAATAACATTAATTGTGATATTTTTAAGACCGCTACCTGTCATTCCTTCTCTTTCTGTATTTTTTTTTATGGAGGATTTATATATATAGTCCAGAGCCAGACCGGATATCAATACCACCCAAGGTGACAAAACTTGGTGCCATGATAAGAAGTCAAATAATACATGATCATTTATTTTTTTTAGCTGTAAACCTGGATTTTTGTACCTTAAACAATAGGCATGTATTTCATGCATAATTTTGCTTGTTAACGTTGTTCTTCAGTGAGGCTGGCACTCAGTTGGTCGATATATACAGGATTTTGGTATTCGAAGGATTGCCATGAAATTTGGTAGAAACATTAACATTAACCACTATGATGATCCTCTAATATTACCTCTAGTGGTAATCATTTGCATGTGTCCCATACTTTGGTTTACCAAATACCCACAAAACTAATGATGTCAGCCTCAGCTGCTAGCATGCTAAGCTAAGCCCTTAAATCTAAGTACAGCCTGATACAGGAGTCTGCAACAGTATTACAAAACGTGACGCTCAGGATCCCAAACAAATTCAACCTAAATGAGGCTGAAACTATTTGACATGTCAACAAAGTGAAGGAGCGCCTCACCGTCATGGTTGGCGTTGCCCAGCGTCCAGGGCTCGTCAGAGTCAAAGTGAGTGTCTCCTCCAATGCCAGCGCCAGGGAAGTAGGCGTGGGCTAGGAAACCCCCCTCTCCGTCAAACGGAGAGCTGTCACCATGGAAACCAGAGGCGAAGAAGATCATGATATCAGCCTCTTTACCCTCGTTCTTGATCTCTGAGTATGGCACCTCCTGAATGGGACATGAAAGGAGCAGAGAGGTCTAAATAAAGTGAGAAATAATGATTTTCTGTCATTAAAACAATTTTTTCCTAATATTATGGGAAAACAAGTCATCATTTTCATACTGTTTATACTTTTTAATCTGGATGTACACAGAACATCAGAAGCACCACTGTTTAACAGAAGTGATCACTCGTGATGATGATGAGGTTTGCTCTGACCTGGAAGGACAGCGGAGTGACCGTCTGCCACACGTTGAAGGCTTGTCGGATCGCTCTCTGGGTGTCCTTCTCTCCCACTTTAGGGGTGAAGTTGGATATGCTGCAGGGAGGTAAAGGATTATGCATGTGAACAAGACGACAGGGACCAGAGAACTCCATCAGAGCTGCATGTCGGATAACTTTTCCTTAAAGTGACAACCCAACATTCATGCTGCAATTGGCCAGTTGAGTCGAGGAAAAATAAGTTGAGTTTCAATTTCTCTCTCAAACTTCCTTTTTTCATTTGTCAGACAACTATTTCTGTCTTTTTCTTAAGTTCAAACAGGAACAACATGATGAGTGCCCTGTGTCAGTGCTAAACTAGGTCTGTTTTTTACATTAAGGTGATTATCTATGTGTATAGGTGATTCATTATTTAGGTTATCTAGATTTAAGTATTATAGAAAGAGGTAGGGTCACATTGTTTACTGCTGTCTACCTCTTTCTGACATAAAATATCTATTCAATTGTTTATTCTGTATATGTTCACTTTCATTTTAATGTTCATTTTTGTTTTGGTTTCTCATTATTTGCTATGGTATCTAATAATAACAACAAAAACACTAGAAATATTATACAGGACTTTAGCATTTCATTCAACAGTCATCAGAGGGTCGGTTTTTTTTGCCCCTTTGTAGAACTAATTTAAAACAGGTGACGTGGAATGAATTACCTTTTCTGGTCTCAGAGAGTAATATTATGAGTTTTAAGAAAACGCTAAATTATTATTATAATGATTGTTATTTATTAATCCAGCAGGTATGAAAGAACATTTTTGTTACATGTTGGATTTTATATAACTAGTTGAGAGGTGTCCAAATGAGCTATTTGCTTCTCTTGTAGTATTATGGTAACTCAGGAAATGTTACATCAAATGATCCTTAAGAATGAATCTGAAACGAACTGTCAGTATGTCAAGCTACAGTATTATTTGATTTAAGTCTGAGCAGGTGTCTTGTGTCGTGTTTGTGAGTATAAATATGAATTATTGTAATTTATGTTCGCTGCATTTGTTTGTTGATGAAATTGGTGAGAGCCCAGGAAGAGGAGCTGTGGCTGAGTTCCAACAACTAATGGGGATCTAATAAATAAATCAAATAAATCATATCTAAGCATTAGGTTTTCCATGTTTCCACTTCTGTTACTCTCAGTGATCTTTAATCAAATCATCAGTATCATTAAGTACAAATAATAGATTCATATTCAGCATTGATACTTTAGGTTTAATACTCAGACATTGTAGCAGCAGCAGGGTTAAGGCTTTTCTATGTTTGAGTTGATGCATGTGCAGTTATAAGAGACGAATGAGGCAGAACTGCCATTATAGAGACGTGTAATCCATATCTATAATGCTGTGAGAGAGGGAAAGGTTTATGGTTACATGCTTTATCACTCACTTCACCTTATACTGCGAGGATACACTTTGATGTAACAACCTTTTAAACTACTACTTTCTGAACATGAAAGACAATACCAGAGAGAGAGAGAGAGAAGAGGGGGAGTGGGAAGACAGATGGAGTGATTGAAGAAGCCAAGGAGGGATGGAAAAGAAAAGCCAAGACATGAGAGTGAAATGAAGAAAAAAAGGACTGGATAAGACTGAGTTCATTTCACACAATCTGTCTCTCAACAGGGGACAAATGTCCCCCTACCCAACCAGAAAAGTACATTATGGGAATAAATATCAGCACATTACACATTTGCCATAATTCAGCATTTAAACACAAGTGCACAAGAGCTGTCTGATGTCAATTTCAAGTCCATTTGGCAAAGAAACAGAAACGCTTTATTCTGTAGTTCACGAGTAGTTGGGCATGTTGTCGTGCTGGGATGGATATGACACTGCTGCTGTGGGTTTAATGGAGTGATTATGAAAAAAATAATTGACTGATCAGATAATGCAGATTGAGTCACATGTGAAGAGGAATGGCTTGTTTGTTCACATTGTTCAGTCACTTTATGTTTACTGCTGAGATACTTTAAATTTCCCCTTAAATTTCACTGTGTAATAAATGAAGGTGTGTCGCTGTGTGTTCGGACAGATTTTGTTCTGTCTCAGCGACTCTAAAGTGCCACACTGACTCTCACAGTTAAGCAAATTTAAGTCCTCCACTCTTCTGACAGGCTGTGTGCTGCAACATCATCAGTGACATTCAGCAACTGAACTCTGAGGCAAAATATGTATAACGTTATCCTCAATAAAAATATAGAAATCTTCCGTGGCCATGTTTGGGAAAAAAATTAAAGCACATGCTTTTGCAATGACATTTTACACGGTGACTTGGTGCCTGCCTGCCATCAGTATTAGATGTGACCATGGTGCTCTGGTTTCTCAGCTCGACTTTCTCCTGACATCTCCATTGAGGAGTTTTGTTTGAATAAATGCAGGAGAGCTTGACACACATACTGTATTTCCAAATCTATCCCAGGTGTCAGCGCTGACTGTGATTGGTCCATTCTGGAGGAGCACAGTGCGTGTCCAATAGGATTTTAGAAAAGAAAAACACCAACAGCTGACGACAAAGATCTGCTGAGCCTGAAAGAAACGAGTAACAACAAGCTTCCTAGAAATGTAGTGGAGTCAAATGTCAGAAGTATCCAAATACTCAAATAAAGTACAGAAAATGTACTTAAGTACAGTACTCCATTACTGTCCATCAATGTATGGATATATATGTTTGCTGAAAAGTGGACACAAGTAAGTTTGTAAACCCAGTTGATCTTCTTCTGCATTTCATAACTCTAAAGTTTATTTAATCCAACCTCCCACCCTGAAGCCAAGTGACTGAGGTATGTGTGTGTGTGTGTGTGCGCGCGCGCCAACCAGCTATAGGTAGCAGTTGTCTGATTTGAGTAAATGGTGCGGAACGTTACAGCACTGAAGCCGGCCAAATGACCTGTGGCAAAAACACACAGATGGTCATAGTGTGCTGTCACACACACACACACACACACACACATACACACATACACACACACACACATACACACACACGTCTAGCACTTCAGTTGGATATGCAGAGATGCTCATTGCATTTGAATAACAAAATGTACTGCAGCTGTCTAGTTGCCAGTGATGGTCCTAGAAATGATGGTCCTGGACCAGAGATACGTTGAATGTAGCATCCGGTCAGAGCAGGTGATATGATGTAAGGAGTTGTTCAGTGTCATATTCACTGCACAAATGCAGCAGTTTTAAGTGCAACCATGTACCTGTTTCCTAAACCTAACTAGAGTGGTTTTGTTCAAGTCGTTAAGTTTTTGAGAGTAAAGGAGAGGAGAGATACACTGAAAACATAACATACTAACTAACATGTTCACCATCTTGGTTTAGCATGCTAACATTTGCTAATTAGCATTAAACACCAAGCACAGCTGAGTCTGAAGGGAACGTCTTTGGTTATAAACCAAAGTATTGAATGAAAAGTCAGGGGATCACCAAAATGTCTGAACCAAATGTCATGACAACCTCATTATGATGCTGGAGGAAAAGTCATCGGGATCCAAACCCAGAGGGATTGATCCTCTGGGGAACATGAGCATTGGTACGGAGCTTTGTGGCAATCCATCAGGTAGCTTTTCAGTTATTTCTGTGAGAACCAAAGCAGTGGACTGACTTTCAGACAGACATTTCCATCCTCACAGCCGTGCTGCTAGTGTGGCTTAAAATAGATGAAACAAATCACATCCTTCTGACATTCCTGCATTTACATCAGTTCAAAACATAAAGACACATCTGCAGTGTCTGCAGCCTGAACAGCTAAAGATGCAGATGTTCTCTCCCCTTTCTGCTTCTCATCCGTTTTCAACTCAAAAGTGCTTTGTTGGCAGGAAAGTTAAGAACAACGTAGCCGAAGCATCACCATCAAAGTGAAGCATCCTTCCTGTGATTGCTCTGTTTCTGTCTTCCTGCCTCTTCTTTATTCATCCCTCTTCTTTGCCTCTCTCTCTGACACCCTTTTTCCACTGATTTTAATTCCTCTCTGTCCTGAGGCATCATAGTTGCATAATCCTGGAGCATCTAGCAAAGGGTGATCACTTACAGTTGCCAGCAGCCCTAAAATTCCTCTAAATGTGTCTCTCTGCATTGCTGTCAGAGTTGACTCGTTGCTCCAGCTGCTCCTAAATTACTGTTCAGAGCAGAGAGGAAAACTGTCCTGACTGAGCTCATTAATATCCTTAAACACCACTGGTTTCCTCAGTGTCTGCACAAAGCCAAGGTTAACTTCAGAAACACCTTCATTTCTCATCATTTCAATGTAACAAGGAATGTGGGTGGACATAAAAACCATCACAGGGCAAAATATGGTTGAATACTCAACTTCTGTGTAGTGGGATGAAGTAACATGTCTGGGAATGTAATAATGTAATATCTAATAACATACAGAGCATATGGATAGACCATGGAGATTAAAAGGTCATTTATCAATCAGGAATAAGGTTTTTTGGACATTTCATTTCGGACTTCGAACTATTTTAAACTCATTTTCAAGTCTACAGAGCTGTCATGACTGACAAAGAAGTAGTCTAGTCTCAACTAAAGTTTTTTTCCATCGATTAGTCTACACCAGACTCAACAAGACAGTAAATATGCAGGCAGCAAAAGGATAAACTTTGTCTCTGTGGTTTTATATCATAGCATAGTCTAACTTTGAGCAAATATGATAAAAACTAATTTTATTTTTTTGAAACTGCCACTATATCTTAATAGTAGTGTATGAGACGGATATAGAAATCATGTGAAAGAAATCACGCTGAAACTCTCTCAGTCAGATAAAATAGTCAAACTGATCAAGAAAGTGACCATGTTGAAAACGCCACCCACCATCCAGAGCAAACTTTCTGATTTCTAACAGCCAAACAGCATTAAAATATGTTTCTGAAAACAGCGGAGGAGAGGAAAAACAGAATGTTACTTCATATTTGATCAGAGATTCAGCAAAGTGATTGACAGTGAAGTGATCAGTTTACTTTAGGTTATCTAGCAAATACCATCAGCAGCACACAGAGGAAGATGACTTGTTTTCACAGATTATCTGTCTCAAGCACTACTGTCAGGATATAGTGACAGTTGTATTATAATAGCTAATCATATGAGCTCAAAGCGACTGCAGCTTTGAGTCCTCTGCAAAGTGATCTGGTGATATACAGATAAGCCTGTGCTGCCTAAAACAGTTTGATTTGACGACAACTGAATAAAATCTATTTTATTCTTATCCTCATGATACCTTTCCTTTTCGTCGAGTTTATTTTATATCATATTTTAGGCCTGAGCAGCAGCTCAGCCATGAACACTATGCCAAACTTTGAGGCTTCTCACTGATTACTGAAATACATTTTGTTCAAGGAGATCAGCCTTGTCTAAAGGCAGACAGAACCACAGCAATGAGTTTGAAAATCTAAAAAAAAAACAAAATCCATGTTTGGCAAAGGACTGACTCTAGGAGACACCCATAGTTCACGCTAAGTATCATGGGACTGGGAATAACATGGATGAGAGCATCAATCTTAAAATATTGCTGGTGAACGACATATATCTGAACATGAATAATGTAATCTGTGCAGCGTTGTGTTGCTTCTGAAAAACGTTAACCATTGCAAATGGGTTCAAATGAGTGTAATTCATAGGAGACAGGGCTGGCTCTGGAGATAGTTAGAAGAAGAACAATGAAGTTAAAACTGATTTGAGTGACGCAGCTTGAACAAAGGCAGCAGGGCTGAAGACACAGAGCTGGACTGCAGGAATGTGACCGCTGACAGCAGGAGGGCTGTGGAGACGAGCATACAGTAAGAGGTAACCAGAGAGGACTGTGATCTCACACTGTGGCTTTTATGTGAGGCTGCAGAGTGGCTGGCTGTAATGTGGGAGGGCTGGGCTGCCTTCAGCGTCTCATGGGAGTGGAGTAATTTACATTAGGCCTGTGAAGCTGTGAGCCGTGTGGTATGGAGGGAAAGGCGGAGAGGGTGGAAAGAAAGAAGAGGATGAAAAGGCCAGTTTGATTCAGTGATGCATTTGCTATCTGGAGCTGAAATTTAGGTTTAGGAAATATCTTTGATAGGATTTGTTAAGTTCCTGTCGTGGACAAGATCTGAGTTTATGAAGTTCATGCAGAAATATTTGGTCATGAGTGCTAACATTTGAAAGAAGCTGCTATATAAAACACCCACATTTTTAGAACTGTGATTGCTCATTTCAAAAATTAAATATTGTTTATGTTTGTGGAAGCCATTGGACATTTGCTTCCAACCTCTCAGGGGAGTGCACCTTTAAATAATCATCAATAATAGCAGACACAAACAGTAGCGGGACATCATGATTATTTAGGTTTTGGTTCCTTTTACTGAGGAACTGCCCAATTTAATGCAGTGCTCATGAAACTAAAGCTTATTTTGAATTTGGATGTGAGAGCAGGAGTGGGAGAAAAAGCGAGAGAGCAAGAGAGAGAGAGAGGGAGCATAAAGTGGGCAGAAGCAGCAGTGGGAGCTGGGATGTGTTCAATATCTCGTGGGACGGCTCTAATCTGCATTAGACCTATATTACAAGGCTGAGCAGCCGGCTGGATCGTCACATTGTACAGTGGAAGGGTTTACTGTATGCAGACAGCAGAAGAGAGGAGCAACGAACAGAAAGCTGGAGAGACGAGTGGGTGGAAGTAATGCAGCGATACAAGATGCATTCAGGGTCCTGTGGGACAGAGTTAATTTACATTAGGCCTAGCTGAGTTCAGACTGAGAGAGAGAGCGAGAGGAAAGACAAACAATCAGAGAGAGAAGGGAGGAAAATGGAGGGGAAAAAAACAAACACAGAGGAAGAATTAACAGAAAATGGCAAATAACATGAATATTTATGGATGACAGGACAAGAGATGGATGGATAGATGGATACCTGTAGGAGATCTTTTTATCCCTCCATTTCTGTCCCGTCAGGGCGTAGCGTTTATTCCTCTGCCGGCGACTGGTGTGAGGATGATCAGGGACGCCACAGCGAGGTCTCCTCATCCACCTGAACGCAACACATTCACTGTTTAGCATCTTCTAGACCCACGAACAACTAGAGCTGCTACTTTTGATTAGAGACATTTCAGTCTGTTTTTTAACAATGGAGCCTTGAATTCAGACAAAAGCAGCTTCTTGTTTATAACCAGCAAACACAATGTATCACTGGCAGGCAGGTTACATACTTTATATCACAGTAAACAATTGAGTTTAATAAACAGAGTAGTTTTCATATTGAATAGCCAATGAATTCAAAAAGAATGCTTAACATATTGTACAGACAGACACCATGAAACATGGTTAAGATGTTGCTCTTTGTCAGATGAAGAATGTTGAACGAGTATCAGTTTAAAATGTAATAATAATCACTGGCTGGTTAATACACTCAAGAAAATGATTCTTGTCCCCAATAAACATGAAGCAATATTTTATATATCAAGGTAAACTGTAACTGAAATGTATAAAACTAAAGGTTTATTTAATAAGAATAAGTAAACAGTGTGTAATTAAATAGGACCCTCACATTGAACTTGCTTGATAAAATTACATAGAAAAACTTCATGAAATTAAAATACATAAAGTCAACGTTTTTTGCTTCAACTATTTATTGGAGTGTATTTTGTAAATGCTGCAATCAGACATTGCAGTTCTGTGAAAACCAGCAAACATATTGTTGGACGAGACAGTTTGCACAGAACAATGGATTAAAAGGAGGACAATCACTTTTTCTCTCTCAGGCTCACACAGTGAACAGAGAATCAAAAAATCAATACAGGCCTAGATGTATTAAAGTTAACAGGAGCTGCATTTTTAGTAAAAAACAAACATTTTTACTAAAACATACTACTCATCTGTCTGGAAAAGTAACACGTCTTGAGGACCTCAAGGTAACTGATCAATAAATGGTCATTTTGTGGGTGAACTTCTTTCAACTTATCTTTGGTTTGTATTGTGCGATTACAAACACACTAGACACTCACTCTATAGTGGTCTCGTCCAGTATTCCCGTCACAGGGATGCCGTAGAAGCGCTGCATGGCGGCCACAGCGGACTGCATGGCTTTCTCCTGGCGAAGGTCTGATGTGCGTACATCATGAGGCAGCAGGTAGCCGTAGTTCTTCAGCCACGTCTGAGAGAGGAAGAGGAGTAGAGGCTGGTCACCGTACGATCGATACAACACACTTAGACTTATTGATAACGTAAAACATTTCCTTTACCTCAGTATTCAACCACAGAAAAAAGACATTCATACAGTGTATATTGACTTAAGACAGAAAGTTAAAGCTGCAGAAAGTTAACTAAGAAAAACATTTTACATTAAGTAATTTATATTTATTTATAATTTTTATTTATTTATATTTACAATTAAAGACCTAAGTAAGTGCGAAAATTATTTTAACAGTAAAGATATAATTTTCCAGTAATGATGATTAAAATGATGATTAAAAAATGTAACATATTGTTGCACCGCATAAACAATTCTGAACATGTTGTTATTTTCTGATCCTTAGATATCGTTTATCAGGGAACAACAGAGCTCAACAGCAGCAGCAGTGACACATAATATTCAGGTACTTTAAATTCTTTAGTGCCATAAAGAGTCACACTCCTCAGAGTAGAAAGTCAATCAAATCTCAACACGCATATTGTCAGTTTCACTGTGACTCAGACTTTCCAAAGACGTCATTATCTGATGTCCATCACTTATAAAATGTGAATGAATCCATGTGCAAATGATAAAAACACATCCCGCTCCTGAGAATCATAAGTTTAGTTCAAAAACCTCAGTGACAGTGGTCTGTTCAGCACACTTTTCATGGGTTCAATTTTGCCAAAACATTTATATATTCATATGTATACATATATAAAATAAATTTGCCAAATAAGATGTGAATACATCCTGTGTTCAGTATTTCAGCCACTGAAAACTCTGCCATACAAATTAGACACAAACACACTGGTCCATTAACAGCAGCCTAAAATAAGCACACAACACAACATAAAAAATTCACGTTTCTTGAACGTGAAAATTTTCCTCTGATGAGACAAAAAGCAGAGAATAAAGAGTGGGGTGAAAAAATGAAAGAGAATAAAAACCAGCTCGAGCTGTGGAGAAGAGAGAGGACACAGATTTATGGATTATGTGAAAGAGAAACTCTAGAGAAAGTTATTCCTCTCAAAAATACCAGAGAAAATCTGATTCACACTGATCCAAAATCAATGCTGGAGCCACAACTTTCCTCTGATGATTCTTAGTATGTCGTATTTTCCACTTTGCAGTGAGTCTGTCTCTTTAATATGACATAACGCAATCACACAACCCTCCTGAGAGGGAAAGAGAGAGAAGAGGAAAGCGAAGAAGAGAGGAAAGAGAGGTAAATGAAGAGGGAGGAAGAAAGAAAGAGGGGAGATGAAAGAGAGAAAGAGCAGCAGGGAGACAGATGAGAGAAGGGAAAGGTTGGGGAGAGATAACGAGGAGGAGCTGAGCTCGTCTCTACAGTCGGTCATTAATATTTCAAAGTGTGTGCCAGCCAAGCCCAAGCTAGCCCAGCAAGCAGCTACAGCGTGAACGTCTGCCTAGCTGCCATGATGGACGCTGAGGGGCTCAGTCTGTCATCAATACGAAAATATTCCCTGTCTGATCACAAACAACCTCCAGCAGCATTTCCATAAAACAATCAACGAAATCTGATATTTAAGGAAGGACTGGTTTTCTTTTGTTGTTAATAAAATACCTGAGGAGCTCTCAGGATGCAGTTGGAGCCTGATATGTATCAGATTAGTTATTTTCTTGATGTGTTGAGGTTGTAGGTGAAATTATCAGCCATCACTGGGTGGTGCCTCACTATATACAGTAACTCTCTACATGCAGACAATTTCACTTCTTCCACACTTTTATCAGGGAAACTTTTTACATGCTGGAAGTCATCAAACGCCACAAAAATAAACCTAAATCACAAACTTTCAACAGACTTCAGTCCAGTTTTGACAGACGGCTCTATGTCTTCTCTGTTCTGTTGCACCATCAGATGGTCCAACAAGAAGAAGACACAAACAGAAAGTATAAATCTCCATCAAATGCTCGTGTTTTGATGTAACCGATTCTATGCCTATGTTTCCTCTGTAAAGCTTGGACGTGGTAAACGGTTGCATTATTTCCTTCGGGATGCTATTAGAAGGATTTTTTTTTTTTTATGAAAGAGAAAACAACTGTTGTATTGAAAATCAGTCAGATATTTATCATTTATAACTGTTCACATTCTTCATTCAACATTCACACAGACGACCATGAACAACCCCATCATCTGATTTCACTGACAGTTATATCGTCATGAAACTTGACTCTGCAGGCTACACTGTACCTATTAATCATTGTGTTCATTGTTTAGTTATCTGTTTTTATCCAGCTGCTGCAAAAACAAATAGATCTGTGAAACAAGCTATTTGAGTGCTGGTCTCTTACTCCACTGTTTAGATAACTTATTTTAGACTAAGCTGCCTTTAATCTGAAATGCAAATGTGAACACAGTGCACCACATGGTCCATGAGCCCAAAGGAAACTGATGGCTTTCAATCCAATTAAAAATCTACGGTGATGACAATACCACTATTCTCTAACAAAACAACTCAACCTGATCTATGTAATAGATTTCTGTTAATACTTGGACCCTGATCCACATAGAAAAGAGCCAGAATGAACAAAACACTTCCAGCACAACCGGCAGACAAACCATGTTACTTATGCAGTTTCATCTACAAAAGCTAAATATACAAGTGTTGAGATTTCATCAAGCAAGGCTTCCAGTTATCAAGGTCTTTCATACAAGTTATTTTATTATCAATATTTTATTCTGCAATCTCCAACTACTGACTGTTACAGAGAAGATGCCCAAAAGGTTCTGACAGAGAACTGAAGCCTGAAGAAACTCTGATCTATTTATTGCATCCGCCCTGCTTGGCTGCACACACACACACACACACACACACACACACACACACACATGCACACACACAGGCACTCACTGCAATAAAGTCTCTTCTTAATACAAGTACATACCGTATGTGTTGCTGTTTCTATATGTCAGTGTGTGCTAGCATCTGTGTGTATGTTGCGTCACTGGATTGTGTGTATCGTTGTACCCTGTTGTACGTGCTTTAGTGTGTGTGCATGTGTTTCAGTGTGTGTTCATGTGTTTCAGTGTGTGTGCATGCGTTTCAGTGTGTGTTCATGTGTTTCAGTGTGTGTTCATGTGTTTCAGTGTGTGTTCATGTGTTTCAGTGTGTGTGCATGTGTTTCAGTGTGTGTTCATGTGTTTCAGTGTGTGTTCATGTGTTTCAGTGTGTGTGCATGTGTTTCAGTGTGTGTTCATGTGTTTCAGTGTGTGTTCATGTGTTTCAGTGTGTGTGCATGTGTTTCAGTGTGTGCGCATGTGTTTCAGTGTGTGTTCATGTGTTTCAGTGTGTGTGTGCATGTGTTTCACTGTGTGGGTGCATGTGTTTCAGGGTGTGTTCATGTGTTTCACTAGGTGTGTGCATGTGTTTCAGTGTGTGTGCATGTGTTTTAGTGTGTGTGCATGTGTTTCACTGTGTGTGTGCATGTGTTTCACTGTGTGTGCATGTGTTTCACTGTGTGTGTGCATGTGTTTCAGTGTGTGTGCATGTGTTTCACTGTGTGTGCATGTGTTTCACTGTGTGGGTGCATGTGTTTCAGATTGTGTGTTCATGTGTTTCACTCGGTGTGTGCATGTGTTTCACTGTGTGTGTGCATGTGTTTCAGTGTGTGTGCATGTGTTTCACTGTGTGTGTGCATGTGTTTCAGTGTGTGTGCATGTGTTTCAGTGTGTCTGCATGTGTTTCACTGTGTGTGTGCATGTGTTTCAGTGTTTGTGCATGTGTTTCAGTGTGTGCATGTGTTTCACTGTGTGCATGTGTTTCAGTGTGTGTGTGCATGTGTTTCACTGTGTGGGTGCATGTGGTTCACTGTGTGGGTGCATGTGTTTCAGTGTGTTCATGTGTTTCACTAGGTGTGTGCATGTGTTTCAGTGTGTGTGCATGTGTTTCACTGTGTGTGTGCATGTGTTTCAGTGTGTGTGCATGTGTTTCACTGTGTGTGTGCATGTGTTTCACTGTGTGTGTGCATGTGTTTCAGTGTGTGTGCATGTGTTTCAGTGTGTGTGCATGTGTTTCACTGTGTGGGTGCATGTGGTTCACTGTGTGGGTGCATGTGTTTCAGTGTGTTCATGTGTTTCACTAGGTGTGTGCATGTGTTTCAGTGTGTGTGCATGTGTTTCAGTGTGTGCGCATGTGTTTCAGTGTGTGTTCATGTGTTTCAGTGTGTGTGTGCATGTGTTTCACTGTGTGGGTGCATGTGTTTCAGCGTGTGTTCATGTGTTTCACTAGGTGTGTGCATGTGTTTCAGTGTGTGTGCATGTGTTTTAGTGTGTGTGCATGTGTTTCACTGTGTGTGTGCATGTGTTTCAGTGTGTGTGCATGTGTTTCACTGTGTGTGTGCACGTGTTTCAGTGTGTGTGCATGTGTTTCACTGTGTGTGCATGTGTTTCACTGTGTGGGTGCATGTGTTTCAGTGTCTGTTCATGTGTTTCACTAGGTGTGTGCATGTTTCACTGTGTGTGTGCATGTGTTTCGCTGTGTGTGTGCATGTGTTTCAGTGTGTCTGCATGTGTTTCAGTGTGTCTGCATGTGTTTCACTGTGCGTGTGCATGTGTTTCAGTGTGTGTGCATGTGTTTCACTGTGTGTGTGCATGTGTTTCAGTGCGTGTGCATGTGTTTCACTGTGTGTGCATGTGTTTCACTGTGTGTGTGCATGTGTTTCAGTGTGTGTGCATGTGTTTCACTGTGTGTGTGCATGTGTTTCAGTGTGTGTGCATGTGTTTCTGTATGTGTGCATGTGTTTCACTGTGTGTGTGCATGTGTTTCACTGTGTGTGTGCATGTGTTTCAGTGTGTGTGCATGTGTTTCAGTGTGTCTGCATGTGTTTCACTGTGTGTGTGCATGTATTTCAGTGTGTGTGCATGTGTTTCACTGTGTGTGTGCATGTGTTTCAGTGTGTGTGCATGTGTTTCACTGTGTGTATGCATGTGTTTCAGTGTGTGTGCATGTGTTTCAGTGTGCGTGCATGTGTTTCACTGTGTGGGTGCATGTGGTTCACTGTGTGGGTGCATGTGTTTCAGTGTGTGTGCATGTGTTTCAGTGTGTGTGCATGTGTTTCACTGTGTGTGCATGTGTTTCAGTGTGTGTGCATGTGTTTCACTGTGTGTGTGCATGTGTTTCACTGTGTGTGTGCATGTGTTTCAGTGTGTGTGCATGTGTTTCACTGTGTGGGTGCATGTGTTTCAGTGGACTTGTTTTCATGACATTTCAGGACATTTTTAAGAAAATACACCTTCACTAGCAGAACCTTTGGAAAAATGAGGACATTTTTGAGGTGATACTGTAGAGTTTTAACACTCTTTATAGGAGCTGGTATCATTCGTGCAGATCCTCAAGTCATTTCTGTTCATTAGTTTAACTCGTTAGATCTAGAGGCGCACAATGTTTTTGACGTTTTGTTGTGTTTTGTTGCAGACACCGAGTGCTGAGCACTTCTGCAGACCTTCTGTAGAGCCTGAAGGGAGTGAGGGATCTGCTCCATCTTTCCAACAGGTATTGTCTCAAACTTGAATTTACTATGTGTCTGAGTAGGGTTCAGTATATGAATAAAATGTCCTTTACCTGGACTAGAACAGTGAGTTTGAGGGAAATGTTGACAATATTTAACCCTCTCATCTTTATGAGTCGTGTAGCATTTAGAAACTGGCCACACCATTTGGTAGCGATACTTTTTGACTTAAAATATCACACTGAACTTTATTATCATAAAACACTCTGGAGGTGTAGATCCATCTATCTTAGTGTGGAGTTTGAAGCTTCATTTGACAACATCAGGAGAAGTTAGATGTCAGAAACATAGACATTATGAATGCTTAGCCGTCATGTCCTCTCCACTCTCGATAGAATATAGCAAGTGTGTGTCTGGTGGTGAATTATGTCTGTGTGCCCTGGATGTAAACTCATTGCAGCCTTTCACCTAAGCAAAAAATGAAAAGATATTTATTTTCTAGGTTCTGATGTTTGGTCTGAGTGTGACATGACTCAAAGTGGGTGAAATGTCTGCTAGGTGTTAGGTTGAGTCTAATGCTGAGTTTTCCTTTTTTCACCATTCCAATGAATCACTTCAATTCTAAGTTAAATTCATCATAATTTTTTACCAAATTTTGATTTTCTATCATTTTATTTTTAGGACAGCTACACCACTGAAGTTGTCCCAGTTGAACATAGAGCAACTTCCAAGCAGGTAAGACAGCTGCCTTCTTTTCCCTCTTTCTTTGACCTGGAAATTTCATGTAAGACAGAATTTGTTTTCATCTTATTTTTCAATTGGACAGTTACATGCAAGTTACCGTCTGCAGAATTTAAATCGGCATCATGCCCAGTGTGAGGAACGTTATGATGAGGCCATGAAAAAGATTGACGAGAGAGAGAGACAGAAGACCTTGAATCTCATCACCAGATTAAAGGATTCTGTGAGCATGAAATCAAGCAAAAATTAACCAACCTTTTGATATATGTACATAGAGAACAAATACATACATTTTAAAGCATCCACTGGTATGGTTTATAGAAAACATTGCAACAGATTTTCTCTCTCTAAATAGGTGTTTGAATTTATGCAATAGCTGAGTCATAATAACAACACATTTTGCCATGCATTGCTCTTAGTTATATCATACAGTATTGCATCACATTGCACACTGAAACATGTTTTGATATAAACTCTACTGTTTTTATCGTATGACATGGTTAGGTATGAGTGTCCATTTATTGACATTATCAGTGGTTTTAAAGGTTGAACATGCCTTGGTCAATGATGATTTTTTTTGATGATGAAAAACAATTGAATTAAGGAATTCAATTAATTACTAATTACATGAATGATTAGTTTTTACTTTAATATTTTCAGTAGCTATGTGATGCATTGTAGGGAGAGTTAAATGTATATAAAGATAAATGTTAATAAATGTTATGCTTTTTTGCTTCCATTTTCCTTCAGATCTCTACTGACGTATCTTCAGAGTCAGACATTACAGATTATGAAGATATTGACTATGTTCCAGCCACAAGTGACAGTTCTTCAGATGCAAGTCTTTGCTCGGACAACAAGAAAGTCAAAGAAACTTATAATCCCCCAAAAGACATGCCATTTGGGATAGCAATTGCAGACAGTGGGGTGATCACCGATTCAGATACACCTACAAGTTTTAGTTTGACTCTGAAGAGCAGCAGTCATAGTACTTCAGTCAATTTCCAAACAAAATGAAAAAAACAAAAGTCATCCCACTGTACAAAACTGGAGACAAACACTACTTCACAAATTACAGGCCTGTTTCTCTTCTCCCACAGTTCTCAAAAATTCTGGAAAAACTTTTCAATTACAGATTAGAAAAATGCATAGATAAACACAAATTACTCACAGACAGTCAGTATGGATTCAGAACTAACCGGTCAACCTCACTAGCTTTAACTAAACTCATAGAGGAAATCACTAATTCAATGGACAAAAAGAAATTTGCAGTTGGGGTATTCATTGACCTAAAAAAAAGCATTTGACACAATAAACCATGAGATATTAATCAGTAAACTGGAACATTACGGGATCAGGGGGGGTCGTATTGAACTGGGTCAGAAGCTATTTAAAAAACAGGCAACAATTTGTGAAGATGGGAGAACATCAATCTCATTGTTTGGACATTGTGCGTGGAGTCCCGCAGGAGTCAGTGTTGGGACCAAAATTATGTATCATCTACATTAATGATATATGTAATGTATCAAAATTATTAAGATTTGTTTTGTTTGCTGATGACACAAACATTTTGGGTTCTGGTGAGAATTTGTAGCAACTTTTAGACATTATCAGGTCCGAAATCAAAGAATGGTTTGATAAAAACAAGTTATCATTAAATCTGAACAAATTCATGTTATTCGGAAACTGTAGGACAAAAACTCAAGTGCAGATACAGGTAGATGGCTTCAACATAGAAAGAGTGAATGAAATTAAATTTCTTGGTGTGATAATTGATGACAAAATTTGCTGGAAATCTCACATTAAACATGTACAAACCAAACTGTCTAGAAGCATTTCAGTCCTCGCTAAAGCAAAACACATTCTGGATCACAAATCACTCCACATTACGCCGTTACCGTTACTCGGGAAGTAACGTGACGCGTTACAATTTGATGGATTTGGGGTGCAAGTGTGCCCCGGGTACAGACAACAACTTGGAGTTTTGGCAACACCATCGGTGACGCATAAATGTCTGCACCAAGCTGGCTTTCTAAAATGCTCACATTCAGCTCTGTATGGAACTCCACTTGCATGCATGACAACAAAATTGATCATGACTTGCTAAGAAGTTGGGTAGGCGGGGTCTCGACTGTCTTGTTCCCACGCACGCACACAAGTCAGTCAGCTAGATACACACAGAGATGGTGAAGAGACGTGGCAGCACCAAGTCGCAAGGTCGCATTTTACAACTGGAAATACCGGAATCATTTCACACTAGTTGAAGTCAAAGGCAATAATGTTTATGTCCAATGTAAACTGTGCCCTGGAAGCAAAGTTCTGTCGGCGTCTGTGTCAAGCAACTCCAATTTGATGAAGCACATCACAGCATCGCATAGCGGCACACCTCTACGTATGTACCGCTAGTGCTGATAATAGGTCATGAAGATCTTTGATAGTGTTTTTAAGGAAGCATCTTAAATCACATCCACAATAACATCACAGAACAAGGATGAATACCCTGTTTAACTGTTTTTTTCATTTGACATTTTTAAGCAAAAAAACAAAAAGTAACGCAAAAAATACTTTTCCTGGTAACTAATTACTTTTCTAGTGGAGTAACGCAGCTAGTAATGCAATTACTTTTTTGGGGAAGTAACTAGTAATTGTAATTAATTACTTTTTCAAAGTAACTTACCCAGCACTGGTGACATGTAAGATACTGCCCTAAGAGGCCTAGTAAAGCAGAGCCTCTTGTTGGACAAAAACGGATTGATCTGGACGTACCAAAACCTGAGAAAATACACGAGGCTGTTTGGAAGATCGCCTGTGAAATGAACCAGGATGACAAGAAATGAAAGAGACATTCTTAGGCTTGGCGAATCACTATATAATGCCAGGAAACCACAAGAGAGAAGGAACGATTGCATACGCCAAAAAATGAGAGAGATGGCAAGGTTATTAATAACTGCAAGAGCCATAACCCCTTTGAAGACCACCGAAGACCTTGTTATGCCCACCAACTTTCCCCAAGTGATACAAGCTGTCAGAGCTGTTGCTGGATATGAGTTGGAAAGCAACTCATATAAATCCCCATCCTTGGCTTTGAAATTAGGCCACAGTTTGGCCAAAGTTGCTGGCATTGTACAGTGCAATGCCATCATTGCAAATCGCCATGCTGTTGCAGAGTCAGCCAAGCAATTTGCCACCTTATATGAGAAAAAGTGGGCCGAGTCTATTTCAGCTGCTGCATTTGGTACACTTCAGCAAGCCAAATGGAACAAACCACAGGTTTTACCATTTATACAGGACGTTTCGCTGCTGCACAGGTTTCTTGCTACCGAATCTGCTCTGTGCATGAAGGACATGGAGGAAAATCCCAACAGCACAAGCTTTGGAAATCTGGCCAAACTGACTTTGACACAAGTAGTACTATTTAACAGAAAAAGGCAAGGGGAAGTTTCAAAAATGGAGCTCCAGGCTTATACATCCCGGAATCGTACTGAGTTGAATCCTGACATCATGATGTGCCTTAGTGAATGGGAAAAGAAACTTGCAAAGCACTATGACAGAGTCAGGATTCGTGGTAAAAGGTCAAGAATGGTACCTGTGCTTCTCACACCTGATATGGTTGCTGCAATGGACCTCCTTGTGAAAAACAGGCATCAGTGTCAGGTCCACACAGAGAATGTGTACTTGTTTGCACGGCCAGGTGTCTTTTCCCATTACAGAGGCTCTGACTGCCTTCGTATGTATGCAAAGCAATGTGGTGCGAAATACCCTGAGGGACTCACCTCAACAAGACTGCCACTTTGTCCACAGTACTAAACCTGAAAGACAACGAAATGGATCAACTTGCCACTTTTCTTGGACATGATATCCATGTCCACCGAGAATTCTACCGGCTTCCAGAGAGTACCCTGCAGCTGGCAAAAGTCAGCAAACTGATGCTGGCAATGGAAAAAGGAAAACTGTCTGACCTGCACGGAAAAGGACTGGATGACATCACGATCAACCCTGATAGTAACATTTTATTTTAAAACATTTCATGAAGCTTCAAATATGACATTTATGAACGTTCAGCCTTTAAGATAATTTGTCAGTAGTGTATGGGGGTGCATGGAGGCATGAAAGTGTTGTGTGCAAAGCAAAAAAACCAACCAAATGGACACTCAAACAAAAGGCATGCTGCTGGTGGGGAGAGAGAGCGAGAGACTGAGCCAGCCAGTTTTTAAAAGATTGGCCCAGCCCACAGCACAGGTGACTTGCTTCTCCCTGATGGGTTCCTGCAAAATAAGGGAGGAGAAAACAAACCAACCGGCAAAGCAGGGTAGGAACCATTACAATGGGAACCCATCATGATCTCTGTGTTAAGACATTACATCCTTGATGGATATCCTGGCAGTTTGTAAGACTAGTCAAGGTCGGTATCCATGGTGAATACAAGGAATGTGAAAAGCCCAGCAGTAGGAATTTACAGAAACACTTCAGGTGAATTCAGTTTCGAATCAAGTGCATTGAACTTGAGTCAGCTCTCACAAAGGGTGCTACAGATTGTGAGATGAGATTTGGAAAAGCTAGTTCCAGAGGAGATAGAGTCAGAAATTGACTGAATGTTGAGTCAATTAAGTTTGCTTGCATTGCCTACAAAGAAAAGCAGTTAAACCTTTTGTGTAGACATTCACATAAGGGGGGGCGGCTGTGGCTCAGTGGTTGAGCAAGTTGTCCACCAATTGGTGGTTTGATACTCACCTCCAGCAGTCATGTGCTGTGGTGTCTTTGAGCAAAACACCTAAGCCCAAATTGCTCCCAATGCTTTGCATTTGTGGATGAATGTAAAAAAGCTTGATGGATGTCTCCCACCTCCAGTACGAGTGTGTGTGAATTGGCAAATGTGATATGTAAAGTGCTTTGAGTGGTCGGGTGACTACAAAGGTGCTATATAAGTACAGTCCATTTACATTTACATTTCATTGTTACTATTCTAAGGCGCAAGAACTGAGATTTCTGGGAACCAAAGCCACATACATTACTCAACCATGCTTGCCTCAACTATGCTGGACAACACGGAGAGCACTTCTACCTCAATTACACTGGACAACCCAAACAAGACTCAACCAAATGGTAAAATACAAGACAAGACTGCTTAAAATGATTGTTCTTGTGACGAGGAAAGTTGTATTAATCTCAGGAATGGCAGTCATTTACATACATTTTCTTATCCATCTTTTTAGATATCCAGCAGGACAAAGTACTTGAAAATGCTACACCAGGTTTCCCCAAAATGCTCCAACGGAAAGCAAGGTTACACACAGAATATTTTCCATCCTTTCCATCAAATGCTTTTTACAATAGTGGAACCATTTTGTCAAATAAAAAGGGTATTTTTTTCTATTTATGACAGATCGGAAGAAGATGAGGTGAAGGCAATTAAGCGACACGTTTCATTTCATAACAAGCTGCAAAGTACCAGGTAAAAAGCAATGTGACTCCTGCATCCGGGCAGAGCCAGTATCTCTGAAAGACAGGGACTGGGTTGTCATCAAATACTACATTCACAACAGAATCACAGCATTAAAAAGGAAGATGACTAAATAGAACTGTAAAATCCAAACTGTGGATGAGGTTTTGAAGGTAAATCTTTAGGCCTTTTGTAAGTGAATGTTCCATGTTTTTCAGTGTTGCTGAATTTGAATTTTTATTAGCATGTTTTGTTTTTTTCCAGCTCCCCTTGTTTAACATAAATTTAATTAATGTAAATATGTTGTACCCACTTTAATTTCTAAGGTTAGCTGAATAATCAGTTCCATGGATGCTAACAACAGAAATGTTTTGTTTTATTTAACAAAGGATAAATTAGACTTTTCATGGTTTAATTCAGACATACCTCATCTACTCCACCTCGTTATTCTGTTAAGGTAAGGAAGCAAGACATCTGTGTTGTCTTTATTCTGTTCTGGCGTAATGTTAAGAGTTTGCCAGCAAACAAAGCAAAAAGGGTTCCAAGTTTTTATTCACATGAACATTTACTACAGAATTTATAAATGCAGTACAATGAGACTTACATTTACTGTGTGGCATTACTATGTGAATATCTAACAGAGGATATCTGACTGGTAAGCATGGTTATTGTACACCATTGCCTATTATATAGTCACTTTGCTCTCGCCGACTGAATGTCATTCCGTCAAGCTCCACACATCTGGGATTGCTCCATTGGAGATGAATTTCATAAGGTGGGGCCTAATCAAAATTCCTTGCATGTGATTGGATAAACCACTTGTCCGCCATCTTTAATAACGTGCTACTTCAACCACTCATATGGAAACCAACCCATGAGGCTGATGAGAGCAACGCAGGGAAAATCAAAACAGAAGAATGAATAGGCGATAGAGTCGACAACACAGTTGAAATGGCAGAATCACTGTCGACGCATGATTCCTTGTTGCGAGCCGCCATTGGTGTCTGACTCAAACAGTCGCTTCTCTGCTACGTCACATCTATGAAAATCCCGCCAGACGATCTTGACTGACTCAGTCATTTTTTGCTCCCTTGAAATCCTTCCCATTGGGTGCGAGTCCAGATCAATGTGTGGAGCTCTGTGCAACGCCATGTGGAGCTAGGCAGAAAGATATTCAGCTGGTGAGAGACAGGTTAATTATATAGATATTTCAAACATAACTAACAGTAGCTAAGTTGAAAATCCAGACCCTACTCTGGTCTGGTCTTTATAAGTCATGTATACTTGAAATTAGTGTGTATCCATTGGTTTCAAATTTCACCCAAACATGAAAAATCTGTGTGTTATGATGTGGTACTCATAAGTAACATAAACCTGAAAATGTTCTCATAAGTAGCATTAAAATCAGACTTGACCAAAAGATAGGCTTAGCCAAAATCTTAATAGATTGGTGTATTCCTAGGAGCATGGGTAAGAAACCCACTGATTCACAGGCCTCTAGACCTTTGGGAAAATTGTGTACCCATTTTACACATTTCTGTCATACATCCCGATATGTCATGAAAACACGTGTGTGTGTGAGTGTGTATGTGTTTCACTGTGTGGGTGCATGTGTTTTAATGAGTGTGTATGTGTTTCAGTGTGTGTTCATGTGTTTCAGTGTGTATGCATGTGCACTGTGCTGATGAGAGGGCCAGCTGCTGCTGGCTCAGAGGATACCTTTTGAATTAAAAAATTCACCAGAAACAATAAAGCAACAATTACTACAGCACCATCAAAGCTCTGAACACACACACACACACACGTCATACAACATGATGCAGTATAAATCACTGTTAAGATAATTTAATAATTAATAATTTAATCATTTAATAAATATTCTTATTTGAGTTGGACAAAATTGGTTTCTCATAGCTGGTGGACACTGATTCATTGGATGTTTTGGGAGTTTTCGGAAACCACATAAAGTTCAGTAACTCATGAACAAAATAACTGAGAAATGCGATTATTCTGGATTATTAAACTGCTCCCCACAGAGAGGCTGCTGCTAAAAGCAAAAAATGTGCATCGAACACTTCGCTAAGGGTGAAAAAAGATGATAAAGAAAAAAGATTATGTCACCAGGTGCACAAATTTATGGCCTTTAAAACCAAACTTCTTAAGCTGAGCTGCCGTTTCCTTTCACATTCTTCAATAAGGATATGGATCTATAAATTATTGCCAAAAACATGTCATATGAGCTGACAGTGACCTTTAACCTCTGAACACAATTTATTCACTTCTTCCTTGATTTACGTCAAATTTGAAGAGACTCCCTCAAGGCGTTCCTGAGATATCAGGATAAAGGGAAGAATGTGAGTTCACAGAGGTCTTTGACCACTGAAATCTAATCACATACTTCACTCTAATTAGAAGTTGATGCAAATTGAAGAAGAATTGAAGACATCCCCTCCAGGCAGTCCTGACACATCACGTTCACAAGAATAGATGTCCACATGTACAGATGGACAGAAAGCCTGGAAACAATACAAGGCTGTCACTGGTGCAGAGGCATAAGAACTGAAAGAGGAGAGTGTGATTATGCTTATTATTATTATTATAAACACAGATATCATTGATCTATGCTCTTGTTATATTTAATGCTATACTTAGAAAGTTAGAAATACTAAAGTTAGCTCATAATTCCCTCTCTATACTGTATTTAACATTGCTGCTCTTATTCAAGTTTCCTGCCAAAAGCCATGAGATTACATTTGAACGCATCATACAGTAATTACTTTATAACTTACCTTTACCTAGACGCTTACTTACAAGATGACAATAAAAGTCTGTAAAGTTGACATTTTTCACCATACAAATCAATCACGACTGGTCAAAAAACACCAGACTTTCACCCAGTGTTTGCTGTTTGACTTCATATATATTAACCCAAACTTTGACTCTATGTCCATGCTTACTTTCATAGATATTTGAACCAAAACCTGGATTTTTTTTTCCTAGATCGAACCAAGTTGATTTTTTTTCCCTTAAATGTAACCAAATTATTTTCTGTGAAGACGGAAGTTTACTTTAAAAAGACTTGTCTATCACAAAGGGCCGGAAAACACCGGAAAAATGAGTACGGTAACTGCTAACTTTCCACAAGATGTCATATATGCATATATGTATATGTATCATACAGGCAGGGTTCAGCTTGAGTTTGTATTTTCTGCATAAACCTTTGTCAGAAAACATTTAAGAATAAAAAGGAAGACTGACTGAGTGTGATAATAAGGAAAAAGCACACACACACACACACACACACACACACACACAGAGGATAAAACCATAAATATCACAGCAGATAAAAAACACAGAAGGGTGCAACACAATAACAAAAGTGTTTTAATTTAAATATTTTAACGATGCTTTAAATCACATTTTACTTGCATGAAGGCTGTGCGTGTGCAGTGAATACTGATGCCTCAGGCTTTGCTGCTGCAACCAGTTTTAATATTTCTGCTTGCAGAAGCATCATTTGTTGTTCAGCAAATCTGAGCCTGAGCTTCAGAAACCCCCTGCAGGCCTCTGAAGATGACAGTGAATCCAAATGAAATAAACACATAAAACAAAAACAAAAAATCTAATTGCACAGTAAAAACCTTCTTGATCTCCCTGAATGAATGTCCATGATTATAGAGCAGTGATCTATCATCGGTTTGGACTCACTTTTGACTCCTAAGTTATAAAAATGTGAGAAAGACCAGAGACAAAAGCTTGTGACTTCAAGATGGACCTGCTGGGAATGAACATGGGACTAAAACTCCTTCCTGTCCGCTCACACTGCTCCACCGCTGCAGTGATGTAATCAGCAGAGATCAGTCATAATTTAGACACTTAAAATAAAACCATGTTTAAGCTAGGGTTAAAGTGACAGTCAGTGTGATAATGCTGTAAAATGTCTCTTGATGATACAAAGTGTCTGAAACTGGAGGCCATCGTCTGCATCCTCCACCTGTTCAACACAACGTGACTGGTTCATGTCTTTATTTGCAATTGAGAACTTGAGACTTGGAGGCTAAAAGAAACACATAACTGACGACTGAAATATTACCACCTAATAATTTAAGGAATAAAGCTCAGTATTTAGTTTAAAATAGATTCTTCTAAATCAGACAGAGCAGAAATGTGCAGTGATATTTTTCTCCAGACTTCCAGCTCAGAGGTGTGTACCCAGCTGAACCCGTCGTCTCTCAGTGACTCCTTCTGCCAGCCTGTCCCTTTGCATCTGCATCCACCTGCCTGTCTGTCCACCTGATTGGCTGTCTCTGTCTGTCTGTCGGTCTCTCTGCTGTTTGTCCGTCTCTCTCTGATGCCTAACCTGTGCGTCAGCATGTCAGCGTGTCTCTTCCGTCTGTCTGCTGTGATAAAAATAGACCTCATCTTCCTCTGCTGCACTATTTACTGTCTCAGCTTGAGTGCAATGGGTGCACCCCACCAGGCTCTTCCCATTCCCCCCATTCAAAGTGTGTGTACGGCCTGAGAAGTGGGCTGGTGGGGTGCACCCATTGCACCCCACCAGCCCACTGGTGTTAGTTTGTGAAACTACCTTGAGGTGTTGTATTGGTTTCTAGGCTTCATTGAGTAGACTTCAACAAAACCACTATCATATCAGAAAGTATGAAATTTTACAATGATGATAAACTTTCTTGATGATGAATTTTTTTCTATCAACCCATCAATCATTTCAGCTCACATCCTGGTTTGTTGAGACAAAACTTTTCCTCTTTGGAGGCACCACTGTTATTTGCAGGTGTCTTGGGATTTCACTACCCAGAGAGCTTTTGCTGGCTCAACAATCATTGTGTTACCTTTTATGGTGGTACATAACGACGCAACTGGTGAGATTGAAGATTATTACTTCATTATTTATTAATGGCAAAAGGACATCCAATAATAAAACAAAGAATTTCAAAGGATTAATAAAGAAGCAGAGAAATGTAACACACCATAACAAAACACCAATATTCTGTCCACACTGTACCTAACACCAAACTGTTTTTATTACGTTACAGCACAGCGCACATAATCAGACTCCCCTGGATGTTTGAATGGCTCTCAGCTTTTGCAGCACCGTGCATTACATCAGTGTCAGACTGAGATAAACAACCAAACAAAAAACAGCAGCACCTGCAGGGAGGTGAGCAGACAGACTACTACAACCTTTCACCAGGAGTAATGTGGACTTTACCTGCATTCTCCATTTCTGTCTGCACTTCTCATCCTTAGTAAGCACCTCATGCCTTATGATTTTTAGATACATCATCTGATTTCATGCCAGAAATTCAGTAGTAAACACCAGTGCCAGTCAATACCAATTCAATATCAGGGAATAGTGATTATTCCGCATCTCAAACACAGTACCTGTTGTTCCTGGGACAGTAGGATATCTCCTGTTAATCTGGAACCTTCACAGTACCCTACAGAAAACAAGTACCATCACATTTTCAGAATTTTGGTGCCAACTCCGTACCAAAGTATCAGTCTTCTTAAAACCCAGCTCATGCCTGTGCCAGTACTGTGCGATATGGACAAAATTGTATATCCCGATATATTCAATTTTATATCCCGATAATGATATATAGTATTTTTTGTGATGTGACATTACTGGTGACATTATTTTCGCTCTCCTCCTCTGTGGAGTAATCAGTGTTATATCCCCAAAATACTTTTATTCTGAAGGCTTACTTTGAGAGCGTCCGAAGGTCCAGCTGTGTTGGCGCTGTACTTTTCCTATGCAGTTTGGCTGCTAATAGAGATGTGGTTTGAGTGCTAATAACTTGCCGCATCATGACATCCTCCATGCTGCTTTTTTTTGTTTCCGAGCTACAAGTGCCGCAAACAAGTCCTTGCGGGTGACATAAACATGCTAGCAGAAAGCAGTAGCAGTGCTGCAGTTACAGTAGCCTTCATACTATTGTGTCTATGCTTCATACAATGAACATACTGTATTTTGAACTGTCATGATACATTTGGATTATTCAGCGGTCATTCTATTGTGTTTACATGGTGTATCTAAAGCACAACCAGAGTAAGGTACCTTAACATTAGCAACAGAGCTAACCAAGTAGCCTACACGTTAAAATTATGATATAAATAACAGAGGCTTATATCGTACGGTAGACATTTTTATACCGCACTACTATATATACCATAATATGGCACAGCTCAAGCCAGTGCCACGGTCAATTGATCAACTGATACTTGATCATACACATACAATACTGTTATTCTATAATAATACTCATTTCCACATGTCAGTTTGAAGACTATCAACTTTTTTAGCCCATTTTAACACAGCAAAATTAGACAAATCTATCAGTGCATCAGCATTTTTTTTTTTTTGACACAAGCAGCTGTACAAGAACTTAGACGACTAACTAACTACAATTCTGAACAAGCATTCGTCATTTTTCCCTACAAATGTACCATGAACTTGAATAGAATTTCTCCAAAATCTGCAAAAGAATAAAAGCTAATTTATAAATTCATTAAAAATGTATAAAAACAGATTTATGTCATATTTGACAGTTTTCAAACAAATGTGTTCAACGTTTTGCTTGGTAATCAAAAGTCTGTGTTGGAGAATGTATTCAGATCAGTAAAATTAGTAATATGAGAGTCTAATACTAAAATAAAAAGTTAAAGCCCCCATGATGCTGAAAAATTCAATTATATATGTATTTTTGGGTTATTATTACTGTTTCATCCATGTGTAAGCGTCAGTTTACTGTGGGATGAAGTGGAGCTAGTTATTTTAACGACTTATAGAATAGAATTAATAGAATCTTTACATAAATGTGGTGCAGTAAAAACTATTATTGAACTAAACTATCTCCCCTGCTGAGGTTTATTCTGCATGTCTGAGCAGGATAAAAAGCTCTTATTTGATCGTGACCTCTGAGGATCTTTAGTGAGAGGCGACAGAAAAGGAAAGTGAATTTCTCTGGACTCTGTGTGCTCACCTCTCCTGCAGCCTCACTTCCTCCTCTTTTTGCAAACATCACGTACAATAATGAGATTCCACCCAAGAAATCAAAAGTCAACACAGTCTGCAGTGTTGAACAGCGAGTGATTAATGAATGAAATCACTGTTCGTCGTGGCACCAAGAGAGAGCTAATATCTGCTGCTGTCTGCTGATGCGCTTTTCTATTTGTACAGAAAATGAAAAGGAGTCGGCATCGTTTTGTCAGGGAGGATTCCCTCGTCGGCCGAGGACGGGGAACGAGAGGTAGATTTGTGGATGTTTGGAAATGAAATTTATTTCTGCACTGAGCAGGAAAGTAGAGAGACAATCCCTGATGTGATCATATTCATCAGCTGGTGTAATAAACTCTGGAGTTTCCTTCCTCTGCAGCTAAAAACTGGTGAGACAAACACATAGTTACAGTGCTGTGAAAAATCTTTTGCCCCCTTCTCATTTTGTTGAATATTTCTCCCACTTAAAGGGAAACTATGAATTTTTTAAGTATTTTATTCCCTCAAATCAACGTCTTCATTCATAAATAGATCCTCGTTGGTGTAAAATAAGCTATGTCAACAATCTGACTTATCCTCCTGGGTGAAGAATCAGTTATGTGTCTTTACACAGAGCGGGTCGCTCATACGGAGGCTTCCATGTCTTTCCGGTCTATCAAAAACTACAAACTGCCGAGAGGGACATAAAGCACTACCTGCTAGTTCCCATAGGAGAAAATGCATTTTAGCGTTTTGCGATTCACTTTTCACAGAGAAGCAAGGTGGAGACGACGGTTTTACTTAACCGGCACTAAACTAAAACCTGCACTGCACTTTTGGTCAAAATACAAGACCATACTTATGCCGCGCCGAATCCTCATTGCCAAAAAGGGCCATTCCACTTACCGTAGTTCCAACCATGTTGCAATGCATGCAAAGTCAAATTTAACCACTAGATGGGAGAAAAAAATTACATAGTGTCCGTTTAAATGTTTGTCAAACAAATTTAAATACTCTAAAAAGAAACCCAAAGTAAACACAAAATGCAGTTTTTAAATAATAATTTAATGTTTTAAGGGAAAAAAGCTATCCAAACCTACCTGGCCATATGAGAAAAAGTATTTTTTTTAAATTCATAACTGCTGCAAATCACATTTTTTTAGAAAGCTGAGTTCAATTTCACTGACGACACTCGACACTCTTGCCTGTGGAGTCATGCTAAGTGTGGTTTTTGTCCTGTGTTTATTATTTATTGTCACATCATGTTTTATTTTGAAGGTAACTGTGTCTCCTCTCGTTTCAGCCATGTCACTTCCTGTCCTCCTGTTTCCAGCGTCTGGTTGATTATCTGCCCTGCTCCTGATTGTTTCCAGCTGTTCCTCATTTCCTCATGTATTTGATGTCTGCATTTCCCCGTCTTGTGCGTCACTGTTGTGTAGCTGTAAGTCCTGTGAGTCTGTTTTTTTGTCACTTTGTTTGTAGTGTTCAGTGTTTAGTCAGCAATTTGTTTGTGACTTTGTCGTTTTTCTTCTTCACCTTTTGTGAGTGATTTTCAGGTATTATTCAGGTTGGTCAGTTGATTTTGTCAGTTGAGTGATTTTTTTCCCCTCGTTTTGTAGATAGTCTACTATCGTATAGTCGTTTTCCTTCTTAGAGAAGCGCCTGTAGTTTGACAGGTAGACAGGTCAGTCAGGTCAGAGTATTTCCTTCCCAGAGAAGCATTTCTATTTTCCAAGTGCAGTCAGAGTAGTCATTTTTTGTCCTTGTGTAAGCAAATGATTTTCTGTTTGTTAATAAATAAAAAATAAATATATATAATAAAAAAAAAAAAAACTATTTTTGATTACTTTGTGTGCTGAGTTGTGTATTTGGGTCCTGCCTTATGAGTCCTAACATGACCACACCCAAGCCTGATGACCTCCAGTCCTGGGGGGTATTCCATCAAAGTCTCTAATCATAGCGGTGCTTGAGTGATTAAGCCTCGCTTGAAGTAGCAACTTTAACATGAGGCTGAAGCCGTTCCATTAACACATTTCAGCTGCACCTCAGTGGAGTTAACTTCAGCGAGGCTTATCCAAGCTTCTATTAGGTGTGTGTGTGGAGTACACAAAAAGCCCATTCCATGTGATTGTCAAAAACACAATCATGTCGAAGAGTCGGGCTGATTTTTTTTTTCAAATAGTGCAGAGCTAAAAATGCTTTTGGGACTCTATGAGAAGTATAAACCGACAATACCCAAGAAGGAAAATGCATGACGTGGCAGGAAAATGCCGGCTGCTTAAATGCACAAGTTTTTTGAACAGGGGGTGGTGTTAATAATGTGAAGAGGACTGATTTGCAGGTTAAGACAAAGCATAAGATCATTTTTCAGAGTGGTCAAGTGTTCATGTTAGGCCTAGCTGATATTTATAAGTTCTATAATGATATGAATAATAGTAAATAGGTTTAATAGCATGGCATTCATCCACATTTATGTAATATGTGACAAATATAAGTTAACGGAACTATAACAAATACATTCCTGAAGTATAACTTTCGTTCCCGTTGGGAGTCAAACTCAGGCGTCCCGCATGATTTACAGCACTCTTAACCACTCATCCAAGATCTATACTATCACAAAGACATTATCACATTTGAAGATATAATCATGACAACAACATTATTTGAAATACTTTTAATTGATAAATATTCTCCAAAACTGACCAAGAATGTAAGGTAAATTATTTTTTGCTGACAATGTCTCCTTTGTTTTTTGACAACATAAACAATCAGGCGGGGAGTGTGAGGAACTGATTGTTTGATACTCTGTTTACTACAGGTACATATTCTTTGTAACATGCTCAGTGTAAACCTGATAGTTAACCTGCCACGGAGCAGGTTAGTTCAGAAGTATATGTTACCCCGGTAACTCAGCTGAGATTCCTGTTAGCGAGAGTCATGGAACCGAACTCTTGCTAAAAGCGGGTTTACCGAAGTTAGTGAGGATTTGTGGTTAGCGTGGTTGAGGGAATACCCCCCTGTTCAGTCAAGAAGTCACTTAAATAGAGTCTGTCTCACAAAATGATGAAGTCGGTCAAAAGATCTCAAAATGCTGCGATCAAAGAAATTCAAGAAGAGATGAACAATAAAGAGTTTGCCATCTATCAGTCTAGAAAGGATTACAAAGCCATAGTTAAAGCTTCAAGCTGCTTTCACACCGAACGTGCAAGGCGCAGGTGCGCCGAGAAAAACACGTTCATTCTGTGTGTGGTTTGTGCCGTGCAAAGGTGCAGCGTGGGGGTGGATTTTGCGCTCTTGCAGTTGAAAATATTTCAACTGCCATATTTTTGAAACACCAAAAGAAACATATTTTCTCTCAAATTATTATAAATATTATTTTACACAAACGGAAGCTTGTGTGGAGTGTGAAGGCAGCACTTGCAGACACTGCTAAGCAGGGCTGTGACAGTATGGATTTTTTATAACTGCAGTGATAAAGCAGCCAATCATTGTGGTATGGCGGTTTACCATGGTGATCACCACAACGCCACCACCCCCACTCCCCCCGTGTACACCGCAACCACTGATGGCTGCGTGTCCTCTGGCATAAAATGTTCCCAAATTGTCGACACAGTGTTCGGCTTTGTAATAACATCAATTCAACAGAGCAGCGTAAACAACTATGGACAGTACTACATAAGAGGGTGTGTCTGCCATAAGCACTGACTATTGAAATGGAACACCTGTTTATGCAATGCTTCTGTCTTTTATGACTGTGTATTATGTGTGTGTATTTTCAATTTAATCATGAGAAATACTGAAACATCAAAATAAATTATGATAATAAGAAAACAAAACAACCCCTGTCCCTTAGAGTTAATGGACTGTCCCACTGCTGAGCTGCAGCGTGAAAAGTTTTGTTTCTCCGTCTTTAAAAACAGGATGTTACTAAATATCACTGTTTATATTTAATATTAAACACAACATACACTCCTGTAACTTTCAACAGCAAATATGTTGGGATATATATATTTTTATCATTTTAACGTATTGCAGTGATGATGGGAATGAACTTAACACCACAGTAGGGGTCACATGACCTCGGTATTGCGGCCCTATCCTGCATGTTTCTGGCAAAGACATTAGATAAGGTAGTAAAACACAGCGCTCTTAAAAAAAAGTCAAGATATAAGTTGTTAAAAACGTTCGACTGAAACCATGATCCTTCACTAACCATAATCGAAGTGATTTTCTTGCCTAAATCCAACCAAATTCACAAACATCAAGCTCTTTCATCTCTAACCCTCTCAGTCTCCATGTCGACAGCAACATAACAACAGTTCCTCACTGCCAGAGATGCATTTGTTCAGAAAAGCTTTCTGCTGTGATTGTTTCTCGTCTGTCAGTTGAAAGTGAGCGGAGCGGCTCGGGGGGGTATCTGAAGAGATTGTAAAAGCTCGACTGGTGGCTTAATGTCTGGCTTCCTGGCATCTTGCTCGCAGCAGCAGGAGGGAGTGGAGAGCTTTACCGAGGAGAGACGTTTGGATTTGATTAATCTCTATAAACAGATTCTGCATTCATGTGCTTTTTATATTTCACCTCCTTGTCAAAACCTGGCACTTACATTACCCATGATGCAACTGACTGCAGACAGTTCAGTGGCGTGTGTTATGCTAATGGTGGCTAATGTAGCCTTTAGCTCATCAGAGATGATCAGAGGCTGAACTCCACACTGTACTGTACCAGGGATGCACCGATCCACTTTTTTCACTTCCGACATACCTAGATACCTATATAATATCTGAGGTTTAGTATCAGCTGATACCGAGCCGATCTGAACAGCACTGAATTACATAACAAACTATGTCTCAGTGTGGGAAAAAAAACTCAGACCTGACTAAAACATTTCTTTCTATTTTTTTTTTTTTTTTTTTTTACAAATAAACAGATACAAATGTACTGAATTATGTATTTATTTAATAACTGTACAGCAGTACAGCAGTCTTAAACTAATAGCTTCACAAGCTTGGCAAAGGTAACTCTACTTGGATAAACTGCCTGAAATGTGTTGCATATTACCGTTGTGCATGCCATTGAATTAATGTGGATTAATTGCGTTAATTCACCAATTTTGACAACCCAATAAAAAATATCACTCCATTTCAAAAACAAATGTGAGGATGGATGGATTAGGCCCATTGTCACGGATACCAAACTAGAATTTTCTTCAATATCAGTACCAATATCAGATCGGTGGATCCCTATACTGTACTTTTCAAACTTATAGTCCTACTGACTCAAAGGGCATCATTTTAGGATATCCATTAGCCAATAAAGGATTTATACCACACTGATAATGACACTGAGGGATGGATCCATGAGTCATCAGTCATAGCTTAGGTCAAATTAAACTGCTAATCAACAAATCGTTTCAGCAGTATTTGATTTTCTCTCACTATGTCAACTGAACTGAAGATGTTTTTAGATTTGAGATGAACTAAAGACTCAAAGCAGAATTTGGGCAGGAAGTATAGAAATGCTGACTATGAACTGCAGTAACAGAGCACTAAGACAGTGAGGGTTAAGGGTTCAACTCCCACTGGGACAATCCGAGCTTCAAATGTATGCAGTCATGTTGCTGTGAGGCACTTTGGATAAAAGCATCTGCCAAATGGCATGTTGTCGCTGCGGGGGGAAGATCCTCTGCCTCGGAAACGTAAAACTTTTTGGTAACCAAAAATAGCAGCCCTGCTTTTAGCTTGATGACAATAAAGTTTGGAAGTTTGTCC
The DNA here is from genome assembly GCA_029721515.1 of Synanceia verrucosa. Taxonomy (NCBI): domain Eukaryota; kingdom Metazoa; phylum Chordata; class Actinopteri; order Perciformes; family Synanceiidae; genus Synanceia; species Synanceia verrucosa. The sequence continues at coordinate 25,116,558 of CM056552.1, read as the reverse complement.
CATGGGACTGAAGACACTTTCATAAACCCAGGAGTCTGTGAGAATTCTCTTTAAATTTTAACTGAGGAGAAAAGTTATTTAATGGCATCATTTTAGGTTCTGGGAAGTACTGATCTATTAAGGAAGCAGCAGTGCTCTGGTTGCTCAATCTCAATGCTGGACACTGAGTTACATAAACAAAGTACCTAATTAGATTTAGATTTACGAGTCCATCTACGTACCAACTCTCAACTTATTAGTAATGAGCTTTGAGTTGTGACCAAATCAATAAGATTGCAGATGCAAGCAGCTGAAATGAGCTTTGTTCTTCGGTTGGCTGGGCTCAGCCTTGGAGATAGGATGAGGAGCTCTGAGAAGAACCCCAGAACAATGGCCTGGTCACAGCTCAGCATCCCCCAGGAGGAACAGGAAACATTGCTGGAGAGAGAGATGGCTTAATCACCATGTCTTCTGCCATCATCATCCAGCCCCCAGGTAAGTGACAGAAAATAGATGTTTGGATAAATCATCTTAAATTCAAAAGGCACACAGGTTTATGTAATGTGAAACCCTTTTGAAGAATGGTCAGGTGGTACTCAGGGAATCATAGCGATGACCTAATGTCTGTGGTGTCATATAACACATCACACAGGTCGGTGGCCTCCTGCTGGAAGACACACCGATCAATGACTGCCAGGATATAGATGGCATAAGACACACACACACAGAATCAATTTGCAAATGTAATTGTCTGTGTTGGTAAGACAAGAAACAGAGGAGAAGAACCTGATATGTCACCAAATAAAAATTTAATCAGCTTTACAGTTGCACATGTTAAGGCATTACAGTATAGACACAGTGAAGGCACAGAGCCACAGAGGCTGACGTACTCCTCCTCAAAAATGTAACGTCAGGAAAACGACAGCTACATGCAGCAAAACCATCACACTGATCTGCTGCTCACTACGATCACCACTCTGTGTGAATATGAATGAGAGCAAACATGGCAACCGCACTGCATCGCTTACTCAGTAATCTAAAGTTGTAACTCCGGCTACACAAACGGTACAGTGGGACAACCATTAAGTCCTTGTGTAAAGCATTAATTAACAGCATTAACTTCCTGCCATGGCACTAAGCAATGGCATTGGATGCAAAATTGTCCAATATGGGTGTAATATTCATGTTTTACTCTCAAATAATAGGGACTGTTGTCAAACTAATCAAGTATCAGCCAGTTGCACTGCAGCTAGGGCTGTGATGCTATGGAGTCTTTATTATCGCATGGAAAAAGAAGCACCCAATCAGTGTAGTACAGCCGTGGTACTCCATGATCAACGCAAACCCATTTTCTAACGCTTATCCTCATAGGGTCCTAAGAGCCTATCCCAGCTGTCTGAGGCTACGTTTTTATGATGACGGTCTGAACACAAAACTTTACTGTCACACAACACCGCCATGTCCGCACGTAATTACAGCTCCTCCTCTGTTCAGTAATACTATCTGTGCAGATTCTGTACATTTCATAGAAAGACTCCTGTGTGTTTATTAGAGCTGCCAGAGCAGCTTGAAGGTCTGACACATGCAAATGTTTGTTTATTTCCCAGTACTGGCGCATGTATGTGACGTAAACGTGTACGCAACGTGAGCAGATCTGAGCAGAGTTTTGCGTCTTGGGCAGCGTAGACGGAAATGCGACAGGGGAGCGTGTTCAACTTTTCCACTGTGGAGGCCGTTTTCAAGCCCCAAAATCACCATCACCGTCTAAATGAAAGGCACTTCTGATAAAGTAGTTTGTCATTTCTCATGTCAACAGGGCCTTAGAGTGAAAGGCAGGGTACACCCTGGACAAGTCTCCAGTTCATCACAGGACACATAGAGACAGACAACCACTCACACTCACATTCACACCTACGGTCAATTTAAATTAGCCAATTAACCTAATCCCCATGCATGTTTTTGGATGGTGGGAGGAAGCCGGAGTACCAGAGAGAACCCACACAGACACGGGGAGAACATGCAAACTCCACACAGAAGCAGTAAATCACCACCCACAGCAGTAAACTCCAGCAGCCTTGAGCCACACTGCCTAAACCCTCGTAGGGAACTACATTATGATCAATGCAATCCACAGAGCTGTGGATGCCAGGTCTTTGTACTGCCTGCCAGCACTCATTATGTGTGTGTGTGTGTGTGTGTGTGTGTGTGTGTGATGTACTGTAGTGGCAGTTTGTCTCTGTTCCACACTTTCAATACAAATACTAAATAACTCTACTACACATACTGCTTTTTCAGCATAAAAGTGACATTTATTGAGTTCCATGAAAATGTTACTGTGAAAAAGGAATAAATATTTCTTTGTTGGCTTATCTATTTGAAATATGGTTCATTAACATGGCGTGGTTGAGACTTTTGTCCAGCTGAACATCTAGTTTTTTTTTTCACTGTAGAGGAAAACCTATGGGGTAACATCGCTTCTCTGTGCACGGTTGCATCGCACCACAGACCAGCTGTTTGCTATGTATTATGAAATAACTGTATTGTAGCAATAAGATTTTTATAGCAATAACTGTGCCTTACTATTGTAAATAGTATATTATTTTCTTACAAATCTTTGCCTTTTCTGTTTTATTTTTTAAGATTGATTATGGGCAGCACGGTGGTGTAGTGGTTAGCACTGTCGCCTCACAGCAAGAAGGTGCAGGGTTCGATTCCCGGCTTGGGGCCTTTCTGTGTGGAGTTTGCTTGTTCTCCCCATGTCTGCGTGGGTTCTCTCCGGGTACTCCAGCTTCCTCCCACCATCCAAAAACATGCATGGGGATTAGGTTAATTGGCTAATTTAAATTGACCGTAGGTGTGAATGTGAGTGTGAGTGGTTGTCTGTCTCTATGTGTCCTGTGATGAACTGGAGACTTGTCCAGGATGTACCCTGACTTTCACCCTAAGACAGCTGGGATAGGCTCCAGCCCCCCAAGACCCTATGAGGATAAGTGGTAGAAAATGGATGGATGGATGGAAGATTGACTAATTTTTACACTTGACTAAGCACCATGTAGAGCAGCGCTCTTAATTTCTTTACTGTCATATAATGACAAAAAAAGGCTTTGATTTGATTTGAAATCAGATTTAGCAATGAGGAAATACTTATTTTTATTATCACCATATTACAACAAAAATCCAGCCTTTGAAGGGAAATTGCTGTGAAAAGAAAGAGGAAATCAACATAACTATTTTTTCGTTGTAAATATGTGGGTTTTTTTCTCATAAATTTGTTCATTCTCAGAGAATATCCATGGTTTTTTTTTCTCTGATCATAACTTACACCGCTGATCTCTGTAAAGCACACACATCACAACGGCATTACTTCAAGGTAAAACTTCAGGATGCAGCGAAGGCTTGATAGCAGTGACAGTTGTGAAGCATATGCTCAGTGTAGAGTGATGAGTGACAGATGGATGAACAGATTTATCAACAGATCAATGGAGATTTAATGGACGGATGGAGCAGCACAGAAGAGGAGGCATGGAAGATGGATAGCAGGATGTGGGAAGTACTTCTAGTGATTCAGACAGCTGCCATCTTTTAATTCTTTTGCTGCTCTTCCACGCAGGACTCTTCCATCACAATTAATCAAATGAGTTCACTGCAATGTGAACGTTGTCGCTCACTGTGACAAACCACAACCATCTCCACCTTTATGGAGTGTCACAGTCCTAGCGAGGCTTGCTAATGAACATAGTGGAGCATTTAGCTGGACAAAAACAGAGCTGATAATACTCTTTGCTCACTGTATATCAACATACTGTGGTGATAAGATGTTGTGTTTACAGCTTGTTTTCACTACAACATATTTAAACACACAAGATCATTATTATAGACTGTAGTCACTGTGATGTCACCCACTGGTTGGTGGACTGCCATTTTGAAGCTTTGACTTCAGTGTTTCATACGTTCATACTCAAACCCTTTTTCCATTTCACCTGACCTGCATGCCTGTGAGTCCATACAGCCAGACTGCACCATTTCTGATGGGAGCCAGCATACTAAACACAATTGGTGTTTCCATGCTTTAATTAGTGAGGTCCTAAAGGCAAAACATATCCTGCAAAAATAATACTGACAAACAATTAAATTACTGTATGATCAGTAATGAACTACATTACTGCTACATCAGGGTGAGCCATACTAGCTGCAGGCACATAGCATCATTAAATTTACAGCACAGTGTGAAATTGTTTCCTCCTTCCTGCGATACCACAATGATCGAATATAAACCATTCTTTAAGTCCTTCTACGCAGCATCCAGAGCGCAAAGACTCAACATGCGCTTTCTCCTGGCAGATAGAGCCCTGTCTGGTATTCATTTTTAATTAGGGCGGCACTTGTATGTCCGTCCTGCTCTGTGTCTCATGTTAAATGGTTGCAACCCACTGCTGGACGTACTGCAACGATGCACGATGTGTATTAGTGTCATATCAACAGTAATCCACCAGGCTGTGAAAAGAAATCAAGTCAGGTTCATCCTCTACTAACAGGACAGTTTTTAGCTCTTTGGTTCAACGGGTAGGATCCTCTAATGTATCATTTCTCCTCTAAACTAGAACTACAACTTATCTAAATTCATCATTCATACACCATTAATTAACTATTCATAAAGTAATTTGTTAAAACATACAAACCTGCTTTGTGAGAAAGTGGTACTAAAGACAAACAAAACGTTTTCTTCTTTCTACTTGATGAATAATCAATAAAACAAAGACAGAGTCAGAATGTAGAATATAGTGACATAATGAGCAGTGATTCATGTTAATTCTTTAAAAAGCCAGGTTGACTGAGTTCAGCTGAGCCAGCCAGCCTCAACATAACTGCTCCTAAGTCCTAAGCTGTTATTCAAATGTAGTTTGTCCCTGGCTTGCTGTACACAAACAGAACAATACCCTCATCAAATGAACAATGACAACTCCTCTTACTTACAGTGGCAGCTGGCACTGAGTGTGCGGTGAATTGTGCGTGAGGGTAGGCGAGAAAGACAAAACTTCAGACAGAGAGTGACAGATGAATAAAGAGGGGAGAGGCAGGAAGGACTGTAAAACAATGAGGCTGTCGGTCAAAAGATTTCAACTTGCCGCGAGTGGATAACAACAACGAAAAATAAATGAATATGGAGTCCAGACTCCTTATGTGTGTGCTTCACTCCTAAGGACAGCACCTCAGGACAAAGCTAAGACTACTAGTAACAGTAACCACCTACACAGCGTCCACAGACACACATAGCAGCTCATTTAGCCCACGTCTTGGGTGTAATGTAGTGTTTACAATCCTGCAGGGACTCGCCTTTCTCCCAGAGCTCCTCTCCTCTTGGGAGGGAGGAGAGAAAAAAAACCCAGAGACGTTTGGAAGCACACTTTCATCTTATAAAACCATCAACTCCGCCTACTGTGCTGCCACCGTCCTTATCATCCTCACGGTAAATCATTTTTCATTCCCACCATCACTATGACTTCGTTCTGTTATCAAGAGTGTCATCACTGTCTGTCATCACTACTGCTGTTATTATCATCATCCCCAGCACTACAATCACTGTCATCACCAGCGTCACCATGCTGGCAGGGATGTGCAGCCATTTTAAGAAGGTCTCTTTATCATGGGGAAGGTGTAAAACGCAGCAGTCAGGAAAAGGTTGATGGTGCTGCTCACATAAAGTGTGGTGGAAAAAATACTGGCTTTATGTCAAATCCCACCAGCCATCTCTCCTTTATCTCAGTTTTCTATTACACCAAATACAGGCACACTGCTGGCCTTCAGCACCACTCTACAGGTCGTCTTTAAAGCCACACTGATGCTTCTGCAATGCCTTTATATTTAAAGTGAGACTGTGTAGCTTTTGATGGACAGCTAACCTGGTAGGTGCCCTCAGCACCTGATACCCACGCACAGAGGTGAGCTTTATTCACATCAGGGTTCCAACTGACTTCCACCTGCTGCAAAGTCTGAAAGTCAGAGTAAGTGATGGAGTATTCATGGTGTTGGAGTGTGCAAAGGACAGCCATGAAGGGAGGAGGATGGGTCAAACAAACACATGACTTTCAACCATCGGCTAATTTTGTCACATCAGTCGTTAACTTTAATTTTAATTGCCAATGCAGCCTTCATTATTCTCGACCAGAAAATAGGAAAACCAAAAGCCTTACTCATTATTTTGCAACAGGAATTTCATAATTACACACAAATCATATTATTACATATGGTCCCACGGTAATATCAGTCTCCTACAACTAGGGCTTTATATAGAAATAATTAACTACAGTTTTCGAGCAGTAGCCACCATAAATATACATTTGACAAACGCTCATACTTTTTGTCTTTTGGTTTTAAAGCCCACAAATTCAGTTCTCTCATCAACCTCATTTCCAGCAGCAGACAGCAGCTTTTAGTATGAACACTTGGCTAAACCTGGACGCTGACTGTGGAAGGCAAAGAATAATAAAACAGATTAGAAACTGTGGGTCATCCAATTAATAATTAAACACTCAGTGTTTTTGCCTGGCTCTAGCAAAGCAAAGACCAAAACAGACCAGCATCAGATCAGTTCCTGAATCTTCGTCTCTTCTTCTTAACCTCATTAAAATAGTGCTTAACGAACTCTAAAACAACATCAACACCACTCAGCGATAGATGATTAAACACAGATTAATAAATCAATCAGCTATTTTAAATCACTAATGTTGTGCTAATCTACCATTCGACAGTCTGCACAAAAAGGCTGTACGACGACAGCTACAGCCCACACAACAGTTGTATACCTGCTAGCCAAAAATATTCTGTCCAAAAAGCAGCAGCATTAGTCGGCTTTGACCTGTTGTGTAAACAGGCAAACAGACAAAGGAGCAGGGAGCAGTGAGTCAGACAAAGAGCTGAACGCCTCCTTCTCCCTGTGCTCGCTCGCTCTCTCGCCTGTGTTTTCTCTGCTAAGCTGCATCGTCTCTCTGCGATCAGCAAACCTGCTTCTGTGTCGCTGCAGCCACATGAAGGTGGGCAGGTCCATCACACATGTCATGTGTCAGGCTGGACGAGGTGCTGGAGAACCACTTGATGCAGTGATGCTCTTTCTAAGAGAAACTTAACACTGAGCTGGTGTCATGACGTGTCAACGTGAAAATGAGCATCGAAACGATGCTCTCCAGCATGCACCAGATGGGGACAGGCTGATCATGACATGAATGAATACATCTGCCTAAATTAATAAATCTTTCTGCTATCATCTTATTGGCACATTTTTAACACTGTTTTCCATCAAAACTTGATACAGCTCTTTTGCTTATTATGTCACATTACTATCATATAATTCAAGCTGTTCACTGGATGGTGAAGCATCATTGATTATCTAGACCCACCACAGCGTCCTAATGAAGTATTTTTTACGAGTTTTGAAGCTACATGCTAACACTCTATCTCTTAATTAGTTAAAAAAGTAAAAATAAAAATGAATTATTAAAAAACACACACTGATTTTGCCTACAAATAAAAAATATTCCATCATCATCCTGACCCAGACTGAAATATCTCAACATTTACAAGAAGGATGAGCAACAACATGCATGGTTCCCAGACGATGGATCCTCATCACTTTTTTCTCTAGCGTTGCCATGACGATGACTTTTTTATCTTTCAGTAGGCCTCTATGGTTGAATGGATTCCCATCACATTTGGTTCATTAAAAATTAGGTAAGTTTTGCTGTGACTTAAAGGCCTGACAACAGTCTCACCATGTAACCACTACCACAACTGCAGTTTTTAATAGCTGTTACAGCGAGTTTTCCCTACCTGTGGCTGTGCAGACATCATGAGGACTTCAGACGTTTACTAACAGATACTAGAGAAAAACAACTTATGAGCCACACACCTCATTACATACCAGCATCAAAGCTTATTTCATGATGTGCACCACAGAGTGAAGCTGACACATGATCAAAACATGTTTTTGTGCAGCTTCACTGGAAAACATCAAGACCTCTGCATCCGAAGCCACGAGCCAACCTCCGCCACTGCAGAGATGTCATAAAACCATCACAGCATGTGTCAATGTCATTTCAACAATGAGCTGAAACACACACAGATATGCAACTTCACAGTAATGTTTACAGTTTTAGTGTATCTGTGGCACAAGACAAGGACCCACATATGAAACCTTTTGTAATTAAAACCTTTGAATAACAAGGTTTATTAATAGTGTCAATTTGCGAGCTACAGCTCTTAACATTTGAAGGATGTTTTCATCTCTAGCGCATCTTTGTGGTTACACAGAACTGTTCATTTCGGAGAACAGGATCCCAGCTAGAAGCAACACATTGTCTTATAAACACAATCTTCTCCATGTGGCCGCTTCACGCACACAAAGGAGCCCTGAGCGGCTCCGAGCGCTCTGATTGGCTGGCTGTGACTTCATAGGAGAAGCTTTGTTAAAAACATCATGAGATTATATGTTTGACAGTGACATATAAAATAAAAAACAAACATTTATGTACTCCTCTTTGCACCCAGAATTCACATTCAAAAGCTGATCACAGGACTTGAAAACAGTCACTTATGATGCAGAGTGAAATGGGGATTAATGGTCACTGCATGCCTGCAAAGCATGTTCAATTGATCAGTCCACTGCTTTGATAACTGAATAAAGTAATTTTCTAGTTTGATCTTCTAACTTGTGATAATTTCCTTTGTGTTATGCCAACGTAAGCTCAATATGAGTTTTTGACTGACAAAAACGCCATTTAAAGAAGACACCTTAGGAGCGACATTGAGCATTTTTCCCACAATCGATAAAGAAAATAACCAACAGGTTCACACAAACTGTTTATGTTTTCTATACCAAAGACACAATCCATGACGTGACTATCCCACTAAAGGATTTCACAGCATACTCTGAAAATTAAAACAGTATGGTATATTATGTGTGGGGCCACATTAGCATGACAATAGCTTCGAGAAGATCATGATTTCTCAGGGAGAACCAAGCATCTCATCCTTTGTACGATACGGTGACATGCCACGCTCAGCACAGCCACAGGCGCTTCCTTTTGTCTCAATGAAAGTGTCACTATAGCAACACAAACATCAGAAAATAAAACAACACTTATGATCACGTCTCCCAGAGCTGGAACGACTTTTGCAAGCGTGCAATTTCATAATGCATGACCCAAATTTTCACAACATATGACGCCCACCCAACAAACGATGCATCACACATCTGCTTTGACTTTACACCAACCTGCTGAAGCTGGAAATATTACTATGAGCGTCATTTCACAATCACACACTCACAATCCAATAACAACAACAAAGAACTTTCCCTCAACATCTACCTTTGTGTGTCAGGAGGCTGAGACACACCGACTGGCCGTCATGTGCTAAATAATATTCAAACATCTGTCTGCACTCTCCTCTTCTTTTTCTCTCATCTATCTCCTGCCATTTTCATTAATTATGGAGGGGAGGGAGTCTATATTTGGACTCAGAGAGAGAGACTGAGGAGAGGCTTTGTTCAGCACAGGTTCACTTGAATGCTCTCTTCAGCTATTTATTGATAGTATGGGCTGAGAGACCAGTCACAAAAGATATAATACATACTATTACCTGTTATAAGACGTGGAATGAATATGTATGATGATTAGTGTGTCAGGGATGTTTGACTCAGTCAACCTCTCCATGTTGGACTGACTCCTTCCTCTGTCTAAAAGCTCAAAGAGCAGAGGAGGCATTATTTAGCACTCAGGAAAGGATCTATCTATAAAAACAAGTAATTGAGCCCTTTGTCTGTAATTAGTCATTCCTCTGGACTGCAGCTGTGAGGTGTTCAGTGTGCAGGCACCGTCCTAGACAACAAAAGAGCTCAATGGAGCCGCTCTCTTGTTGATTAATTCACTTCACTAACTCGTGCATCTTTCATTGCCCTGCTCCTCCTCCCGCAGGCAGGATGGATGTCACATGAACCACACCGACAGAGACCAACTGCGGCTGGAAACATAAAAACACAGATCCTAAGGAGCGCGCAACTCCAACCTGCGTGCGTTCACAAACTGAGTGGACTTGATGGGAGTAAAACTGGGATGGATGTTTGCTCCCGTGCATCCATGGAGCGGAGGGTGGAGGTAAAAAACACGCGCAGACACAACCCCGACAATGCCTACCTCCACAATGAGGGTCTTCTCCTCTCCGCACACGGACACGACCCAGAACAAGATGGGAAAGTAGCAGGTTTTCCAGCAGAACCCAGGGAGCCCCGCTTTCCTTCTCCGCCTCGCTCCTCCACCTCCTCCTCCCGTCGCCATGGCTGTGTCCCCGAGATCCCCCCCTCCGCTTTCGGCCGGTGATTTCCAGGCTCCTGCTCCGCTTGTTTACCGGAGGAAACGGTCCGTGTGCTCCTGCTTCATCCCGTCTCTCTTCAGTGGGTTGTCTCCAGTCGGTGCGGACGCGCTCTTGGTTCCTACTCTTGTCCAGGGACCATTGCGCAGACTAGTTCAGGTGGAGAGGAACAGCTTTAAGAAACACCACTGTAGGTTAGTGGATGCTCGGGTATAATGAGGAGAAGGGGAGGGACGGAGAGAGATGATGGAGAGAGAGAGAGAGAGAGAGATGTGATGGATGTTGTTGCTGTGACGGTTTGCCAACACCAGGAGCGCTACAGATGCAGAGAGACTCTGTGTTTTATTCTCACTGAACCTGCCGACAGTCAGAGCCCACTGTACGGTGTTTACCACCACTGCCCTAAAGAAACTTACTTACTTACTGATTACCAAAATATGTCTTAATGTTTCTGTAGCAGTTAATACACCAGTATGTACAAGCTCTTTAATCAAAATATTATCTTTAATGCTAAAATATAATTACAATTATCTCTTGTCCCAGCCCCCCCAAAAAAAACCTGAAAAAGACAAAACACATTGTTTATTTTTTATTTATTTATTTTATTATTTCATTTTCGATTATCAAATCAAATCAAATGCTTTTATTGTCATTATATGACAGTGCATACAATGAAATTAGGAGCGCTACTCCACATGGTACTTAGTGCATTTTTAAAAAATAGAAAAAAAGATTAAAAAACATAAATAACGTTGGTAAAATGTATTTACAGTGTGTAAGGCACAGTCATTGCTACAGATAACAGTTATGCATATTTGCAGGAATGAAATTATTGCACATTTATTCATGTTACCCTTTATTATATAAAATATGATGTATATTTATAGTATATAATATGTACACATATTATGATGATATATATAAATATAAATATAAGATACTAGTATGTCTGCAGTTATTACACAGAGATTCAGTGGTGCTGTGTGTTCAGAGCACTGATGGCTCTGAGGAAGAAACTGTCTCTGAATCTACTAGTCTAGTTTTTATGAGACCTGCTGCCCTCTGGCAGCAGGTTGAACAGGTGGTGACCAGGTGAGAAGAGTCCTGGACAATGTTTGTTGCTCTGCTGTGGTAGAGAGAGCTGCTGATGTCGTTGCTAATGCAATTAATAAAGAATTAGGATTTTAGAAAAGGTATAGTCTATGTGCATGTAGTGTAAAGCAAAAACATAGATGTAGAATATGAGGACATCACCTTCAAACAGACAGTGGCCCTTTGTCCTTTATAGTGTGTGGATTAGGACCCATGATAGACATTTGATCTATATATTCTATTTGAAATATTTTAACTGCTTAGGTAGCATGTGACTGAGGTCCCCTATAGGAATCCAGTACAGTGGATTTAACATTTAACAAAAAGGAAACTACAAGATAATGTGACAAAAAACAACTATTATATCAATAACAACACATTGTCTACTTTAGGTCCCTTGTTCCAGTGAAGGTAGTAGTTTGACATGTATGTCCATTTAGCAGAAGGCTACAGCTGGCAGGCAATAAGCTCAGCTCAGCTAAAATCTAGAAGCAGAGAGAAAAACTAGCATGGTGCACCTGTACAGCCTCATACATCTGCATTTCAGTGGCCTTCTTGCACTCTGCTGGAACTGGACGTTATACATAATACAGTCATGTAATATTCACGTCTCTCCAAGGCTCAACATGACACTGACACAGTGTCCTCTGGTTGCACAATTTCACCAATTAATAATTTGTTCCAAACTCCTCAAATGCAGAAACAACAATAAGGAGTTTAGGGGCTGTGACCAATGACTGCTTGGAGTCTCCACTGTTGTCTGGCAACTGGTCCAAAGTCAAAAAATGTGTTTCCAAGTCAAAAACAAACAATTCCTAACTACCTCAGCTTTTGCAAGTCAAGTCAATTTTAATTATATAGCCGAGTATCACAAATTACAAATTATCCTTTCAACCTTTACAGGGTATGACTCCCTCTGTCCTTTACAAACAACTCTCACATCGACTGAGGAAAAACTCCTAAAAAAAGTTTTATCAGGAAAAAGAGGAAGGATGGAACCAGTCAGCCACCGTGCTCTTACAGCGTTGTTGCTGTTGAATTTGTTTACACTCCCAGAATGATAAATCTGAACTACAGACCACAGCTGCATTGTGTAACAAATGCAGTCACACCACACACCAACTCAACTCTTTTTCCATTCACACCTTTATACTGTATGTGCTAACCGTGTGTGTGTGTGTCTATCTGTATGCAGCAGTATGAGAAACAGAGCAGCAGAGGGAGGATGAGAGAAAGAGGCACATAGGGAGAAATGACTGCTCATACATTCAGAGAAGTGACAGTGCACCACATACTACCTGCTTTTTGTGGGGGAAACTGTACTGCCCTGGTGAGGAAACAAGACATCACAATCGATGAACACAGTCATGAACAGCGCCTCTCAGCTGATCAAAGGACTGATGTCTGACCAGTCATCAAATGTCAAGTGAACCCTTTCATGCACTAGGTGTCAGCACACATGGTCATGGACACTGACGTTTGCAGAGTGATGGTCACGTCTCTTCCCGGCAGGGATGGTTTCAGGGTCCATGTTTGACTGGACGGCTCAGAGCAAGAAATCCTGTTAATACTTGACTTATACATAAACAAGTGTTTCAGGTTTACTGCATGGACTGTTGGCTGGAGTCATACAGTTCAAATGTTCTCTTACACCTTTCACGTGTATATAGAGGAGTCAGCTGCCGCTGTTTGCGTCATTCCAAGGCCATTTTCCTTTACCCTTAAATAATGAATGAGCTGTGATTCATATGCCTCTGTCCTCAGGTGCCCTCACAGGTTTATGATAAGATTCATGAGGGATACATCAGAATGAACATGAAGAGGACATGAAGAAGAGCACAGTAAAGATAAGGAATGAGAAAAAAAGATGTAGAGGAGGAACAAACACAACAAACAGCAGTGAAACCACTGAGGCCATGTTCTGACCCTTCACTGAAATGAGGCCAGTCCAGTCGAGCAGCTTAGCGCCAACACAGGGGGAGCTGATAAAAACACAGACAAGTCCAAGTTTTTATCGCCAAGCATATGATGACACGTACTGTAGCCTTTGTTTCACACAGCTGGATATGTAGCGCACACTTCTGTACAGGCACACCTTAGCCAAAGATATACTGACATACATAGTTTCGAGATTTTATTTCTTATTATATTCATTTGTTGGTTCTTTTTCTTTTGCTGAAATGTTTATCTTAATGGACTGATCACATGTTATTCTGTTTTATATGTAGTTTAGCTGGTAGTGTTTGTTCTTGTAATTATATTTGTCTCAAGGTCAGATTCAGATTTTGGTTTCAGCAGGTCACTTTAGTCTGTTTTGCTCAGTCAATCTATGTGTTTCATTTAAAACTGTGACTCCTCGTTCCTGCTGGCCTGGTCCCTCACAGCAGGTAGCACCTACTGTAAAAGGGTAAGTTTGAGTTGAGTTGTAGATTTAAATGTGTGATGATATTTATCAAGAAGATAACTCAGGAAAATGTAATCACTCTATAACATTCACATTTGACAACAAACCCTCAATATAATCATGTAATTGACCTTGTAATAGTAATAGAAATTGGTCATTTTGCAACACCACTAAGAAGAAAGGATGTTTGTAATATATCAGTGATGATATTATTTAGATGTTGCATAATATCCCCTTACTATTGTAATGGAGGGAAAACAGAAAGAAAAAAAGATCATTTGTACCAGACATTCAGCCAGAGACCTTACCCACAATCCAACCTGCTGCTTTGCAGACAGTGTGTGAAAAAACACCATCTGCGCAGAGTAGGCAGCCAACACAGATCCATCTCCTGATCTTATTAATATCCACTGTAAATCTTCAGCTCTCCTTCTGTACACACTCTACCTCCTTCTTCCTCACCCTGGTTAGTCACAGTCTGTCATCATCTGCCAGCTCAGTAAACCAGGCTGTAGGCCAGCCAGCCAGAACGCTCCTCACACTTTGCTCATGTCTTTTTGCCTCCTCTGTTTCCCCTCACCTGCTTGTTTTCCAGCTCGTTTTCAAAACTCCTTTAAACACGTGTCGTATCCTCTGCTGTCCTTCAGCACTCTGTAGTGTTAGGTACACTAATACCGAGTTTCTCCTCCCGAGAAGTTTTCGTTCAAGGTGGAAGACTGGACGAAATGGATCAAAAGATTCGAAAGATTTCGCATCACTTCTGGATTAGAGCAAGAGGATGAGGAAAGCCAGGTGAATGCACTAATTTACTCGATGGGGGAAGAAGCGGAGGACATTTTACTTTCCCTGCACTTAACTCCTGCAGAGGCAAAGAAATATGAGACAGTTAAAAACAAATTGTATGGTCACTTCGTAGCTCGCAGGAATGTTATAATTAAGAGGGCCAGATTCAATGTGAGACAACAAGAAGTTGGAGAGTCTGCAGACAGCTTTTACACCGCACTGCATTGCCTCGCAGAACACTGTGGATACGGTGCTCTGCACAATGAAATGGTGAGAGATCGTCTTGTCGTGGGTCTGAGAGACAAGAAGTTGTCAGAACAATTGCAACTGAACTCTAAACTAACGATGGAGACGGCAATTGATAAAGCACGACAAAGTGAAAGTGTCAAAAGGCAGCTCGCAATGCTGAACACAAACTTTAAAGCAGAAGCATGCAATACGCAGGTGGACAGTGTGCAATCAAGCAGCGCCAGCGCCACGGGCTTCAGGAAGAAGCAGCAAAGCAAACAGACGTCTCAAAATACCAGTTGGGGTAAACATTCACAATGCACGAGATGCGGAGACCCTCGAGGGCATCATCCTCAGCAGTGTCCAGCGAAAGAGGCTGTGTGTAACCAATGCAAAAAGAAAGGACATTATGCTAGAGTGTGTAAAACAAAAAAAGAGGCAAGAAGTGAATGTAGCCGCAGTGGATGAGTACTGCGATGAGAACAGAGACGAGGATGTTGCGTTTTTAGGCTCTGTGTCCGAGAATGCAGAGGCCAGTCCATGGATGACTGAAGTGAAAGTGGACAACCACAAAGCAGTGTTTAAAATAGACACTGGAGCCAACGTTACAGCAGTCCCAGAACGATTGTATGTCCAAGGCCAGTTCAGCAAGCTGACCAGAGCAACAAAGATTCTCTATGGACCAGGAGGGATACCTTTAAAGCTAAATGGAAAATTCACAGCCTCCCTCAGTAACAGCAAGCATAGCACAGATGAGGAGGTGTATGTCGTGGAAGGACTACACACACCACTCCTCAGTGGAGCAGCTGCCATGACATTTCAGCTGGTCGCCAGAATAAACAACATCAGCCTAGACAGCACAGAGACTGTGAAAAGAGATTTCATGGTGCCCCACGATGGTGAGTACACCATCGTGCTGAAGCCTGATGCAAAGCCTTTTTCCCTCCCCACGCCATGTTGCATATCGCTCCCTCTCATGCCAAAGGTCAAAGAGGAGCTGAGTTGTATGGAGCAGCAAGGAGTGATTTCGAAGGTGGAGGAGCCTACAGCATGGAGTGGTGCTCAAGAGCACAGGAAAGGTCAGAATCTGCACAGCCCTCACAGAGCTGAACAAGTCAGTGATAAGGGAGAAACATCCTTTGCCGTCCATCGAACACACATTAGGACAGCTTGCCGGCGCCAAGGTTTTTTCAAAACTTGACACCAAATCAGGATTCTGGCAGATTCCGCTCTCCAAAGAGTCCTCTCTCCTCACCACGTTCATCACACTGTTTGGGCGGTATTGCTACAATCGCCTGTGTTTTGGGATCTCGTCTGCCCCAGAACACTTCCAAAAGCGCATGTCTCGCATCCTGGAGGGACTGGAAGGTGTTCTGTGTCAGATGGACGAGGTGCTCATCTGGGGTGCGATGCAGAGAGAACACGACGAGAGGCTGAGGAAGGCATTGACGCGACTGCAGGAGGCTGGAATAACGCTCAATGACAAGTGTGAGTTCTCAAAGAGCAGGATAAAGTTCCTGGGACAAGTCATTGAGGCCACTGGAGTCAGCGCCGACCCCGACAAGATGAGCGCGGTGAAAGCCATGGCAGAGCCCAGCATCGTCAGTGAGGTTAGGCGCTTCCTGGGAATGACCAACCACCTGGGAAAATTCCTGCCTCACCTAGCTGAGAAAATGCGTCCTCTCCAAGACTTGTTGAGGAAATCAAACTTGTGGGCCTGGGGGCTCCAGCAGCAACAACCTTGCTAGGCTTAAAGAGTCTGGACCAACTGCCACGTCGCATACAGCGCCTACGCATGCGGCTCATGAGATTCTCTTACACCATCTCACATGTGCCAGGCAAGCACATCGCCTGATGTGCTCTCCAGAGCACCAGTCTGTAGCACAGCTGATGGACTGCAGGAAGAAGAGGTGAACTTGTATGTGAACTCTGTCGTTGCAACCTGCCAGCAACAGAAAAGACACTTAAAGAAATACGGACACATCGGGACAAAGACACTCTTCTCCACACGCTGAAAACATACTGCAAGGAGGACTGGCCAGATAAATTCTCCATCCAACCAGCATTCCAGCCCTATCTGCCCTTCTCAGGTGAGCTGACAGTTCATGACGGTCTGCTACTCTACGGCTGTAGAATAGTAATCCATCACTTAGAGCAGACATTCTACAGAACCTGCACGAGGGCCACCTGGGAATCACGAAATATAGGGAGAGGGCCAAGCAGTCTGTTTGGTGGCCAGGCCTTAGCAAAGACCTGACACAGCTGATTGAGGGTTGTGACACATGTAGCCGTGAGAGAGTCAACTTCAAAGAACAGCTGCAACCCACAGACTTTCCGGTAAGACCATGGTCCACTGTCGGTGCAGACCTGTTTCAGACAGACAGCAACAGACATTATCTGGTCATTGTGGATTATTTTTCAAGATTTTTTGAAGTAGCCAAACATCTGAGGCTGTGATCGAGCACTTCAAATCCATCTTCGCGCGTCACGGCATACCAGACAACGGGCCACAATTTGCATCTGAGCACTTCAGGAAATTCGCACAAGAGTGGGGTTTCGACCATGTGACGTCCAGTCCCCACTTCCCTCAGAGCAACGGGGAGGCGGAATGGGCCGTAAGGACAATCAAAGCCCTTCTAAAGAAGTCTAGTGATCCTTACCTTGCTCTCATTGCCTACTGCAAATGGATACGGTCCATCCGAGCTCCTCATGGGCAGAAAATCAGAACACCTGTCCCTGTCATCCCATCCCAGCTTAAACCAGGCTGGACTGACATGGACAATCTGAGGAGAACTGAACTGAGATACAAAAAGAAACAGAAAGAGAACTACGATCGTCACTACAGAGCACACAACATGCCACCCTTGCAGGAAGGTGACCACATCTGGCTCAAAGACATCCAGGAGAGGGGCACCGTGGTGTCTCATGCAGGCACGCCACAGTCTTACATGATCGAGACACCAAGGGGCACTCTGCAACGGAACCGGTACCATCTGTCACACACCCCTACAGCACCAGCAGCTCCCACCATCCTACAGCCAGACACACAGGGAGAAGATGCACCAGCAGATGTGAACACACCTGCCGCACCAGCATCCGGGGGCGATTCTGGTCAGCAGACACTGCAACCAGGAAGACGTGTCGCCACCAGAGTGAGAGTACCTCCAGTGTACCTGAAGGACTACGTGTGCACATAGACTGGAGGTTTGGAAAAAAAAAAGAGAAAAAGAAAAGAAATGAATTGTTTGAAAAAAAGTGTTTATGTTGCCAGTTGTTGATGTTAAATGTGTTTACTTTCAACCTGAAGATTTATTTCAGATGTATGTTACAAAAAGAGTTAAAGAATGCTTACTTTTATGGTGAGGACCATTTGTGACGTTTGAAATAGATGTTATAATACTGTTAATAGGAGTAGGTTAAGGGCATTATCAGTAAAAGGTTACTTAAAGGAGATAGATGGAAGTTTAATGCATTTAAATGGGTTATGTTTGAGTAATGATTTAAGGTAAAACAGTCAGAGGAAGTGTATAACTTTTTGTTGAGATTCTTAACATCAGTAAGAGCTTTATGTTTATTCTTTTTTCTCATTGACAGCATCTCCTAGTCAGAAGGGGGGATGTAGTGTTAGGTATACTAAGGGGGAACATTTGTATTGTAACCTGGGGACCGGAAGGGGGAGGAAAAAAATAAAAGGTACACCAGTACCAAGTGGATACACACGTTGTGGTCTGTGACTGAATTATAATAATATTGGCATGGCCAACTGAACACACTCCATCTCTTTTCTCAGCTCTCATTTACTGCTCATAATCCTCCTCACTCTCTCTGATAGTCCATTCACACCTCTCTCTGCCTCCTGTTCAATTTTAACAGCCTCTAATTTTTGGGTTGTGACCTACTCTTCAGCAGCTGACATGTTCTGTTCTGGTTCACTACTGAGACTCCTTCTGTTCTGTCAGCAGACATTTACCAACACTTGAGATATGATGTAACTATGGGGAGTGTATGTGAGTATCCAATACAATAAACAAATATACCAAACTGCAGTGAGCAACACACATTTATAGCAGCTATAATCAACCCTCTATGTTACGTAAACTACAGAGCCTGGCCGATAGCGCAGTGGATGATTGTGCATGCCATCGGCCTGGGGAACCTGGGTTCGACTCCCTCCCAGTCCCGGCTACCAAAATGTGCGAGGGATGCGTCAGGAAGGGCATCCAGTGTAAAAAAAAAAAAACACTTACGCCAAGTCTGCAAGCAGATCATCTGCTGTGGCAGCCCCGGAAGGGAGCAGCCAGAAGTGACAACAATGTTATGTAAACTACAGGATGTATTTCTGAATCAAAAACAGGCAGCATGTATATGTTTGATTTTAGGTTTGTATCACTCTTGCAGACTTGCACAATGCTACATGGCTAATGATGTGAAACTACTATTTAAGTTTAGGTTACAAAAGTATTTGTTTAGAAGTTGAGAAAAATGATCATCTTTTGTGTTGAATAGTAACGTACCAACCGTAAGGTAACTATAGTAAATAAAAAACAACTACCGTTAGCTGACTTTGTTACGTAATGTTATGCTACAGACGTAGCAATGTAAAGAAGTGTTCAGTCAGTGTTTTGGTGTTTGTTTGACCAGACCACTTCTTCTCCCTCCGACCCTTTGTAGACTGAATGCTCTACTTTTCCTAGAATTATAATGTCCATCCGGCCAGTACTTTACTCTTTTGACTGCTTTCATAGCATGGTTTTCAGAGGAAAGCTATAAAAGCTTGCTCAGGCACGCTGTACACTGCCTGCTCAGCAGCAAACAGCAGACACATACAGTTAGAGATGTGCTGGTGAACAGAGAGGAGTATTTAGGCGCTAAACAGAAGCAATATTTCCCTCAGGAAGTGGTAGAGACCCAAAACAGTGCTGAAAGAGAGTAGATAGAACTACTGGGTGTGGAATTAAGCAGTGGGGGATTCTATTAAAGGGGAAGTGCTATTTTTTGTACAAATTGTACTTTTATTTCTGGGATAAAATTCTACATACTATTTATTCACCCATTTCACTTTGGAGTCATTTGGAGTATTTCCGATGATTTTGGATTTGATGATATCCATTTAACAGGAGTGAATGGGGCACAGAAATGCAGCCAGTAAATGACACAAACTTGACCATTTCTCAAATAACAGATGTTTAATAAGATGGGCTACACTATTACTATTCTCATTTGAGTCTGGAGTTGTCTGTAACTTGAGAAAATTCAATCTGTAAACAGACTCTACTTCTTGTGTGTCATTGTTTACTTAGGACCCCTAGTGCCTAACTATGTGACCTTCACAGTGCCTGAACTAAAATAAAGCATGTACTGTATGCGCATGTGACAACATCATAATTAAGTATTTTAGTTCAGGAGTCCTGACCTATAGCAGCAAAACTATGGACTGATCACAGGCAGCCTGAGTCAGCCTTGGATCAGCCCTACCTAGAGGCACTATCAAAAAGGAAAGTCTTAAAGGAACCGTATGTAGGATTGTGGCCAAAACTGGTACTGCAATCACTTTCAAATTACTGTAGAGTAGTGTCTCCCCTCTCCCTCTCCCCTGACTAGAGGTTGCCAGCTCAGCTGCAGGATCCAACAGGAACGCAAAGTGTTACAGTGAAGGAAAACAGCCACCTTGGGCATCACCATGGACACTTAATAGGAGTGAAATGTGCCAGAGGAGAGCTGTGGAGGGCTGGGGTAAAGTGAGTGGAGCTCCCAGGCGGTGGCCAGGGGTATGTGGTGAGAATGGCTGATCGGGAGTGCTGCTGCCCGTCCGCTTTCAGCCGTCTCCATCTTTCAGGCATCTCCTACACAAATTCTTGTTTTATTTCGGACTTTATCACAACGTATTTCGGATTTATAACAAGGTCTTTTAGGTTTCGTAACGTTAGACATTATTTATCCGACACGTTCGAAGCTGCACCTGTGGTAACTAGAGCAGATTTGGCAACCCGGACGCTGACACACTACTGACTTGGACCAAAACAAACCAAAACGCAACATGACAACATCAACATCAGTTGAGGGCTGCAACTTGGCTTTTTAAATGAGAAAATCCTGGCTGGACTACTGTTGTCAATGATATAAGTATTTGAAATGAACATGATTTCTTAATGTCTGGTGACATATCAGGGCCATTTTATGATTAATTTAAATACATTTCTTACACATTGTACCTTTAAGCCGGCTCTTAAATAAGGAGATGATTGATGTCTGCCTCCAGGACTGAAAGTGGGAGTCAGTTCCACTTTGTTGAGGTTAATACCTTTGTTACATTTTATGGTTTTGCAGTGATGTTTAAGTGAAACATTTAAAATGCATATGAGGAAGCATGTGGTTCGCATTTGAACATAAAACACTATTTGATTTTCTGGACCTTGGACATACTGGGACTTTAGAAAAAAGTCAACAAAGACGCCTTAGCTTTCCAGAGGCCTGATTGGTTCATCATGGTTTGATATGAGGGGACTGAGTGCATTTAATCTCAATGCATCCTGATTCTGATCAGATCTGGTCAGTCTGTTGCTTGAAGTACATTTGCTCTCGGTGAGAGTCTCACAGATCACAGATCAGTGGAACAACATGGGCTCTGGAAGCTCTGCATACTCACAAGAGGACTATAACAGGTTTTCTCTTGAGCTTTATCAAGCTACTCTGCAGCAGCCATGCCTCTTACCAGATGTGGGCATAGATGAGTCTCTGCTGAAATATTCTGGTACCAACTCTAACACTATGCTGCAAGTTTACTCGAATGAGCTGATAAATGATGTCCCAGGCTACGTTGAGAAATTGGGATCTGGTTTTAGTTCAATTAATTCATTCCCAAATGCTGTGGGACTTGGAGCACTGGTAATTTCCATCATCATGGAACTCATCATCAAAAGCAGCACTCAAAAAAATGATGACACATATGGCTTGCTGCAACGTGTATTTGGTGAAGAGAAAGCCTCAAGTGTCCGGGACACAATGTCAGAGTATGTGAAGCGTCATCGCATGTACATGAATGATGCGCACCGATTACAGATGGAATTAATGAGAGTAGAAGTTCAGCTGAGCAACCAGCTCACCATCCTCAGAAACTCCATGCTGCACGACGAACAGATCAGCACCCGCGGCTTCAAAATCTGGGTAAATGGAGTGTCCTTCCACATCCAGATGCTGATCCACACAGCTCGACTGAATACTCAGACTGGCATATCTGCATCAGACTTTGTTCAGGTAATCAAATCATCCATCGACTCGTATTTGCTAGACCTGGAACATCTGCTGAAGGAATACAAAGCTCTCAAGACGAGGACTACAGGGGCCACACACGACGTGCATGCATGCTCTTTTTTTTTGCACCAATGTGCGCCAGCAAGATGCGCTATAGAAGATGATGATAAAAAAGACTATTGTGAACTAGTTTATCATGACATGGAAGACATCTGTACATATCCTGATTTTATTAAGGCCTACATAGATCATGTTTTCTCAAGATATGAGCCAATCTCAGGTTTAAAGAGTCATTTTTTAAACATCAAGAGCAACCTCAACTCTCTGATCAACCAACAAGGTTCATTCACTCTGCCATCAGCAGGCTAGCTCTGTTCTCTCAGTTCACTAAAATTTAAATGTCATAAAATAGACAAAAAGTTATGTTCAGGAAACAAACAGCCAGAGAGGACTTAGTGTTATGACATGATCAGGGTGATGTTATCAAAGCTGAGCATGGGTTTAACAATGTATATGAACACACAATACACTGTCTATACACATCCTGAACTGCTTAAAAAAATTAAGTAATACTTAATAATAAAAAAAACATGGCTTTTTATATTTAGTAGCAACAGACATGTTGATATATATTCTTTCTTGGCATGATTAAGTGTCTTTTAATTTTCATGAGATATTTGACACAAATAAATGCTTTCCAAGTAAATACAACTATTTGATTAACTTAATAGTCCATAATTAAATTTAGTATAGAAAAGAAGAGATTTTTGTTACATTTTTAAAATATTTCATAATATTATTTTTTAATGTACTTCTGAGCTACAGTTAGTAATTAGCAGTTAGTGTCAGGCATCCTGTGTGTACACTGTCAGTTGCCTTCAGTGAACTACATCAGCATGCTGCCATCTTGTGGTCTAAATATTTCCTTACAGTGTGACCTCAAACCACCTGTAGGGGTTTATTTGGTGTTTATTTGACAAAACTTAATTAAACAGCTGCATAACGTTTGTCTTTGTCTTTTGCCTCCATTTTGTCTTGTTGTCAAAGTTGTTGTTTTTTACATGCTCTATAACCGCGGGAACATCCCCACACTGTAAGATGTGTCAAATTAACAGTTATTTTCCAGCAACATTTGTCCAGACGTTGCTGTGTTTCATAACATGGTAAAGTTACAGAAAAGCTAAGTACAGCACTTTTTTAGCATGTTGTAAATGCTAGAAATGCAATTCATTTTACAGTGCTACTGTGTAACCTACACAGATCAGGCATAACATTATGAACATCTGCCTAATATAGTCATTGTTCACCATTTGCTACCAAAACAACCCCATACACAACAAACTGCTCTGCTTTGTGGTATGTGACTCCTTTTTTATCTTCAGCAGCATTAACTTCTCTGGATCAGACCATCAGGACCAGCCTTCACTCCCACCTGCCTCATAAAATCAGAAATACACTATATTACCAAAAGTATTCGCTCACCTGCCTTGACTCACATATGAACTTAAGTGACATCCCATTCCTAATCCATAGGGTTCAATGCAGTGCAACGGTCCACCCTTTGCAGCTATAACAGCTTCAACTCTTCTGGGAAGGCTGTCCACAAGGTTTAGGAGTGTGTTTATGGGAATTTTTGACCATTCTTCCAGAAGCATATTTGTGAGGTCACACACTGATGTTGGATGAGAAGGCCTGGCTCTCAGTCTGTGCTCTAATTCATCCCAAAGGTGTTCTATCAGGTTGAGGTCAGGACTCTGTGCAGGCCAGTCAAGTTCATCCACACCAGCCTCTGTCATCCATGTCTTTATGGACCTTGCTTTGTGCACTGGTGCACAGTCATGTTGGAAGAGGAAGGGGCCAAGCCCAGCTCCTGAAAAACAACCCCACACCATAATCCCCCTCCACCAAACTTTACGCTTGGCACAATGCAGTCCGACAACTATCGTTCTTCTGGCAACCAACAAACCCAGACTCGTCCATCAGATTGCCAGATGGAGAAGTGTGATTCGTCACTCCAGAGAACACGTCTCCACTGCTCTAGAGTCCAGTGGTGACGTGCTTTACACCACTGTATCCGACGCTTTGCATTGCACTTGGTGATGTATGGCTTGGATGCAGCTGCTCGGCCATGGAAACTCATTCCATGAAGCTCTCTGTGCACTGTTCTTGAGCTGATCTGAAGGTCACATGAAGTTTGGAGGTCTGTAGCGATTGACTCTGCAGAAAGTTGGTGACCTCTTCACACTATGCACCTCAGCATCCACTGACCCCGCTCCATCAGTTTACGTGGTCTACCACTTTGTGGCTGAGTTGCTGTCGTTCCCAAACACTTCCACGTTCATATAATACAGCTGACAGTTGACTGTGGGATATTTAGGAGCGAGGAAATTTCATGACTGGATTTGTTGCACAGGTGGCATCCTTTCACAGTTCCACACTGGAATTCACTGAGCTCCTGAGAGCGACCCATTCTTTCACAAATGATTGTAAAAGCAGTCTGCGTGACTGATTTGATTTTATACACCTGTGGCCATGGAAGTGATTGAAACACCTGATTCTGATTATTTGGATTATTATACTTTTGGCAATATAGTGTATATTCATTCATCCATTTTCTACCGCTTATCCTCACACAGGGTCGTGGGGGGGCTGGATCAGAAATATATTATAAAATACAGCAGAGATACAGAACAATGATACAACAAAAAGCCAGTACTCTCAGTGGACTAGTGCTACAGTATGGTTAACAATAACAGTCTTGTGGTGCTCTCAGTTTGAATACTCAAAATGGACTCCCTACTAACAATGTATCATACAAACATCCAGCTAAACTAAATCAAACTCAAAGCTTAATTAAATAACATAGACAGTTAAGTTAACTTTCGCCTTTGACTTAAAAATCAACTAACTGAACTAACTACTAACCTGATGTCATATTTAAATTGTGTGGAATGAAATATATCACAGAGATTCAGTAAAATTGAAAACACATAAATCACACTAAAAGGAACAATTATAGAGAGAATCACACAGAAAATTATAAATTAATGGTAGAAGGCTAAATTCTAATTGAACATCTATGTCTTAAACATGTGTCACTCATCACAATTCCACATGTTGACTTATCAAAATGAAACTCATAAGGACACAAATTGCAAAACTGAATTTTACAGAAGATCCTGGTGGGTCTTTTAAAGACCAGCAGTTTAATACAGCAGTGCTGTCAGAGTTTTGTGCCCTACTGCATCATAAGTGAATATTCATACCATAAGATGGCAGCATGCTGATGTAGTCCACTCACACTCACTGCCTGTGGCATTCACCTTTATGTTTCTGCAAGTTAAATACAGATAATTATGTTACTAGAATAGTTGCACTGAGCATTTGCAATAGATTTAATCAGCATTTCACCCTAAGACAGCTGGGATAGGCTCCAGCACCCCCTCCACCCTATGTGATTATAAGTGGTAGAAAATGGATGGAACAAAAAGTAAATGATCACAATGTACTTTGTGTATTTCACATGCAATATACTAAGTCAAATCCATAAATGTGACAACAAATCTTAAAGCAATGTGATTGTAAATAGCACTGTAAATGTAGGCATGAATGATATTTTTTAGAAAAGAAAATATCCTGAATAAAATTGTGTGATTTTGAATATGACTTCACATCTTCATGTTTCACACCAGATAATAAGCAGTTCAGGTCTGTCTTGTGTGTACTGTGTGTAGATTACAGTATGTACACTCAGAGCATGGAGTTTCTGATTTGTTTGCTGTTCATATGTTAAAAAAAATCAACTAATGCTCTCTTAATTTAAATGTGCATCGATGTAAACTGTACACAGGTTCTGTTAATGTTGAACTCCTGCAATCTTTTGGATAAACCCTCTCAGGGAGGCTGAGCAGTGTGACATCCTGATGGAGCACACCCAGACCAAATTATCAGACCACCTATTAGTCCTGTTTGCCTCAAATATACTGCAGCATAATTTCATTCACTTTAACTGGACTCTCTCTTTCTCACTGAGTTCACTACTCTTCACCATTTTGAACAGGAGTGAGGAATTTAAACTGAATTCACCTTTTTAGACCCAAATTTGATCCAGAACACTGGAATTCACTGAGAAGTCAGAAATGAATCCAAAATAACAAACAACCACTACAACACATTTTTCTCTTCAGGAATGACAGGAAATAACTGGAATGTAACATCTCTATCAAGTAATAATAAGGATAATAATGGTTTTTCTCTGCTGATTAATAAAACAGTGAATTTGAAAATTCCTGGATAACAACATTAATTATATTTTAGCACTAAAGATATCATCTTGATTAAAAAGCTTGCACATACTGGTGGATTAACCATTATAGAAACATAAAATATCTTGGGACCCAGCAATACTGTCAATTTACAGTAGAGCAGCAGTGGTGACACCGTACACTGGGGATAATAAATATGTTACGCTCTGTATATTGTAGTGGTGTGTCTCATACAGATGTTTGTGTGTTGGTATCTCACACTGAGGACAAGGTGTTAATATCTGATGCCCTGAACAGAAACAGAAACAAGCCTGGAAAGAGCTACTACAGAAAATGAGACAAGCGATGTAAAGACCAAACACAGACAGATGCGCTGTGAAGTGAATAGTAGAGCAAAGATGACAGCAGACAGGTTTAATGTTGTGACATACTCTATGATGAGTCATGTGTCTCCTATGCAGGATGCACACACAAACACAGAGTCATGTTGGTGTGGTATATCTTTGCTCAGGTGCAGAGCGTAAACAGGCTTTATGAGTGACACATGATGCTTCAGTGATGTTGAGGCTTAGGACTCAGAAATGGGCACAGAGAGGGCTCAGAAAGCTCTGGACTCAGCACATGGTCCATGTGTGTGTGTTTCACATGCAAAGGCACCGTGGTGGAGCACAGCGCATAGCCAAAACACACTGGATTTTTCTGTCCACCTTATAGAAACTTCTGGATAAAAGAATAAAAAACGAAGCAAAAACAAAACAATGAATGCCACAAACATTTATTATATTTATTATTATTATTACAAAATGAGATGCATTTTTTTTTACATTTGCATTTTTACACAGTGACAGTGTTTCTGTTTTTCTGTTTCTTCCCCCACTGGATTGATACTCTGTTTGTTTTGAACCTGTTGCGCCATTAAAGCCTCAAACAGACAATGATTGGCTTTGATCCCTTGCAATAAATTCCAGAACATTCCCCTGCAACAAAAGCTAAACCACAGTCTGCCGAGTCGAACGCACCCAGCGGAACTGTGAGAGTTGAGTTTCAGGCCTTTACAGTGAAACCATTTGCTCTTCTTCAGTGACAAACATCATGGGTGGCTACAATACATTTATGTTTAACATGAGGATGGACCCAAAGTTTTAGGCTTTCCGTGAACATCAGCATGCAGTGTGGCATCGAACATCTTGACCCTTGTATTGTCTGCTCATCAAGGTGAAACTGACCCACTTTGTTTGGATATTTTTAGAAAGCATAAAGTGTTAAGTATCACTCAGTTGTTTTCTTTTTTTTTTTAAATTTGTGGCTGATATAATTAATTTCGATGACAAAATCTTTAATTACTTTAATTATTTTATTAAAACTTTAATTATTTTGACTATACTTGAGATCACTAGATCACATGATTGATGTATTATCAGACTGGTCTATGTAAAAGTTGAGTCAGGGCATACTTGTCTGTACGTCTGTTTTTACAGTTTTATATGGCATAAAGTAAAAATTATCAGTCAACTGTGAAATATGCCTTTTTAGACAACTTCAAGTTTTACATTTCTAAGTCGAATTTCTTGTTAAAATACCTCATTTACATAAAATTTTACCTCATTGTTGAGCAGAATATGACAGAAATTATGAAGCCTCGTTCTGAATGAAGCATTTCAGACAGTTTTCAAAGGTACATGGCCAAAAGAGAAGTCCACATTTCTGGTTGCAAAGAGAAACATACATACTGCTTTAATACATTATGAATGTGGAAATGATTAAGAAGGCTGACCCCTGTTGCATCAGTGTGTTCAGCTGCTAATGAGTGCTAATTTGCACGATGGGAACTCTACTTTAACTAACTGCCTGAAATGCATTGCCAGACGAGATAATTTTGACAGCCCTAAATGTCAAATATATTTAAATACTATATAAGCTGCTAAAATCAGAGCGACACCACATTAGCTCTAATAAGCTCTGTGTTTATGAAAAGAACATCTCTTTCTGTTCTCATTTTCAGCCATTTCATGCTACAATTAATACTTTAACAATGCTCTACGGTGGATTATTTGTTTTCCGAATTACAGGAGAAGCTTGGACAGATTCAGAAAAGATGGTTAATCTAATTTTATCAGCATGTTTGATTGTTAGTTATGACTGTGTTGTTAGTTTCCTTGATTTTTTGAATGGAGTTCTGCTTCATGACCTGCCAGCACATCTCTGGCAACACATTTCAGCCAGTTTGTCCAAGTAGAGTCACTG
Organism: Synanceia verrucosa; assembly: GCA_029721515.1. Lineage (NCBI taxonomy): Eukaryota > Metazoa > Chordata > Actinopteri > Perciformes > Synanceiidae > Synanceia > Synanceia verrucosa. The sequence goes on along the minus strand of CM056552.1, from coordinate 25,087,950 downwards.
TAGCACAAGTTAAGGCATCAAATTAATTATATAAACACACTAATTTCGACAGCCCTATATTTAAGTAATAACTATTTTTTTAACTATTTGACTAGGTTTAGGGAAATCATCATATTTGTGTCAAATTAGTCAATGCTTGGGCAAAAATAACAACTGACGTGGCATTACTAAAGTTACGTGACAAATGAACATTGACTGGTTTCACACAGAAAACAAACTGGGTCTCCTGGTCTGGTGTTTTGTGAGCAGCGTTTGTGGCTCTGTGCAGTTCCTGGGTCACGATAATGTGGATTAAATGTTTTATGGTGAGTCAGCTTCTGTCTCAGGTGACATAACGAACGTTACACCCTCCTTATGAAGGAATTCCCTCTTGGTAAAGACTGTTGTGAAACAGCAACAGAGACTGAAAACAGGAGAAATATTCCCTGAGGAGTTTCCAGTGATGAAGCAGCACTAACCACATCTAGTCCACAATGTTATTGTTCATGCTAATAATTGGTATTTACAGAGATCCAGTTCTGAATGAGTATCATTGTAATCATTGTTCTGCTTAGTCATTGAACAACATGTTTGTTTGACATTTGGGCAATATAAATGTTACACAAGGTGTCTGACATCTAGTTTTTGTGTCTTTGTAATTTGCAACATAAATGTTTAAACTAGCTGTATAAAGAGATCACAAAGTACAAAGTGAGCCAGGCAGAGAAAAACAGAAAGACAGAAGCTGTTTGAAAAGGACATTCATCATCCAGCTGTTATAGACTTAACCAGAATGACCAGGTGAGCTACATAACTAACAACTAACGAGGACTTCCTGCTTTTGGTTTTTCATTCACATATTTCCTGATACACTGACCCTGGCTAATAGTGATAGATGTGTTTGACGGTAGCATGGACACGGATCAGTGAAGGATAATGATTACATCAGACTTAAGTAAAAATACAGGTGAATAAGTGATGAGCTAACTGAGAGCGCCTGCCAAGTAATTTCACTGCTTGGAAACATCCATCCATCCATTTTCTACTGCTTATCTTCACATAGGGTCATGGTGGGGCTGGAGCCTATCCCAGCTGTCTTAGGGTGAAAGGCAGGGTACACCCTGGACAAGTCTCCAGTTCATCACAGGACACATAGAGACAGACAACCACTCACACTCACATTCACAACTACGGTCAATTTAAATTAGCCAATTAACCTAATTAACCTAACCAGTTAACCTAACCACTATTTTGGATGGTGGGAGGAAGCCGGAGTACCCGGAGAGAACCCACACAGACACGGTGAGAACATGCAAACTCCACACAGAAAGGCCCCGGGCCGGGAATCGAACCCCGTACCTTCTTGCTGTGAGGCGACAGTGATGCTGCCCTGCTTCGAACCAATACCTCAAAAATTCTAAATATAATTATTTGTATCATTTAAAAAAAAAAAAAAAAAAATCCTGTAGTAGCAAGGTGTTTTCAAACTATAGTGTACAATTATCCCGCAACAGTGGAGGTTATTGACGGTTGGAAAAAAATGGTCCAGGGTATCCTATGCTAAAGGAGATAGGAAAGGAAGCAATGAGGGACCTTTGTGCCATGATTGACACTTCAACACCTCTAGGTCATTTCACTCAGTTAGGAACCTTCGTAATCAAAAAAACTATTTAACTGCAGCCCAAAAAACAAGATGACGATGGCCAAAATTGGAAATTTTTGGCATCAGTAGTCTATAGTGACTACGTCCACTCCTTATGACCAGTGTAACAATAATAATAATGGCACAGGAGAATACGCTGCAGTAGACTTTGGCCATGCAGACATTACTTTTATTGACAATAATAGAAACTATCCTCAGCAGCACATGATGATTGCTGATGTGCTGATGCCCACTGTTCCTTTGGACATCTTGACCACCCATCTCTCATGCACCTGCACACAAGCAGTTATATGAGCGATACTTTCATTCTTAAAGCAGTGTGTTGTAATAGTTAAGTTACTAAATATTACTGTGTTGGATCGCTTTTGTTTCCTCTATTCTTTGTGGAAAAGACTGAGAAAGACTGTGAGGAAGTTAAAGGATGGACGATACACCGCGCTACCTGCTGTACAGTACACACACACACACACACACACACACGCACGCACGCACACACACACACACACACACACACACAGTAAAAACACATTCATGTAAAGCACAGAGAGGAAAGGACTATAAAAATGTGTATTCAAGGACACAATTCAAGGTCAAGGACTCATGGAGTTACACACACACACACACACACACACACACACTGATGTTGTACTTGCTCAGCAGAAAATAGCTCTGGGAAGCAGGAAGAACACTGCATCCTGACAGATAACATCATGATGAACAACAATCAGTCTCAGTGCGTTGCTGCAGGAAATGCTGCTGTCAGGACGCTACGTAATGTTTACAGTGAGTCTGTGGTGTGGGCTCAGTTTAACCTATATTTAAAATAATTTCACCACTATTAACTGTCACTGTGGTTAGTTTGGATTCATCAAATAAACACTTTAACTTTGGCTTTTTAACTCAATATATCTAGGAAGGAAATTATTATTATGTCCTACCATTTAATTGTACATATTCATATTATATTTATGTATTTTATTCTATTTCTGTTCATAGGAATGATACACACTGTTAGCAAATACACACAATAACTGTAATACTGTTCACTTGTGATCTACTATTCAACCCATGAATTACAATAAGAAATAATTTACCAGATTTACCAAACATATGCTCAACTTCATCTCACATTGTCTTTCACAGCAATGTGTTCTTTTCATTCTTCATGGAGTGAAATCATAACTCTTTTTTGGAAAGTCATACATCATCAGGGGTGAATTACTTATTGAGGATGATGTCTTTACTTCAGAGGGAACTTGCTCCACCAGGACAAGCAGCTTGACTCTCCTGTTGATTGTCAGAAAAGAAACTGTGGTGGAGGGTGAAACCTGACCAGAGAGGCTTGTGTTACCTTGTCTGCCCTACAAACCAACAGACACACAGAGAGTGGAGCTTTTAATGCTTTGTGTGCCGCTATCACCTGTGTCAATACCTTCAACAGATCATCACTTTGGGCTAAACGTCTTTAAAATCTACAATGAAGAATGTCGTGGCAATGTATTTAGCAGGTCCATGCAGAGACCTTTGGAGGGGCAGGGGCTCTGCACATGCTTGGTATTTAGTATTCCTAGTGATAGTTTACTTTGATAGGATCTTTCTGATGCCTCCAACACTCCAGCTCACTTGGAAATGAGGCCAAAATGTCCAAAATTCTGAACTGTAATGTTATCCATTTTAAAAACAATGACCTGCAGGGAAATCTGCTAAACATCTGTGGCTTACCACACTGACCACTGCTGTCTGTCTGCTTCATGTTTTTTTTTTAACATCAGTGACATCATTTAAGTGGCTATAAATTTGCATTTTAAGTTTTCTTGGACCAATAAAGAAAGGAATATTTATTTTCACGTTATTTATTCTAAAATAGCTTGCAGAGCTGTCTTGTCACAAACTTATACTTGATCAGGACCTTTGGCATTACTTTCAGTGTTTAGTGTTTTTCAATGTGCAGGGCAGCCCGACTTCTACTGGTGGTTCATGGTGTGAATTTAAACAAATCTACTTTGTTAGGTTTAGGAAAAAAATCATGGTTTGGGATAAAATATGTATCTCTGTTATGTTATGCATGTGTCATAATTAAGTACAATTCATCAGTGAGGAAATATTTCACATGTAAAATAAGTTAATGTTGAGTTTTGGTTTCAGGGTTTTTATCCATCAATCTTTATGATGTGACCTCCTTTTCTCCGACACAACAGCACTACACATGAAACACTGATGAAAGGGAGGAATGTGAAGAGGATGAAGAGGAGAGGACAGGGACTACTTTGTGTTGACGCCTCCAAAGCTCCATTCACAGGCTTCTTGATGCAAGGAGCTTTTTCCCTGTACTGGAGTCAGAGAGCTACAGTAGAGGATGCTGCATAGAACACAACACATCTCTGATCATGGACGGCCAAAGAGTCAAACTGGATGACTGGTGGATTTCTGAAGTTTAGAGACATCATTGTCTACTTCTGGGATGTCTGGGGCACAGTTTGTTGGACACTCCATTGTTCCCATATTGGTCACATTGTTCATGCAGCCCCTGGGCTGGATTTCCTGACAGGAAAACACACCATATAGCAGCTCAGTGGGGAAAGGTGATCCTTAGTGCAATAAAGTGAATGACATAGGGGTCCAAACACACAATAAATAAAACAACTAATTTTGTCAGTATGCGTTTTATGAGTTCAGTGCCAAGATATTATTTAGACAGACTTTCAGAGGGAGTACCATTTCCATTTGGTTCTTTTATGACTTTATTATGGGTCAACTGAAAATGTGACCAAATCTGCTGGGTCAAAAATATACATACAGCAACATGAATTAGCAATTTTGGTGACTTAGAAAGTTGTGTCAATGAAATGAGCTTCATGGCATGGCCTCTTAACTTCTTGTGAGTGATCATGAGTGACTACAGCTGGTGACTTCTCTGAGGCCATTTAAATAGGGCTCATTGGATACAAACACCCACAAACACTACAATGGGAAAGTCAAAGGAGCTCAGCATGGATCTGAAAAAGTGAACCATCGACTTGAACAAGTCAGGAAAATCACTTGGAACCATTTCAAAGCAGCTGCAGGTCGCAAGCGCAACAGTGCAAACAATTGTTTGTAAGTATAAAGTGCAGGGCACTGTTTTGTCACTGCCATGATCAGGAAGAAAATGCAAGCTATCACCTGCTGCTGAGAGGAAATTGATCAGGAGGGTGAAGAGTCAACCAAGAACCACCAAAAAGCAGATCTACCAAGAACTAGAAGCTGCTGGAACACAGGTGTCAGTGTCCACAGTCAAACATGTTTTACATCTCCATGGACTGAGAGGCTGCTGTGAAAGAAGGAAGCCCTTGATCCAAAAGCAGCACCTTAAGACTCGACTGAGGTTTGCTGCTGATCACATGGACAAAGATAAGACCTTCTGGAGGAAAGTTCTGTGGTCAGACAAAACAAAAATCCAGCTGTTTGACCACAATGCCCAGCAATATGTTTGGAGGAGAAAAGGTGAGGCCTTTAACACCATGCCTACCGTCAAGCACGGTGGTGGTAGTATTATGCTGTGGGGCTGTTTTGCTGCCAATGGAACTGGTGCTTTACAGAGAGTAAATGGGATCATGAAGAAAGAGGATTACCTTCAAATTCTTCAAGATAACCTAAAATCATCAGCCTGAAGGTTGGGTCTTGGGTGCAGTTGGGTGTTCCAACAGGACAATGACCCCAAACACACATCAAATGTGGTGATGGAATGACTAAATCAGGCTAGAATTAAGGTTTTAGAAAAGTCCAGATTTAAACCCCGTTGAGAAAATGTGGACAATGCTGAAGAAACAAGTCCATGTCAGAAGCAACAAATTTAACTGAACTGCACCAATTCTGTCAAGAGGAGTGGTCAAAGATTCAACCAGAAACTTGTGGATGGCTACCAAAAGCACCTAACTAAAGTGAAAATGACCAAGTGACATGTAACCAAATATTAGCATTGCTGTATGTATATTTTTGACCCAGCAGATTTGGTCACATTTTCAGTTGACCCATAATAAAGTCATAAAAGAGCCAAACTTCATGAATGTTTTTGTGACAAAGAAGTATCTGTTCTAATCACTCTATCAGAGAAAAATCAGAGTTGTAGAAATAACTGGAAACTCAAGAGAGCCATGACATTATGTTCTTTACAAGTGTATGTAAACTTTTGACCATGACTGTATATGTCCCAACATGAAGATGCAGGGTAAGAAACAATAGCATGCTAACATGCTCATGAAGACAATGCTAATGTGCTGGAGAGTGTTGGGAAGCTAACATTAGCTATTAAACAATTCTTCTAAAATACTCCATGGAAATTGAATTGAAGAGTAAAAATGTTCCAAATCATTAGGAATTATTAAATGTTTTTAAAAGAATATTATGAATGTTGTGAAATATAACAACCCATATCTTATTCTGAGCCTACGATACAGTGTGGCATCATCTGCAACAACACTATCTGGACTCCAGCGCTTAAATTCAGCTTTTTGTTTTATTAAATTCTGCAGTGTTCACCTTCAAATTCATACCAAATTGAAACAAAGAAAGTTCACATTCTCCAGTAAACAACACATTGTAAAAATAAAATAGCATAAACAAATCAGTTCAACAAGTGTTTCTTTAACAATAACCCAAATTCCTGACAGTCAGTTCATGTATTATATACAACATAATTTACATTAGTCAGACAAACATGAGATGTAAGTAAATCAATGTCTGCAGATTGAAAAACATCAATACCAACTGAAATGAGCAGTAAACAAAACACAGATATTAAAATAATTGATCACTGTCAATAATTATTGCTTAGGTGACAACAGTAAAAATCAGTTTTCAGTGGCTGCTGAGGAGGAATGATTTAGCCCTGTAGTACTGTGATGAACAACTACTGTACATCAGCACGGTTCACAAAAAAAGAACATAATACACTAGTAATATAATTACTATTAACTACATTTCATTTTTTTCATGGTTTATATACAAATCTACATCTGAGAAATGCTGTAAAAATGTTCAATATGAGGAAACACTCCTCTGCCATGAAGAGGCACATTTTAAGGGCAGCACTGTCAAATTTCCCAGAACACTCTTGTTTATTTCTTCTTTAGGTTCCTACACCAGTGTTGACTCAAAATGTTTTGAAGCCCTTCAGTTTCTACATTCACACATATTTTCCCAGAATTGTAATGAGATACAGCACCAGGATGAGCCTATGTACAACTACAGCCTTATTCCCTGCAGTGATAGCAGTTTCACTGGAGATATATTTGTCTTGAATGTGATTGTAAACCTTAAGGCTGGGTGATCAAGGCACGTGTTACACACTATGATACAGGAGTGTTGCAGGAATAATCAAAGTGAAGCCTAGTATCAACAGAAAGAAAGAAAAGGGTGACAAGGACTTCTTTGCGATCATCACTGCATTAAACCACTGTGTCTTTCCTAATCCTAATACTCTAATACCGCTTTTAAATTCTGAAGAGTTCTTTGTTTTTATAGGTTTGTATCAAATAACTTAAAAATAACTCAAAAAATGGTATAAATGTGTCCTTGCTGTTTGTTTTGAACTTATTTGATCAAAACTTTAATCCGTTTAATTCATATTTTCTGCTGTGAAAATTCCCCAAACATTAATTTTGCAGTTTTGGCTTCAGTTACGCACAGCAGTGTTCACCCACTGACTTTACACTAACTATCACTGTCACATATATAAATACAGTTGTTTTATGGTCTGGAAAAGTTTTACAAACATAAAACTTCCACAGAGTGAAACACCTTAAAGGTGGAGTTGGCGATGTCAAGGAGCTAGCAAGATCTGAAAGATGCACTGCTACGAATCCCCCTCTAAGCTCCTCCTCCTCCAGTCAGCGCTACGACCAGTGCAGTCTTTTCTGCCTCCGTCTTTCTCTTCTTTGGCTGTGCAGCCGGCCGAGCCGCCACGGGTAACGCTGGAATCGGTATTTTAGGCTGCTTTTTCTCTGCCAGTGTAAACTGGTCTGGTATTCTCCAGCTACCGAAGTATTTCGGGAGAAGAGCGTGCTTGATACCTGCGGCCACGGCGAAGCGATGCGTGTGCCTGTGCAGAGTGGAGGGTAGAGTGGAGGCGAGCGCAGGACGAGACGAGAACGCATCTGATTCGTACTTCACACTCGGACCGAGGCTATTAATTGGTCAAAGTTTTTATCGTCCTGTCACAGATCTCGGATTCTATTCACTTCTCTTTCTGAATACATATTAAATTGACGACTATCAGGGTGGAAGGACCATTTTATCCAACATAACAAAACGTGTCTAAAAATCATCGTCTACTATACCTTTAATAAAAAGAACCAGAATTTACCATTTTTTAACAATTTTTGGGGCACTACGGCGCAATTAAGCTATAACAGACTCTCTTTAATTTAAAAGCATCTGCAAATGATTTAATCTGCATCTTCAATTGATCAGATTTTGACCATCATGATGCTATCGCTGCCGATATCCATTATTTGTGAATTTGCCTGTGAGTAAGCAGGAGCCATCAATGACTCAGCACATGTTTGAATGACATGAACATTAAGTAATGTCTAGTGGGAAACACTGCGAGCTAACCTAGCTAGCCTTCCTATCTTTCACTACCAGAAACGTCCAGAAGCAGTTTCATCTTCTCATGAAAAACAGAAAGTTAGGCACAAATATAATATATATATTTCCTAATGTAAAAATAATTACAATTTCAGTATAAAAATGTGTGGAGAAATCCTCATTTAAGTCCCTGGAGTGTACTACAGAAAAGGCTCTGAGGGTTCAGTCTCAAGTTCAGCTGACACTTAAAGATGAAAGATAAAGATCTTTTAGCCACAACCTCATTTTTACTTTTAAAAAACATTCTGACTCAGGTCACAAATGATGCAGTATTAATTGCTGGGTAATTTTCACAGATCAGTTTCAATGTGTATTTTTTTTCTCAAGTGTGTAAACTACGACCTCATGAAGAGTCACATCCCTCCTGCACTCATAAAGGCTCCTCACATGATAAAAGAGGCAATATGGTTTCAAGAATAACAGGGGAAAAATTCTGAAGATGGTGATTTCACCAGGAATCACTCAATCACTTTATAAAAAAAAGTCTGTGGAGACTTTCCCTCACAGGTTGTAGTAAAGTAAGAGACTGGAGGAAGGAAAAGTTTGGAAGAGCTCAAGAGTTCAACATGAATTTAGTCGGATGAAATCAGTCCCAGCTCAGTTGGAAGTCTTGAGCTCAAAGCGGCTGTACACCTGCTTGGATTTCATCTTGTTGTATTGGTTCACCAGGTCCAGCTTGCTGTGGCCCAGCGTCATTCGTTTCTGGTCCTGCCGGCTCATCAACATGGTCGGAGAGAGCGGGGGTGGCGGACTCTGTTTACTCTCCGGCTCATTTTGAGAGAGGTCCGGTCCTCCCCAGGGCGGAGTACCGTGAGGGGATGGAGACCTGCGGAAGTTGTAGGTGTCTTTGCTGGAGGGGGGCAGGAAGAGGTCTGACAGTTTGTTAAGGAACAGGTTGGAGGGAGTCCTCTGCTTGGGGGTGAGTTTGCTGTCATTGACTGGGGATGGGGACAGGGTTCTGGGGATCAGGTTCGAGTTAGGGGTGCCGGGGCCGAGCCCAGCACTGTGGAACATGCTTGGTTTGTGGTCGTACAACCCCAACGCCTGGAACTTGGATGCCGAGCTGCCTATATTTGACCGCATGGCGTCTGTCGGGTTGGCTTTGCTCTTTGGCTGACCATAGGCTGGTGGTGGTCGCTCCATAGCCGGGCTGTGATTGGTCCCTCCGTTAGCAGAGACTCTTGAGCCCGGTGTGATGTGACTCGGAGGTGTCAGGGTTTGCCCTCCTGATCGTTCTCCTCCTCCTCCTCCTCCTCTCCTCTCAGGGCTAAGGCGAGTGCTGTTGTTGGGCTCCTTCTTGTCATGACCTTGGGTGACCTTATAGACGGTGTTAGAGGTCATCCCAGGAGCAGCCTTCACACTGGACACGCTGTTACTTGATTGGCTGCTGGAGTTTTCAGAGCACACCCTGTCCCTCTGCCGACTGGAAGAAAGAGAAGGAGAGATTAGCCGGAAACTGCAATGCTATCTGTACTTTACACTGTAGGAGTACGAAGAAAAAGTCAAAATAAAACAAAACAAAAAAAACACAACATTTATTAATGGAGCCTGACTGACACAACAAGAAGTTTGGAGATCATTTTTTTTGCTCTTCTTTCAGATTAGTGAAAAAAAACATCCAAAATACAAATGAAGTGTTTACTAATAGTAGTCTACTAGCATCTGTAGATATCACCTAAATTCACAAAAAAAGTCAAACTACAAACAATAACTGTCTTAATCAACTGATCGGCTGGTGAAGTTTCATGGTGATATCTATCTATTAAAGCTGTAGTGTCCTTAATATTTGGAAGGTGGCACTTACACACACACACCAAACTTTAATTTCTATCTTTATTCTGAAGGTTTTCACAGGAGTTTGTTCATAGAGCATTCACAGCCTGAATCATTTCAAATTTTATCCTGAAAAAGATGCTGAAAACATATTTCTGTCATGGTCATTGACAGTTATTTTGTGGACTGATCCAAAGAAAATAAACCTTTGTGTCTAACAAGTCTTCAATTCTGAAAAGGTGAACCTTCTCAGTGACTACACTCCAGTTTCGTACCTGTCAGACAGTAAATCCAGGCCCATCACTGGGCTGAGCCCCATGCCGGGGGCCATCATGGCCTGATATGAAGGATAGTAGGGCATCCCCTCCTCCTCTGGGTTGAAAAAGCTGTCAATAATCTGTGAATCGGCGTACAGACAGCGAAACTCCCGGTCGAAGCTGTCAGTGATGCGACCTGAGAAGTGCATCACCATGTTGCTGTGCACCTGAGCTGACAGCCAGGTGAAACTGGAGAGGAGACACAATATGAGAGTGTGAAACCAGTGAGCTGGACAGTAGAAACAGAGGTCTGAAGTGCTGTTATACTTTGTTTTGTGGTTTCAAAATAAAATGGAAAGACAGAATAAAGAAATGATCAGTTATTATAAATCAATAAGCGCAAAAAAGAGTGAACTGGACTTGCTGAAGATTTGTGAACCTGTGAAATGAAATGTGAAAGGTTTTTTTTTTAAATTTTAAAATAATATTGCAGTATGTGGTCGATCAACACATTTTTAGGTTGCAGTGTGCAGGTGGTCACTAATCAGAACCATGAAAATTTGAAATTATGAAATAATGTGACTGAGACTCTATCAGCTCTTCCTGTGTAACTTATCTCTGTCCGCCTCCAGCTGATGAACCTGCAGATCAGCCCCAACTATTTCCTGAACAGTGATGAGTCACCACAGTGACTCAGCACCTTATCAGCTTATCAGCCAGCAGGTAGAAGACGTCTGACTGAGCAGTAAAAATAATGATCATACATGATCGTAGAAACGTCTGACTTCAAGTGAATGCAACGTTTTGTCCGGCAGGCTGACACACAGGGAAAAAAGACAAAGGGCCGATGAAAAAAAAATATATATAAATATATGTAAAGAGTGGAAATAAATAAGCAACTAACATTTTGACACATCACTAAATCTCCATCAGAAGAAAACAAAAATCAGCCATGGGATGAGCCATCTTTGCTCAGGTGAAGACAAAAAAACTTAACTGTGAGCTCTTATTTACTCCAAACACTCAGTACAGGATGACTCATTTTATTGTGATGCCCTACAACATGGATCCAAATGGAAACAATGAGTTATAGAAAACTGACATTATTTTTATTTTTTTTAAAGTGCAGTTTTACTGACTGGGAAATGTTGTTATAGTTTGTGTATACTGTTATATTGTTTCAGTTGTCAGTTTTGCACTAGATTGGATTTTTTGCACAATTCTGCACTGAATATACATTTAAAAGAGGATTTATAAATCTCCTTATTTTTTCCTACTGGGTATGACAACTGTTGTGAAAGAATTTCCTTCAGGATGAATAAAGTTTTATCTTATGTTATAGCTGGTCATGACTTGGCAAATTATACAATCATTAAAATATAAACTGGGCTCGATCGACTCTGCTCTTTCATATGACTGAGAAAATAGTGCAAATAAAACCAGGAAAGGCACAAAAAGTTGACCAGCTTCAGTCCAGACTAGTAGTTAGCATAGCCCTCCTTTAAAGTGCAACAAATGACAGGGCTCTATCCATCCATCCATTATCTACCGCTTATCCTCATAGGGTCTTGGGGGGCTGGAGTCTATCCCAGCTGTCTTAGGGTGAAAGACAGGGTACACCCTGGACAAGTCTCCAGTTCATCACAGGACACATAGAGACAGACAACCACTCACACTCACATTCACACCTACGATCAATTTAAATTAGCCAATTAACCTAATCCCATACATGTTTTTGGATGGTGGGAGGAAGCTGGAGTACCTGGAGAGAACCCACACAGACATGAGGAGAACATGCAAACTCCACATTCGAACCCGGTACCTTCTTGCTGTGAGGCGACAGTGCTAACCACTACACCACCGTGCTGGACAGGGCTCTACATCTGCCATATTTCTGTTTCCTCATGCCCTCATGTGTGACAGCACATTTACCATCTGTAGGACACACTGGGAATTATTCAAACCAGAGACATAACGTCAGTCAGGCACCAGAGGAGCTAGCTTGTTAGCCACAGCTAGCGGTGCACATGTTCTTCTTGTTGTTAGACGTCACCAAGTAATTTGCATGCTGCGTTCAGGGAGGCTTGTAAATGCTAAAGCCTACAGAAGTTATGTCTACAAATGACAGTTTCTGAAGTTATTTAACATAATCAGAAATTAAAAATAGCCAAGTAACTGCAGGCGCTGACTATTTTTCAGCATTAGAAGATCGAAGAGGGATCATCATGCCTTGAAAATGACCTACCAGATTTGAGAGGATGAACAGTGAAACTATAATAATATCAGGCCTTCATCACTGTGGAGCCATTTATTTAAGGCGTGCTGCCAGGTCGGAGACACATGCTGAGGCACTGAGTGTGTTTTCAGCAGACAGAAAAAACCTGCAGGACTGCTTTCTGTGGTGATAAATCACTCACTGCTGGAGTTAAATTCCTGCTATGTTCTGTGGAGAAACTGGTCAGAGCATGCCTTCAATACACAGTAAAACAAAGTCTACTTTCATCACAAAATGTCATTCAGGCATTTATTTTCATACTGAATGGAAATATAGTAAAGAAACATGGAAAATAATTCCCATGATACTGTAAGCTCTGCCGTTTCCTGTAGTAGTTAAAGTGGCCACAGCTCAGCTTTAACTTGTCATGATGAAGTAAAAGCTGATGTATGGTGTAATGACTGTCGAATAATGATACCATGAGGACTCACTCTATGGCACAAATGAAGTACATCAACCAAAACAGGAAGAGGATAGCACCTCTGCTTTCCACTTTAGCTATAGCTAGCCCTCTCCAGTTACCATAGAGCAACATATAAGAACAATAATATATCGCACAACACTCAACATGTTACCAATTCATGTACTGTAAATAATACATCTGAGTGATGTAAAGATCAGCTGACATAAGCAGCTACATATTATGTCAAATATGTCATTCATTATCTGTTTATTATTGTTCCTATTTTATTTATTATTTTAATCTTAAATTGTTGATCTCACATTACTGGAGGTTTTATAAAAAAATATAATGATTTCATATTTTGCTTTTAATTTGCCACCTTGTGTGAACTACGTTCCAACTTTGAAAAATGACCTAAAAATTCTTATTCTTATTTTCATGGCCACAGGAAGAGTTACCGTTGACTAACTTAACACTTCACTCAAAGAGTATATCTGCCATGACTGCTTGTAGGTATCATATCTATGAAAAATGTGAAGAAATGTTTTATTTTCTCCTGGGTTAACTAACGAACAGATATGAGCTGTCATTATCAGTGAATCAGTGTTTATTATTTGATTCTCAAACAAACCAGACTGGGCACTGCCCTGGGTATCAAAGTGTAAGCCAGCATTTTCATGGCTTTTCATATCAGAGTGAGGAGGACGTTTGAAGATAGCGTAGGTATGGATGCAGAGGTGTGCTCAGGCGATAAGACAACATTTGCCTCAACTGAGCCACTTGGCACCCCTCCAGACCTCACCCTTCATACCACAGCCAGCAGGTTTGAGGCCTGTCAGCCCCGCCTGTCCAGCATGTCTGACTCCCACTGCCGCACACCGAACCTGAAATGACTTGTGGAAATAAAAACAACAGGCAGCAGTGCACACAAAGGCGACACGCCTCAATCAGATGGCACAAACATGAAGGAATGTGTGATGATGAATGGAATGTATGCTAAAATATTTCTACAGAATTTTTTAAACGCCATTGTGATGTAGGCGGCTAATTGGTCTATTAATTGCTCAAATCACAGCTGATGTTGTCAAACACCAGCCTCACTTGAACAAGTTACTATCCAGAGTTGGTCTGGAAACACACCAAGCCGTAATTAAAGCGATGTGCAGCCTAGGAGGCATGTTCATGTGTTTCAGGTGGGAGGACATTCTTTGTAACACAAGTCAACATGTGTCAGGAGTCACAGAACTTTACTGACTGGTTGCAGGTATTGCCTGGCTGCAATTTGCTGCCAAAAGATAAAATATTGCTGATTTTCTTTTTTAAGCCTCGCTGCAGGTTGCTGAGCTTGGAGCAGCCACTAGAGCCTTCCATAGACGTTGCATGGAAACTCAATGTAACCACACCCTGAAGCTGTTTCTCCCACTTCTATGAAATAATACAATGATGCCACGCATTGTTTGTTGGTCAGCAACAGTAACAAGCTAGAGGTGGCCAGGAACGTATAGATGGGCAATGTTTTTAACTATTTTCTGACATTTTAGTGCCAAATTGATTGAAATTGAAAAAAGATATATATATATATATATATATATATATATATATATATATATGTCGTTATAAAAAAATATTTTGATTAGCTGAAGCTGGTACAAGTGCAACAAAGTGCTGAAGGTCTTCTCTTTTCCTGTCTATGCCTAACATTTACCATGTCTCTGTTGTACAGGGTCTCATTCACTTGTTGAGTGTGGCTGTAATTACAGCTATTACTCAGGTATTCCCATAACTGTTTCAAACACCACCAACAGCTCCCCTGGATCAGCACAACACAAGCTTTGTTTCACTGTTTATCCACACACAGACCCATGATGGCCTCTGTAACCTGCCCATAGCGCCGTTTATCAGGACGGACGCAAAGCAAATGTCAGATGATGAGCCGTCCACAGACTTTGCTGTTTCTAGACACCTATTTTTATGTTCACAATGTGTGTTATATTGACTGAATGACTGACAGGTCCACCTACGCCTCTTCTTCCAGCTACAGATCGTCAATCTGTGATGCTCTTTTTTATTCCAGGCCTCTTTAAATCGCTGCACTGTACAAATTATAACTGACACACCATTTTCCAAAACCATGCACCTTTGCAAGAGATAAATTGAAACAAGAATAGACATGAGGCTGAATCATCCTGCCTCTAGTAGCTCTGTGGGTCAAACTCATGATGCCAGGTGCACATTCAAAAACATTCTGGGTTTAAAGGCGTGTTACGCAGCCCACTGAATATGCACATTTGTGCTTTTCCCCCAGTGACCTTACTTCTGAGTTGAAATAAAGATAATTGACAAAGTCATAATTTAGCTTGTTTGCAGTGTGAGGTCAACAGTATCACTCTGACAGGTTTATATCATTCAAGCTAAATGTTTGCAACAGAAGAAATCATACAACTGTTTCCACAGCTGAGCAGTGCTAGCTAACTCTTTGCTAACATCAGCCATAGATGGTTTCTAGCATTCCTACGTCTCGTGCTCCTTTTCTTTCTTCATTTTTTCCACTCAACACACAGCGTTACTCAGCGTGTTACGACAAAGTATCTAGGTCTAGGTCCACCTTTCACTGCTATCACATATGCATATGCAGAAACATTTGACGTCACGCAATCCACCGCCAGTATGCGATGGCTCCACATGCATGAATGCCATAAAATAATGTACTAAAGCAGACCTCCCTAATTTTTATGGAGTTAAAAGATGAAATTACAATCACACTGTTTTTTTGTGATGTTCAAGATGTGTGCTTGTGTGCGTGCATGTGTTACTAACCTGTATGACCCGGCTATGACCTCTTCACAGTCAATGATCATGAACTTCTCCAGAACCTGACCAGTGAATTTCTTGCCGCTCTTGGTGCAGTATGTGTCCCCGCACACACTGCGAATACGCATGTTCTGCACAGAGAAACACACACTTCACTGTTAGAAACAAACGCACACTGAGAAGCTCCCAGAAGAAACACAGCACTAAAGTTACATTCATGGAAAACAAGAAATTGGAAAAATGAGACATTTGTCAACATTCTTACAGAAAATACCAGCTCTGACCCACTGAAACATTCTTCTGGACAACAAGCAAATATGTATGAAAGCAATGGTACCTAGGGCTGGGTATTGATGAGAACTTCATTCAATTCTGGATTATTTCATCATTTTCATGTCCATTTGAACATACTGTATGTCAGGGTTCCACGTGAAGGTTTTTTCCTGCTTCTTTCTTCAGAAATAACTAAGTTATGCTCAGTTGAGCTGCTGCTAGTTTGTTATTTACCTTTGATACATTTTATTATTTCTTTACCTCGTGTGCTGCTGTCTGTCACTTTGTATATTTTACGCTACGGCAACAGGTTAAACCCACAGACCTCCATGTTTCTACTGAAATGTATAATCTTTATTTGGTAGTTTCCTTTGGCTTTTAAACTCTATGCCTTTAAAACAAATAGTTGAGTGTTTGTTTTAAACGGCTGCTAAGACAAAAGTAAGTTCCAATATTTTCTGTCATTTGACAGTCAGAATTTATTAATGATAAAACAATTAAATAAACGATTATAACACAAACACAATTTTAATCTGCAGTGAAAATTTATTTGACAACAAACTTGACATAAAAACAAGGAACTCCTCGTGAAGCTCACAGCATCATGCTGTTTTGCACAAGGAAGAAACCTCAGAAAAGGGAATTCAATTTGTGAAGATCAGACTCACACCAGAAAATTGAACTCAGTTCAACTTCCCAGATGTAAAAATCTGAGTGATGCTCACAAATATACAAGAATAAGTGTGTGTGTGTGTGTGTGTCTATTATAAAAAATTGTGAGGACTGGTTTCACATCAGAAGTCACATGTATATAAAAACTAATGCATGTGAAGCTGTTTGTTGTCTGGAGCTGGAATACAGCAGAAGAGCTTCCTGTACCACTTCCTGTTCTTCTTTTTGGCTATCTGGCTCTCCAGCTCTTCCACCTGGTTCCTCATGGAGCTCTCGGTGTCTTTCCACTCCTGCTCTTTTTCCTGCAGATTCTTCTTCAGGCTTTCTGTAGAGGATGACATGTCCTCCATCATCTTTGTAGCGCTTAACATCGGCCATAATGCGCTTGTTTATGTTGTGCTGCATCTCCAGCTGGGCTACATAGTATCGCTGTGGAGTTTGACTTCTCTTCTCACTGGACATTCATCTGTTCCATGTTGATGCTCTGCTCCTTGTTGATGGCGTACTGCTGCTCCAGATCTTGTTGGCATTTTGCAGCATTTCGCAGACCGTGTCCAGCTCTGTTTTCAGGAGGCTGGATTCCTTGGATGAGTGTTCAACCTGAGCCATGATGGTGCTCTCTCTGTCTTTCTGTTCTTCAAGGTCAGACAGATATTTAGATGTCATTTTGTTGAACTCCTCAGAGCTTCCTGCAGCAAACTCAATATAAAAACAAGGAACTCTGTGGCGTGTGAGGGAAGGAGGACCCAGGAGCAGTACAGGTGAGTAAAAAGTCCACAAGAAAGGGGAAAGACACAAAGGTGAGTGCTGAGCTGTGAGGGCTATTGGAGGCACTGGAAAAAAAAGGAGAAGAGAGACACAGGTGAGTATTCATTCACTGGAAGATGCATGAGGAAAACTTACAATCTTGAAGGGGGAAAAAGCCACGCTGCTACCACAGAGGATAACTGGATACTCTGGTGCTGAGGAGCGTTTCTGCAGGTCTTAAATAGAAGGTCTGATGAGCCAATCTGGAGCAGGTGTGTCCAATTACTCCTCAGTGCTGTGGGGGAAGAGAACCACTGGGAACAAACCACACAAGTGAGAACAAAACAGCACAACCAGGAAACTAACCCACCAAAATAAAAGCACAACAAACACAAACCACCACAAACTCCTCATGAAGCTCACAGCATCATGCTGTTTTGCACAAGGAAGAAACCTCGGAAAAGGGAATTCAATTTGTGAGGATCAGATTCACACCAGAAAATTTAACTCACTTCAACTTCCCAGGTGTAAAAATCTGAGACTGAGTGATGCTCACAAATAGACAAGAATAAATGTGTGTGTGTGTGTGTGTGTGTGTGTGTGTATTAGTAATTATATAATTGTGAGGACTGGTTTCACATCAGAAGTCACATGTATATAAAAACTAATGCATGTGAAGCTGTTAGTCGTCTGGAGCCGGACCGCAGCAGAAGAGCTTCCTGTACCACTTCCTGTTCTTCTTTTTGGCTATCTGGCTCTCCAGCTCCTCCACCTGGTTCCTCATGGAGCTCTCGGTGTCTTTCCACTCCTGCTCCTTTTCCTGCAGAGTCTTCTTCAGGCTTTCTGTACAGGATGACATGTCCTCCATCTTCTGCTCAGCCTCTTTCAGAGCAGCCGTGAGGATGACGTTTCTCTGGGTCTGCTCGTCCAGCTGAGCCTCAGAGGAGAGTCTGGCTTGATCAAGCTCCTCGAGCAGGGAGTTTTTCTCGCTCAGCTCAGTTTTCAGGAGGCTGGATTCCTTGGATGCGTGCTCAAGCTGAGCCATGAGGGCGCTCTCTCTGTCTTTCTGCTCTTCAAGGTCAGACAGATGTTTAGAGGTCATTTTCTTGAGCTCCTCCTCCTGATTTCGCAGAGCTTCCTGCATGGCGCTCAGCTCTTCTTTGAGCTTCTGAGTTTGAGCCACCTCGTTTTGCAGCTTGCTCTCCAGCTCCAGCTCCATGTTGGTTTGAGCCTCAGAGAACATCAACCTGTCCCTCTGCAGCTCCTCCTTCTTTGCCTCCAGCTCCTTTTCAAGGCTCTCCACCTTGGCACTCTGCTCCTTGTTGATGCTGTACTGCTGCTTGAGATTTTTGTTGGCATGTTCCAGCAATTTGCGGACTGTGTGCAGCTCAGTTGATGGGAGAGATGGAAAGTTTTCATCCTTGGCTTGTGGCTGCTCTTCCTGGTCAGTGGTCACCTGATGTGTCTGTGGTTTCTGCGTGGACCACACATTCTTTGGTTCCGCGAGCTGATTGACAAGATTGTCCAGCATGGCCTCTTTAACGTCCACGAGGACTCTCCCCTTTGTTTTGCCTGGACAGAGATTTAACTCAGGGTCCTTCAGTGCAAGCTGGAGTTCTTGTTCCTTGGAAAAAACTTGGTAATCCCTTAACTTGACTTTCTTCTTCATTGTGTCTTGTAGGTTTTGTTTACCTCTTATTCACCGTCTCTGATCAACACTAGTGTTTGAATGAGCCCTGTCTCTGCACTCAGTCAGGTGTATGACAGCCTGAACATGATGATGTCATCAGGTTCTTTTAGTGTGGTTGCTAAGCAACCAGTTGCTAGGCAACCAATTTGACCATAAATACTTTTCATAGCTGAATGACTTTCATATATGGATTTCTACTGAGTCCTATTTTTTTTAAATTTTAATTATCTATTTGCTACTGCAATTTTTTACCATTTTTTTTAATATTTTGTTTTTCAATTTCCAGTTACATTCTGATATTACATTATATGATTTAGGTTGTTGCCTTATAACTGTGAGACTAACTGTACAAAGCTAACAAGAGCGATAACAATTCCATCAACACTACAAGTATCACTGTCTTTTATGGATTAATCGCAGGTCCCTTGGAGACTTGAACCCAGATCACTGGATTCCCAGTATTAAAACTTAATGTCCAACACATTAGAGCTTTGAGTGACCACAAATCACACACACAGGACATTAGCCTATCTAGCTAATGTTCTATTTAATGATAAGAGGTGAGACAAAAACAGTAAAAACAAGATTAGTTGTTAAGGTGGCAATATGTGTGATCTCATAAGCATATCGATAAATGTCATCGAGTGCAATGGTTCTAAACCTGTGGTACGCTACCCCTACTGGAGGAATCCCTGGAATCTCAATGTTTTTAAAATGATACCGTCTTTAAAATCAATTGTAAAACATGCTGTACAATAATACTATTAAAATACTACTATGAATGAAAATAAGCTAGAGATAATGCAGCAGTATGCAGATGTGTGGCGTTTGCATGTTCTACCCGTGTCTGTGTGGGTTCTCTCCAGGTACTCCGGCTTCCTCCCACCATCCAAAAACATGTATGGGGATTAGGTTAATTGGTTAATTTAAATTGACCGTAGGTGTGAATGTGAGTGTGAGTGGTTGTCTGTCTCTATGTGTCCTGTGATGAACTGGAGACTTGTCCAGGGTGTACCCTGCCTTTCACCCTAAGACAGCTGGGATAGACTCCAGCCCCCCAAGACCCTATGAGGATAAGCAGTAGAAAATGGATGGAAGCTGTTCTCAATACCTGTTGCTTTGTATGAGAACTGTTTGGAAGAGCTTGCTAGTTCTCGTACTGCCCCTTTGTACACTGTGACAGTGGCTGTCAAAAGCCGACAATAAATATTGTTACTAGGAATCCTGCTTGAATTGTGCAGATCTGAATAGACTGCATTTTAAGGTCGATCATATGGTGGTACTTTGACAGCCAACTACTTTCTCAGGTGGTACTTGGGGTAAAAACGTTGAGAACCACTGCTATGCAGCCCTAATTGGAAAACAGGAGGTATCACTCACAAACACTGAGCTTTAAGCAGCTGGGCATCACAGAGTTTTGAGAAATTAATTGCTGAATGATTCTTGAAACACATTTGCAAATTAGCTCATGCGACATGCAGAGTGACTTAACATTTGCATGTGATAGATGATTCATCACTGTTAACATGCCATCTGCCAAGAACACTGCAGTGGTGTGGTGATGCTGTGAGAGCAGACAGTGAGTTCAAGGATGCTCTAAAATCTTGCTTCTCTCTCAGACACAGTTACAGTCATCAAGGATAACACAAATAACAATGCGACTTCAGTTAGTCTTGGGTGGAATATATTCTCTTGCCCTCCACAGGGAATCATTTTTTGCTCAAGGATGCTTCAGCAGGATACTACACCCAGCCCTCACTGTGAAACCCTGCTATATGTTATGCTCTCTGCACTCTTTAACACTCCAGTGTGACTTCTAGAGGCTGAGTGTAGAGACAGCTATACTGCTGAAGTTGTGAAATACTCTTTAATGCAACAGACAGGCAGAGTTAAAACTTGGTTTACATTACAGCTAGCTGACTATATAGAATTGGAGCAGGAAATATAACATCAACACTTACGG
Source organism: Synanceia verrucosa (assembly GCA_029721515.1). NCBI lineage: Eukaryota > Metazoa > Chordata > Actinopteri > Perciformes > Synanceiidae > Synanceia > Synanceia verrucosa. The sequence continues at coordinate 25,066,817 of CM056552.1, read as the reverse complement.
TTTCAAATGAGCCACCATGTTGGTTCTGGTCTGAAAGCTGGGAGCAGCAGCCAAAGAGTGAAAGTGCTCATCCACTCAGATGCCTGGTGTCTAGCGGCAGCTATGGCTGGGATGATAACCGCATCACCGCAATACTGCGGTGTTAAGCTCATTACCGTCACCACCGCAATATATTAAATAATAATAAATATATCCTTACATATTTGCTGTTGAAAGTTACATGAGTGTATATGGTGTTTGATATGAAATATAAACAGTAATATTTAGTAACGTCCTGTTTTTAAAGCTAGATGGAAAAACAAAACTTTTCACACTGCAGCTCGGCAGCGGGACAGTCCCTCAGTCCATTAACTCTAAGGGGCGGGGGTCGGTAAACCGCCACACCGCATTGATTGGGTGCATTATCACCGCGGTAATAAAAAATTCATACTGTCACAGCCCTAGTGGCAGCCCATCAAGTGTCCAGTCCTGGGAAGCAAACCCTGTGGATATGTACCATGTGACTGCTTTCATAACCAGTGGCTAAATGACACAGTGACCATGACATGCAGCCTGTGTGAGGGTCAGATTCACTGAGCAGTTAGAAATGATTATATCATTTTAACATAACTGCACACACTTAACTTGCATTTTGCACTGAAATTCAGCCAAGAGTTACCTAGTCAGGTATCTGACACATCTCTACTGTCTCTGCACTCAGTCAGTGTGAGAGCTGCGTTCTGTTCTCTGCCTGAGAAATTACACAAGTACAACTTACACTCATGTGTGAGCTCTGAATATCGAGCGCAGAGCACATGTCCAAGAAGTAGTCCAGGTTTTTCTCGTCCAGCAGGATGTAGACGGGGACTCTGCGCTTGTTGGACGCCTCCATGAGGTCACACAGCAGGTCCACGTCTGTAAACACGTCCATCACTAGAGCGATCACCTGGAGCAGCACAGAGATGAGGGATGTTACAGCATGCAGCGCTTCATGAGGGTGGATCTCTTCATGGCAAAGCAGCACAGCCTGACACTCGGTGGTTCCAGCCTCTTAAACGAGACCATTTACTGCTTTTATATCACTACTGTGCTGACTGAACACTGAAAGCACGCTTGCCTTGGTATGTCACAGGTGATGTCATCATTTGCTGCAGGACAAGGTGCTGACAGCAACCACTGATAAAATAATAGATGAGGGGTTTAATTAGAACTCTGTGAATATGTCACCAAGGATTTATGACTTAATAGTTTAAGACCAGAAGATAATTATACAGTAGCTTTGAAAGCTACTCAAACTACTCATGTAACCTGTTCTGGGTCCCCAGGGGAAATACTTTCTCTTGGGCACATCCCAAAGGCCCAGTGCAAACTGACATTTTTAAAAAGGACTGAAAACATTGCTTTTTTTATAGATCTTATGATTTTTATGATTCTTATGAACAGGCTTACTGCTTCTATGCTCAAGTTTTGGCCATGATCTGTTCTTACCTTGTAGCACTTGAAAATGAAAGGTGCATTAACATATAAAATGCATTATTATCATTATTATTATTATTATAATCTATATATTATAGTCTCTGGGGGGGAACTGGAACTGTTCAATCAATTTCACTTAAACAGAGACTTTCTTACTTTACAAATGAAGTCTTTCACATGCCATGAAAAGAAGTGAAAAGGCCCTCCATACTGCAGGTGTTATGCAACATATAACAACAATGCACACACACACACACACACACACACACACACACAGAATGTGTTTGACGGCACATGTACAGACGTATTCTTGCCCACTGGCATACACATGTGTGGGCAAATGAATAACACATACTTAAAACTATTAAAAGTACACTTCAGTAACATTACTTCTGTTTAATACAAGCAACAAATTTCATATAAAAGTAATGTCAGCACAGATGACTGACATTAGTTCAAACATACATTGGTTAGAGCTGTGCAATACGGACAAAACTTTCTATCTTGATGGAGCTAATTTCTATTTTACTACGATATAAAATATTAGACACCTCTAATGTTGGTGATATCGTCTGCGTAAAAAAACACACATTTCAGGCAAAATCAAAAGGTGAGTTTCCACTGCAGCCAGTTAATCTCCTTTACTGCACTGAAATTACTAGCCCACTTGATTAAAAGGAAGTCAGGTCAAAGCTCCTTTATCATTCTAATCTAGCAAATGGCACCGAGTGAACTTACAATAAGTGCAATGAACAAATGTCCTGTTCAGCTAACAGCTGTTTATCAGTTGTATCCACTGGCTGGATAACTCCATCCAGATTTGAGCTGAAACCTGCTGACTCTGCACAAATGTGTGAGAAAGAGCTCAACGTTGCTGCCCTGTCGAGAGACTTCTCCAGTGTTTCTCCCTTTTGTAAAATGTTTCATGCAGGGATTGGACAGGTTTACATCTGTATTACAGTAACAGATTCAGGTATCATGCATATAAAACAAATGGCTTTCTACATGGAGTAGAAGGAAGTGTCTGCGGAGCCGTGACTCATATGCAGCTTGTGCCAACAAACCAACTGTGCTTCTGATTTAGCCGTTATATGGTCAGTTCAGTGATCATGAGACTATTCTGCAACTCTTTCCACAGACTCATAATACTAAGCCGCAACTCTAAGACTGACTGTTACACATTAAAAAGCCAAAAACTGGTCAATATTTGCTGAGAACATTGAATTTTTCACAGCACCTTAAAGGGGAAGTTCTGTTTCTTACAAATTGGAGCTTATTTCTGGGATAAAATACTGTCATTTACTCACCCATTTCACTTTGGAGTCATTTGAAGTATTTCCGATGATATTTGGATTTGATGATATCCATTTAACAGGCGTGAATGGGGCACTGAAATGCAGCCAGTAAATGACACAAACTCGACCATTTCTCAAATAACAGATGTTTAATAAGATGGGTTATACTATTACTATTCTCATTTGAGTCAGGAGTTGTCTGTAACTTGAGAAAATTCAGTCTGTAAACAGACTCTACTTCCTGTGTATCACAGTTTACTAAGGACCCCTAGTGCCCACCTATGTGGCCTTCACAGTGCCTGAATTAAAAAAAAGTGTGTGTGTGTATGTAACATCACAAATAAGTATTTTAGTATTTTATGTAGCCCATCTTATTAAACATCTGTTATTTGAGAAATGGTCGAGTTTGTATCATTTACTGGCTACATTTCAGTGCCCCATTCACTCCTGTTAAATGGATATCATCAAATCCAAATATCATCGGAAATACTCCAAATGACTCCAAAGTGACATGGGTGAGTAAATGACAGTATTTTATCCCAGAAATAAAGTCCAACTTATAAAAAACAGAACTTCCCCTTTAAGTGGCTGCCATACCAAAGGATCACTGAATGATCTAACAGGTACAGGCCCTGAAGCCCAGGGGCCAGGGCCACCTGGGGTTGGAGGTTCCTGCTGGGTGACAGAGCCTCTATTAGAAGTGACTGATAACATATCGAAGGGGACTTTGAAACAAATGACTACAGAGAGACACACAAAGCTACTACACAGAGATGGAAACCCAGTCGCCAGAGAAAATGTTGGCGTTGACGTGTCTGAAGGAGAGATGCATTTCATATCAGCCCTGTGTTTTTCACAGAGTACAACACAGGAACAAACAGCTGATTGTAAGGTGACACACAGGACATGAAGTGCTGCCTCCTGGATGGAAGTGTGTGTTTGCTGCTCCCAGTGGTGGACAGTGACAGAGTACATTTACTGGAGTACTGCACTTAAGTACATTTTTGAGTATCTGTACTTTACTTGAGTTTTTTTTATACTTATGGCTTTTACTCCACTACATTTAAAAGACAAATATTGTACTTTCACCCCACTACATTTCTAGGAAGCTTGTTGTTAGTCGTTCCTTTCAGGCTCAGCAGATCTTTGTCGTCAGCTGTTGGTGTTTTTCTTTTCTAAAATCCTATTGGACACGCACTGTGCTCCTCCAGAATGGACCAATCACAGTCAGCGCTCACACCTGGGATAGATTTGGAAATACAGTATGTGTGTCAAGCTCTCCTGCTTTTATTCAAATAAAACTCCTCAATGGAGATGTCAGGAGAAAGTCGAGCTGAGAAAACAGAGCACCATGGTCACATCTATGCTCCATGATTGAGATTTAGGAAATGAGAAATGATTCCTATAATTTCAAATGTCTTTTGTGTTAACAGGACAAACACACAAAGGTGCAGCTACATTGGGTGGGTGTCTTGCCATCATTAACTGCTGGGTGGGGGACTTTTAACTAACCCTAACCCCATGGCCATGCCCAGCAGACAGTCTGTGATTAGAGTCAAGCTTTTCTGATCATGAACCGAGGTCAGTTACTAAATGAGTGACTGGGAAGGCTGTTGGCCTCGGTGCTCAGAGATAAGAGCTGATCAAACAGACTCAGACCTGCTGCATTTGTTTGTAAGCAAACCAAGCGGAAACCCCTGGAGGGAGAAATGAATGCATTCAGGTGGAAGGATGGAAAACAAAAAACACCCAGCTGACAGAAGGACACCTGATGATTTTTTTTCCCATTGTGCTGCTTGTCAGGAAACCAGCACCGTCATGACGTTGCTTAATTCAAGAGACAAATAAGAAATAAACACAGTGAATATGCCAATATGTTCATTTGTACTGTTGTATTAAGAGATGTGTGACGTTGCATCACAGCTCTATATTTGTTAAACTAAGACTTAACTTAAGTCAAGCACTGAGAAACTAAATCATATTTTATCTGTCTATTTCTGCTCCAGTGAGAGCAGTAAATTATCTATTTAATTTAGAATAAATCTGGAATCCCCAGAAAAGCGTTGATATAATATGCAAAGGCCTTAGGGAATAGAAGCAAATTACAACTAAGACAAATAACATGTTAGACTGAAATGAGTCAACTAAACCGTATATATAACCCTCTGCAGACCCTGGACCCAGTTTAACCACAGGAGTCTTGGCTTGACTTTCATCCTGCTATTGATTATTACTGTATGTATTTATTTAGGTGTTATTAACTATAAGCAGCAGTTTGCCCAACTAATATGGACTTTTGAGAAGATTAGACTGTTATTGCCTTAATATGATGTCATAAAAATGTCTGACTTGAGGGCTGATCAATCCATTAAACTATATATTGAACTGGTAAACCCTCCACCTTACATGCATGTATTTATAAACATAAAACTGTTTGCCCATAAACACTTAAAACCAGACTGTTATTGATTTTTGTTAAACAGCACAAATATTCAGATATTTCTGGTTACTAAGTACACATTATGCTCCGCAGGTAACTCTCACCTTTTTGGCCTTGTTGATCAGGGACCTGATGAGGTCTTTCACATTGTGAGACTTGTCCCTCTGGAAGTAGATCTGAGTCTCGGACGGTCCATATCTGGACGGGGAGTCCGGCCAGCCGAGCTCCAGCATCGGCGGCTCCTCGTCGGACATCATCGGAAAGTAAGTCCCGGAGGTGAGCTCGGACACGGCGTCTCCGTCTCCAAAGTCCCGGTCGTTGGGACCGACTCCGTTGCTCTCGGAGCCGCATGCTTTGGCTGCGTGCTTGGTGATGTAGCGGATCTCCAGCGGGGACAGGAAGTTGAGCTCCCGCTCCTCGGTCAGCACCCGGCGGTACTCCTTCTCCCCGTGCTCCAGCAGCGCGTCCGTGGCCAGCCGGGCCGCCTCGTTGTGGCTCAGCTCCAGCGTGGAAACGTTCCTCCACGGGTTCTTCACCTCCTCCAGCCGGGTAGCGAGCTTGCCCAGGGGCTTCCTGCCGGACGTGGCCGGCCTGAGGCCGTCCGAGCTGAGCATGGCTGGTGTGGTCAGCAGTCCAGGGATGAAGAGGTTCAGGTTTTAGAAAGCAGTCAGTCCTCTGCTAAAAAAACACAAAATAACTACTCCCTCTTCCTGTTTCTATGGTTTAATATAACATTATTAACACGAGTAGATTAGAGGAGGGATGGAGCTCAATAATAATAATAATAATAATAATCCACCATCAGGTCAAAACTCCATGTAAATACAAGCCATAGTGGAAAACTATACAGGACTGTATGCTCCTTTAAAACACGTTTCCAGCTCTGCAGTGACGCGCTCACACCCTGTACAGTCCTCCTTACAGTGACGGTTTAATTAGTTTGTGACGTCTGGTTTATAATCGCGGTAATAATCCAGATAATCAGAGGAGTCCTTCCTCTCCAGGCGGTGAAATGGTCCTGGCTTCTCTAGTTCCCTGTCATGTCAAACAGGATCTGCTCCCAGGAGCCTCTTCAGCCCCACGGCTCCTCTACCCTGTGAACACACTGTTTCAGGTGTGTGTGTGTGTGTGAGAGAGAGAGAGGTGTGTGTGTGTGTGTGTGTGTGTGTAAGAGAGAGAGAGGTGTGTGTGTGTGTGTGTGTGTGTGTAAGAGAGAGAGAGGTGTGTGTGTGTTCTCGGCTCACCTGTTGCTGCCTGTCCTGTCATTGGTCTCCAACGTGGACACGCCCCTCCTCCTCCTCCTCTTGTTTCTCCGTTGTCAAGCCAACCAGTTCACAACAAATAGACTACTTCTGGTTTAAGATGTCAAAATAAAGTCCCATAAGATGGAGCACACTGTCAGCAGTGGCTTTATTATACATTTCAGGGCCATGATTTAACTCTGTAAATGTGTTTTAATTATGTGTAACACAGAGACTGTAGTGGAAGACAAAGCTCCGTTTAGCTCCACGTTTGGTCTCTAACAGACTGTTACAGCTGATGACCCTGTAACATAACATACTGTACATCTTTAGTTCACTGCACCTTACTGTTTATTTGCACTATTAATATTCACCATGAGTCATAATTAATTATCTGAGTATACATTTTATACTTTTTTATGCTGCTCTTCTTTCTTGTACTTGATCCTGTAAATAGTAATACTTTTATTGCATTTTAATATTGTGATTCCATTTCTTTCTGTTGCTGCAACGTAATTTCCCAGTTTGGGAAATGCTGTTTTTTCATCCCATATTTATTCTGAGTCACTTTATTATGTTTTGTTTCTTATCTCTGTACTGCATTTATATGTTTGTATGTTTATATGTCATGCACCAAGATACCAAGTTAAAATCCTTGGTTGTGCCAACTTACAAACTTACTTGGCAATAAACTTGTTTCTGATTCTGATATTAACCCACAGTTAATTCAGGCTATGACTAGAAAGATGTTGATTTCTATACGGACATGTTTTGCACAGCTGAGCTTCTATGGGCTAGCTATCAAAAGTTGTTTTTGTTTTCCCATAATAAGTACATAAATTACAGAATATTTCTCTGGGCATCTAAAATAAAGCTCTGTCCAGATAATTTTACATCTAATAATGTTAATAAAGCCCTATTCAGATAATTTGCTGAGTTAATAGTTGCTGAATTCATTATTTTGAATTATATTTTATTAATTTCTTACAATAATATTTGACATTTTAGGAGTTGCAATCAGCACAGGAGCAACTATGCAGCATCTGTTTGTAAACATAACACAACATAATAATGATTATTAAATGACAGTCATCAAAGTTGCTCCAATTGTTACACCCACAATTGTTCCATGTCAGGGTTTGGATGTCTGTGACTTGTGGTTTACCATGTAAGGCACTTCTTCTTTAAGAAATAGTCTATGGCTGTGCTTTCACCACAAACTATAATAAGAATGAATCGTCAATTATGTCTGTTGATCCACAGTTTGTCTGGTAATTTTGCTTCTTTACTGCTTTATTTGTGGTTCATGTCAAGTACAATAAATTCTGCTCTTTTATTTTGAAGGCAGCACTGCCTAACTTCCTCACAGTCACTGGCTTCAGCAGAGCTACATTCAACAGTTATGTGTGCTCACTCTAGTTTGTATTTAGATAAATCTACTGAAGATAATTCGTTGATATCACTGTCACCGGAAAAGGAATATAAACCGTTTTCTTTTTTCTTCCTTCACTTCCTGTCTCTTCGAAGCTCAATTTGCATGAGGTGTGTCTTTGTATCACTAAAGATCCCAGATATCACTATTTAGAATTATAATCAAGACTAAAATAGAAGGAGAAGTTTTATCTTTTACCTTTAATAAAAAACATTTTCAGTTTTAACAGTTTTTGGAAACACATCCCTCATTTTGAGAGAGGTTTTGATCTCCTGCTCTCTCTGCTAAAATTATGTGTGAAATGTGAAACCTTCCCTCTCCTCCCCTGAGACTTTCTCTGTCTGTGGAGGTAGCATGTTACATGTAGGCTACAGTCTCAATTCACCTGAAAGCTTTGTCTTGTGCTGGAACCCTCTTCCTCTTCCTCACCCTATAATGAAGATCCTATCTAATAATGTGAAGGATGGTTTGAGGTCAGCTACAGATCAGCAACTATGTTTTGATCAAAGACACTTCACTGTAGGGCATATGCTTGCTGGAGTATTGGGAATTACATGTTACATTTTATACACACACACACACACACACACACACACACACACACACACAGACACACACAGACACACACACAGACACACACACAGACACACCATCTGCCATGCAGGGATCAAGTAATTGATCCTGCTGACAGATTACTGCCTTTTGGCTGTAATTGTTGTATTGTTGCAAGCAGTTTTCAGACTAAAACTCCACCACTGTGCTGATATTAGTCTGTATAAAACAACTGTCTGAAAATCTGACTGATGTGAGGTAGGCATTCAGCGCACATTGAGTGCATTGAGATATTTCAGACTGAACCACAGTGATGGTGAACAACCAATAATATGGAGCTGACCAGTGCGTCCGGTGTGAGTGGATCCATTCAGCAGGAGAGCATCAAAGACTTCCTGAGCTTTTGATCAGCGTTCTGGTCCCTCTCTTTGACAGAGTAGTTTACCAGGGAGCTCGACAGCATAATACACTCAGGCAGGTCAAAGCAGAGGGAAACGTATGCAACTGAGGTCAGCAACAGGTCTGAACACACAGGTGTGGACTACATGGACCATTAGCTTAGTGAATTATGCTACATTATTTTGCTTACATGTGGTGTCCATGATGATCACTGACACATTAACTGTCTAGTATTTCCCTATTGTGTGGATGCTATCAGACAGTTCAGGCTAACGTTAGCATCTCTGCCCTACATTTTACCTGGAACATCACCCAAGATTGTATTACTGTTGTCATTTCACACATCGTTTTGTCCTGAAAGCCTTTCCCACTGAGCGACACTTCATGGTTTTAATTAATCACAAATACTGATGGTGGAAAATCTGCTGCCATTTTTGATCGCTAACTGCACAGCTGTGCAAGTACACAAAGCCTGACAGGCATAGCACCAATAAGGGGGTCAGGACAATTGAACGCTGTGTCCAGTGTCATGGCTGGGCTGTTTATAACGATGGACGCCATGAAAGCTCCTGTAAAGTGAAGCCAAAACATCTGGATCAGCCCCTGATGTCCAGCTGCAGTATAGATCATGAATCCCACCTCCATGTTAGTGGAAGGGACGTGGGCCAAATTAAAGTGTCAAAATAAACATCAATCGACCTACGTTCCTACCCTCACCTATGCACACGAGCTGTGGGTCGTGACCAAAAGTACAATGTCACGGATACAGACGGTTTCCTCTGCAGGATAACCGGGCTCTCCCTTAGAGATTGGGTGAGAAGCTCAGTCATATAGGAAGGGCTCAGAGTAGAGCCGCTGCTCCTCCACATTGAGAGGAGCCAGATGAGGTGGCTCGGGCATCTGGTCAGGAACCTCCTGGACGCCTCCATGGTGAGGTGTACCCGGCACGTCCCACCAGTAGGAGACCCCAGGGACGACCCGGAACACGCTGAAGAGACTATGTCTCCTAGCTGGCCTGGGTACACCTCAGGATCCCTCTGGAAGAGCTGGATGAAGTGGCCGGGGAGAGGGAAGTCTGCGCTTCCCTGCTTAAACTGCTGCCCCCACGACCTGACCCCAGATAAGCAGAAGAGAATGGATGGATGGATGGAAGTAAACAACATAAAAAATTGCACCAAAGATAGTTTCTGTCACCTTATGCAGTTTTTATCACATTGATGTATGTTCACTTGTTCATTTTTCCCATAAGTTTTTTTTTTTTTGTAGTTTGATGTTAAAAAAAAAGGGGTGAGACGTTACGACTGACAGCTAAACTGATTGAAGTAGTCATCAATCAATCAGGCAAATTTTATTTGTATAGCACACTACAATACCCAAAATGGAGCCAAAGTTCTTTCTAGAATAAAAATTAAAAACAGCAACAGAGTAGTCAGAGCTACCAAGCTGCCAAAGGTTAGCCTAAATAAGTGCATTTTTAACTTTTGCAATTTTGCAAACTTTTTAAATTTTGCAAGGAGCCTTAGCTGGAAAAAGCTCGCCTTCACCACTGAACTGACCTCTTTGTCATATTTTAGGCTGTTGTCAAAGATAACACCCAGGTTTCTCACAGCAGGAGGAAACTGAGGTCTAAGAGGGCCAAACCTGGGTGTTCTGTGAGTTGAGTCGGGACTAAAGAGAATATGCTGCGTTCGTGTTGAATTGGAAGTCGGGATTCAGAACTCGAAATTGACGTTACACCCGAGTTGATGGTGTTCGAGTAAACTAGTCAGAAAACCAAGATGAACGCCTCCAATAAAATGTTGTTGTTCTTGCTGTGTCAGAAAGCTAGTGCAGCAATATGAGGTCCTCAAACACAATTGATAGGCACAAAGAAGACATGGAGTGTGTGCGTTTGTTCTCCTGCGTAATTATGTGTGGGGAAAAATGTTTGACTGTAGACTGTAACGTATAACGCTACACGGCGCTAATCCAGGGTGCTGCCATCTTGGATTGTGACGTTGTGGTCAAGTCGGGGTTGGTGAAGACTTTACGAGTTTATGAGTCGGAAATCCGACTTCGAGAGGCGTTTAAGTTGATATTTACGACTCGGAACTCGTAAATTACAACTTACGAGGACAACATGAATGCAGCAATTCAGTCTTTCCTTCATTTAATGGACCACACCGCTGCCCTTTGCCCACTCCTGAATGGGCAAAGGGCGAGAGAGTAATGATATTATGATAATACTGCGCCAACGTCAAAGTGCTCCCAAGTGTAATTCCACCATACATTATAGTTATCCTTTTTATCTGCTTTGAAAATCATCACATTTTATATTGTGCAACCATACTTAGGTCATATAATTACTCATGTAACCTGATTTAAATAGGGAAAACGTGGAAGTGCTCGGGCACTTCTAACTTCACCTCTGTTTGGATCCCAATGAAAGTACTGGGCCATGCTAAAAGCTAACAAAATAGCGCTTGAGTGCATGCATAAAGATTAGAGAGGTATGTTTCAATTTGTCAAAGATCAGGGAAGAACAGTTCAGTATGGAAATACGGTGGCATGTTCCTTTAAGTGAAGTGAAATTCAGGGAAAGCCACTGATGCTGTGAAAACACAAGTCTGAGTTATAGAACGTGTGAAGAAAAATCTAAAGTAAAGCAAAGCTTGAGACCTGGCTGTAAAATAATAATAATGATATGTATAATGAGAATATTATTCTAAAATGGTCGCCTGTGAATTTCCCGTATGTATGTCAGAGAAACAGAGAACATTTGACAGAGGAGGATTCATCATCTTTGCCTCCTGGGTGATGAGACAAAATTTGATCTAATGTGGTTTGGCCTAAATGGTTTTCTGTGTTAATGTGGAGCACTAGGGTCAAACAGTCATCCTCACAATATACTGCACATCACACAACCTTTAAACAACTGAACGGTTCTGGGTAAGAAAAGACATTAGAGAAGAACAGGTTCTCAACAGGTATGGCATTACTAACATCCGTAATTGGTTGTAAACATCCGCGAGCAGTTCATGTTAACATGACTTAATATTTGCTCAACAGGGCGAGGAGTAGATGCACAGACCAAACACTGCAAGAGACATCAACTGACATCATCACTCTGCGGTATTTGAGTAAGCAAACAGGCTGCTGTGAGCAGAGTAAATTACTGTGAAGGAATTTGGTTTACATACAGTGTATCCAGAAAAAAATACAGCCACACAGGACCGTCTGGTTAACCTGCTGCAAACAGCCTACAGTATTATCTACAGTTTGATACTGTTATTAAAGTGCAGCCAAACCTTTTCTTTTGCTTTCTTTCTACATGTTGCCAGTGTGGGCAGCAGCTACATTTAATAATAAACACATCGAATTAAAGTTATTCCAGTCCAGAAATGTCGTCAAATGACTGGATTTGCATGGAAAGTATTCATTTGGTCATTTCATCTCAGATTTTCATCTTAGACAATAATAAAACAACTTGAGCTATTTTTGTAATCATTCAAATATTGTGTTTCACTGTCAGGTTTGCAAACGAGTCAGTCAAACAGGTGGTTCTAGTTTTTTCTTGACATACTGTATCTTTAGCGCAAACAAAAGGTTGCTGCCGCGACTGTCTGTCTACGTACTAAAGATCACCTGTCAATCAAACATCAGGTGCTTCTATGTGTTGACGTCTTTTTCTTCAGTGATCCTGTCACTTTTCATCGATCTCTGCTCAATAAATACATATAAGTCATACGACCCCTGCCCACCACAGAAAGTGTCACCTGTCAGTGGTCATAATGTTATGCTTGATCAATGTATATACATGCCCTTTTTAGGTATGACTTCCTGTTTGTAGATACTCATAATACTCATGGTCACATGTTTGAAGTGAGTCAACTGTCATCACTGCAGGGAAGTCACCTTGTTTAAGTCACAGTGTCATAATGAAGGCTCGTGTGCATTAATGAGAGTCTGGCAGAAACTAGTGAGTCATGGCTATACAGGATATTTGGTATAATGGCAGTTGTGGAAGAAGTATTTAAAGCATTTACTTCCACAAATATTAGGCAAAATCTATTTCAGGGATCAAAAGCAGTTAAAATGTGTCCTGTGGCTGAGTCTTATAATGCTCGAGCAGCATTATACTGTTGGAGCTGCTCTATTTTAACTACTGTTAACAGTTAGATATATACTCTATAATCTCGATAAAATATATTCTGAAATATTGAGAATTTCTATAGAAGTCTACAGGGAAAGATTAGGAGTCCAAACTTGACACTATGCTTTTTAAGAGCTCAGAATACAAAATAACTGGGAATATCTAAATGTGGTAAATGTGCTGCAGTAAAACTCAACAATATTTGCATGTGAATCAGAGCATAGTAGAAGTATAAAACAGTATAAAACAGAAATAGTAAAAATGTTACTCAAGCATAGAACTTGATTTATTGAGTTTCTTTCCACCTCTGGAGAATGAGCACAGGGTAACGTGATGGGAAAAAGGCAGAGGTGGGAGAATGAGAATGAGAACAGACTAGTGACAAATAGGAAACTCCGGAGGCATAAAAAAAACAAAAACAAAAACACTGCAATGAAGTTGACAAAAAGGAAAAAGAAAGCAGGTGAGAACAGGTTTATGCTGAAGGCAGAGGGAGAAGTGGAGGGACTGGTTTCAAACTTTGCAACCACAACTGAAGCTTATGTGCTGCCTTCCTGCGTGCATGTAGACACAGGAGCTACATTTAAGTCATTTGTTTATGAGGCTGGCTTTGTGGAAAGGTGGATTTTCACACTGAAACAGGAAAAGGAACACAACACCATCTCTTGACAGCACTCCATCCATCCATGCATCAGGACACATAGAGACAGACAACAACTCACATTCACACCTACGGTCAATTTAAATTAACCAATTAACCTAATCCCCATGCATGTTTTTGGATGGTGGGAGGAAGCCGGAGTACCAGAGAGAACCCACACAGACATGAGGAGAACATGCAAACTCCACACAGAAAGGATTCGAACCCGGTACCTTCTTGCTGTGAGGCAACAGTGCTTACCACTACACCACCATGCCACCCTTGACAGCACTCTGATGTCTAAAATATCATTCCATGCTGTAACAATCAGCATTTCCCCTCACTGAAACCTTGGAACGAAGGGGACGATCCTGAAGGACAGAACCAGGCTGCCTTCCTCTGCCAGCTCAGCTTTTATCACACTGTCAAGAAAAAATGCCAGAGAGCTGTTGTTCAACTGGATGCACAAACAAAATCTAAAAACAGAATCCAGTCTCAGAGCAAAAACCCTGAAAAGAGGAGATTGTGAAATTTGACAACTTCTACTAAAACCTGCCATACAGGTCAAATCCAACAAATCCGTCCCACAGAGATCCAGTCAATTCAGGTTGTCTGACTTCATAAAGTGAAAATATTTTCCCTAACTGCTTATCTGAAAAAAAAAAAATCAACACTGGTTTGGATAATTGTTAAATGGAGACAATAAATGAAAGCTCAGGAGCATATCTATTGCCTCTGCACAGCTCTCAACATGGTGACGGCTGAGCTAACAATGCTAACCTGGTGAGGAACTGGAGGGTTGATTACATCACACACAGAGGGAGAGTGACTTCATCATTCTGCTAATTCTCATTTACTCCTCTATATCTTTATCTAAAGAGCACCTTTAATGTGAAAACATACAGTGAATGTGCTCTTCTCAAAACTACCAGTCTTTTATCTCACTCACTTTTATCTTGACACAAAACTCACCAAGCCTGTCTTTCCACTGCACCGCACAATAGAAATAAACCCAATGTTTTCCTGCATGATTTGCTTTCTTTCATGACAAAAAAACATTTACATACAAATTAGTTGCATGAAAAACAAAAAAAATCACTCTCTTAAGACTTGCAGATTATTCTTCTTATATCTTATATAATTTCTATTCTTCTAAACTGTCTCTGCCATCTAAATATGCATGAGCTGTCAGGACACCACTGGGGTTCAGTTCCCAGGGTTATCCACCATGTTGGAACATGTTCTGACAGTCACATGTTTGAAAACTATAAATAGTCCAAACCATGGACCAGAAGTACAGAAAAGTTTGTGGTGTTAGCAAAAATGATAAAGACAAAGTAGTAAGATTATTTAAATAAGCATCTATGAGAATAAAGTAAAGAGAGTAAAGTTAAGGGTGATTTATTTCTACAATTCATTATCATGGACATTTGAAAGGCTGCTTGTTTGGATCATGATCTGTCATCATGTGAGATAAGGAAACAATGCAAAACAAACATTAAAGTTTTGATGGCTCATTTTGTGGTTGAGCAGCTTTCTGCAGCTGCTCTCAATCACAAATCAGATGCTCCATGTGCATCTGATTGTACAGCTGCTCTGTGATTTCTGTGATTTCTACCAAACTACACACAGTATACATGCACATCCCAGATACATGTTTAATGTGTCGTGTCTGAGGATGTTACCATGATACCACTCTCATTAAGCTGAGGGAACCCAGCTGTGGTTTTGGGCACAGCGACACCCACTTTTGGAAATCAATCAAATGTTTAAAATGCCAACTGTCTGCCAAACTATCAAAACACAGTCCATGTGCTGTCATCACAAACATTGCTCTCTCACTTCTTTCCACCTCGCTTACATACCATTACAAACCTGACCGTATTAGATGTTACTGATGACTTGAACTGCACTGTGATTGTTCTGATGTATAAGGTCTACGAAAACTGACAGACAAACTTTACTGTCAGGCCCATTTAGATATGTTTTTGATAACCTGAATCCCAATGAGCTGTTTTTTTCTGTGACTCAGGTTGTTTCTTTCACTGGAGTCCCGTGTTACTTCCTGTTTATCTCCATTCAGAAGCTGCTGCATCAGCACATTTTGTCTGTACGTTAGAAACAGCTGCAGGCAAACCAGTGTGTGTGTGTGTGTGTGTGTGTGTGTTTATGAAATACAGCAGTGGTTAGGAAGAGAGGAACAAATAAACACAACATATTTACACAAGGAGAATAGAAATAGTGTCAACATGAAGAGAAAGTGGGTCAGAATGGTATTATGGTTCACTCTGAGTTATTTCCATAGTGTGTTCCTGTACTCTACTGAAGTCATAATTCAGTCTTAATGTCCTCTGACGTATGAAAAATGGAAAACCCGCAATAACCTGAAGTTACAGCTCGGCTGTTGAATATACCATGTGTGATTTTCTGCTCAGGGTCTCTCAATCAAAATGATAACAAAAGGAGTAGTTTGATGATGTTGTGAAGTAGCATGGGATTATGGGAGTTGCCCTCTTGAAATTGTTGCTGAAAATCTAAAGTGAAAAGATATTTTTGGACGAGGAGTGCAGGTGATCTGGCTGTATGGGAGTTGTATGATGGGATGGATCAGGCATGGAGAACAGACTGAAGTCAGCAGGCAGCGCTCATCAAATGTGAATCCACATTCTGTCAATGCACTGCCTATTTCTAACCTAAAGTGTTTTCAGAAACATTTTATTTTTCTGTTGAGATGGCCACCATTTAGAGATCAGTCACTCCAGAGACATTTTAATGTGAAATTGTTTTGTATTATTAAACCTTTAATATCAATATTGGATAAGAACATCTCTTGTACCTGTAAAGAATATTTCCTCCACCACAGTGTGACACTGTCAGAACAGGACGGTACAGTAACATGATTAAAGGAAAGTAGAGGCAATGCAAATCTGTGTGTGTGTGTGTGTGTGTGTGTGTGTTGGGGGGGGGGTGACATACTGACAGTGGATTAGCATGCATCATCCTTCATGACAGATCAGGTTAGATCTGGTTATACAGATTGTCGTCAGGGCGTCACCGTGAAGTCAAGGGTTACATAGTGAACATCGAGGCACTGGCTTTGGACTGGAGTCAGTGTGAACATGAGACAGTCGGCGGTGCAGTGAATGGCTGCGTTTCATAAAGGAAACACTGATCTCTGTACTTTGTCGTCTGGGAACATTTGTGGACTGTGAAGGCAGCAGAGGGATTTTTAAAATCTCTTTGCAGGAAACAAACTGATGATAAGAGTTTATAACAACCATGTCCTTTGAGAGAAACTGGCCAATGAGAAACACTTGGCAGATGTAGTTGGTTATAACACCGTCAGTGATGACAACAAGCCAAACGAAAGGAAAGCAAAAGTGAAAATGTAATAAGTCAGTGTGGGATTTCAGTCTTTCACAGAAAACAACAAACAACTTGGGCTCTGCAGGTCTCACTTCCTGTTCCTTACCACCAGAGGTTTCAGTAGGCACTAATGAACACTATTTATCCCTTATTTATTCAGGGAAATTATATTCTGACAGTAATTGCATGGCGGTGTTACAGCAGGGGGAGGCAGGACTGGCATCATGCTCACAGCTATTAACACCCACAGTGTTCATTCACACTGCGAACACTGAGCTTCATGTGTTGCTTTATTCCAGGACAGGGATCCAGTTCCAGCTGTCTAGCTACAAAATACTGTAGGCACATGATGGCATTTTTCTGTTTTTGGACTGTGTATAATGTCACAATGTTTACATAACAAGCAATCTGGGTGGGATGTAACTTTCATGAAGTGGGAACTCTTAAAGATGCACAGCTAGATTCTCCATTAATGAAGGCAGTGTTGGGTAAAACATATTCCTAAAAATCTTGAATTTAAAGAAAACTACTTGATAAGGTTTAGCAAAATATTATGGTCTACAGACTTTCATTAGAAATATAAGATATGATAAAATGTGATGATCACAGGGTATAATCACCATAATTCACCATGGTCACCATGCAGTTTAGTGTGTGAGCATGCTAACACTTTTTGAGGCCAAAAAGGCATCTGAGGCTGAGGGAATGACATTTGTTTTGAAGGTATTTGGTCATAAACCAAAGTATAGGACAGCATATTTTTACCTGATGCTACGTGATAACTGAAACTGCAAATACTAAGTATTAATAGATGATAAAATATTTCCCTGAGAAGACAGCTAGAAGCTGGGTAGCTGAGCTTAGCACAAAGACTGGTAACAGGGGAAACAGACGAGAAACACATACCAACACTTCAAAAGGACTTCCTGTTGTCTCACTTTTCGTTTCTATGGTGCTGCCGAGCACCTAGCGGACACTCCAGGAAATAGTTTGGCATCTTATGCCCCCATACTGTTTGTTTTTTAGTATGGAGTAAACAAATATGTAACCTATATGTGCTAGAGAGTGAGCTTTACAGGTGATGAGAGGTGGATTTTCTTACCTGTGGTCAGAGCCTGGCTAGTTGTTACTCTGTTTTTAGTTTATGCTAAGCTTAGCTATCACGCATGAGAGTATTACTCTTTTCATCTACTTCACTGCACAACCTGGTCACCATGTCTTAAAGTGCTATTGAGTTATTTTTAAGTTATGTTGCTTATTTTAAGTCCAACTATGATGCTTTTCCTAAACCTAAGTGAGTGGTTTTGTTGTCCAAGTGTGGGAGTTAGAATAGTGATCTATTCGAGTTATGATGTTATGAAAATGGATGGTGAAAAGAGGCATATGAACGACATAAAAAGATCACAAATACATTCTCATGACACGCAGAAATGTCTTTGAAATGTTCAGCTATTTATATGCCTCCCAGAGAGCTCAGGTGCTTCAAAAATAGTGAAAGAGAGGAATTCCTGTAGGTTTGTGACAAGACATTATACAGTCTGTGACTTCTTCATCTTCTGCTCGAACACAAACCCACTTTCACAGTCGCCTCCACCCACAGTCCCAACACTGTGACAGAACAACATTGATGAAGTGGTGCTGGTTAGCAACTAAATGCTTACAGCTCATGCCACAGAGTGTGAGACTCAAGTATTGTCAAAAGACAATTTGTTCTCTCTGACAAAAGAAGAGGCCAAAACCAAAGGTTGAAATTAAAATAAACCACACAAAGGATCTTTTGTCAGGACATGTTGACTCAGAAGTGGACCTCTAAAACCTTCAGTGTGGCTCTGGGACACAAGAAACTGAAACGGCAAAATATGCCAGTGCTCATTAGTGATTCAAAGAGCATCCATCTACCACTCATACCGCTTATCCTCACATAGGGTCATGGGGGGGCATTTCCCAGCTGTCTTATGGTGCTTTTTCACAGGTGCGCTACGGTACGGTATGGCTCTACACGGTTGTGGCGCTTTTCCAGTACTTTTTACATACCTCCTCAGCCCTGGTTCCAAGTGATCCGAAGCGATATTAAATGTGATGTCGTCCATTGTACTATCATACAGAGGGTCTGGCATTCCTCAATTGAGAACCAATTTCAGACAGGAGGCGTGAACTCTGTTGAAGTTTGAAACAATTGGATCTGATTTTACCCAATCGCTAACATTTGGTCGTGACGTATGTACCACTAGCATTCAGGCTAGCCAACTCCTTCACCACTAACTAACTAACTGAAAAATAAAATTTTTCCTGAACCCCTTGGGGAGTAAAGCCGCAACATCTGTGCCAGCAATAAAACTGGTTAAACATTCCTCTTGCTCCAACTTCAACTACTGAATATTTGGGAGTCTGGCCAAAATGGATTGAATGGCTTCCTTCACCTCCATCTCCACCACCATTGCCAAACTACAACCAGCTAGACTACAACACAAATGCTGCGCAATTGATGTCATCGTTAACACCTCCCCACCATTCACTGACTGGCCAGGATGGAAATCATCCTGAGAAATCGAGTCCAAGGGGATCAAACCCAGAAGTAATATGTGGGGAAATGATAATTGAGAGGAAGATTACAAAGGGCTGCGTCCAGGCTAGTACAGGACTCGTTTCACTGTTGATAATGACACACTCTGTTCAGCTTCAGCCAGCATCTTCACAATTCTTTTGCTTTTGTTCTTGGGTTGATATGCACATTTCAACATACATAATGAATGGGTTTCTCTCGGCACACCTGCGCCTTGTGCGTTCGGTGTGAAAGCAGCTTCAAGCAGGCGGATATGTTGTTGAAATAAAACTTTGTGGCACAGTTTTCCTGGGCTACTACTCATTAGAGAGTAATCTCTGTCTCCACTCTCTGTCCAGACTGGAAATCTGAAATATGATTCATACAGCCAAACTATCTTTACATTTGTTATTGCTAATAAAGGTTGGTCAGGTGGAATGGCATGTTGTTGTACAGTCATTTTATACTAATGATACATTTAGGACGGAGAGGAGGCAGGGCGAGGGGAGGGGGGCTCCTCCAAATAAAATTTCAGTTAGGGCCCCAATTTGGTCAGGGGCGGACCAGGCACCAATTAAAGAGCATCCCATATTTAACTTTATTGATGATTTTGTGAGTGGTGATTGGTGATATGTAAAGAAGACAATGAAAACAAAAGTGAGTCAAGTCTAACGAGACATGTGCAGAAGCTGAGGTGTTGGCCAACCTGACAAACTAAACAGGTCACTGTCAGGTTTTTAGTGCTGGACTAAAAATATGCAGCTGCAGTCAGGCTGATTTTCCCAGAGCTCAGATATTTTCTTGTGACATGAAGTTACAAAAATATCAAAACTCTAACCCAAAAGATAAAGGCAGGTAACCAACAACACAGGTAGTCCTGTGTTTGAGGTCAAACTGATTCTCTATTTCTGACAAAGTCGGCTAGTCGAGAGTCTGAAAAAAATCAAATAGTCACCTAAGAGCAAATACTGAGGCTCTGTCACGGCTGTTGGCGTTTGTTGCATTGCGTAAGGTTCCCTTTGGCTATGGTAGTAAACACACCATTAACTACAACTCATGGAAACTCATGCACAGCAATAATAAATGCTATGAGGTGTGCTGTAACAGATATAATTTGTTAAGTATACATACAGTAGGCGACAGAAAACAAAAATGAATGAAAGAAAACTGAAGACTGAAACAAGTGAGGCAGAGTCAGGCTGAGCACAAAACATGAGACCTGAGCACTGTGGAAAAAATGATGGTGCCTTCACTGAGTCATGAGCTACTTTATGGAAACACTGTGTGCTAAATAAAAAAAATGCCCCAGCGGTGTGAATATGATGAGAATATTAAACCAGTTATTACACTGTAAGCAAATACTGCTAGCCTGACAGCTGTCATATCAAATAAAACCCAGTGTTTTAGACAATGTCATATCAGATTTTATAATGTTGTCTGGCAGATGGCTGATTCACTGTACCTTACTTTGCATAACTGTTTCTTACATGTGTCTCTCAGCTGTGCAATATTCATATGAAGTCTGTGGCATCCTGCTCTGAGTGCTGGAGAGGATAGTAGTTTTCATATTCATGTTAACAGGAAAGTTAGACAACATTACAAAAACTACGTCATTTCTCAAGTGGTGTGTGACCATGGAAACCATTTATGTTTTATTTATCCAAGTTTCCAGGTGAGTGGAAATAATTAGTGCTCAAATAAATACATTAATGCATCGCAACAAGCATGCAACAAAAAAGACCCATGTACAGTGGAGCCAGTAGCTGCAGTGCTTTGAGCTGAATGCTAACATCAGCATGCTAACAAACACACAGTGGCCATGTTAATATGCTAATCTTTGGCAAAAATGGTGCTCCATTGGCCATTTAAAGTCTCAATGCACATTCTCTTGCAATGATCTGATGAGAAGTTAGCCCTGAGATTTTGTTTGTCCTCCTATGAATGTCCAGCAACACGGGTCAATTTCCACTCTTAACAAGCACACAATAAATTTCCATCTTCACAGTAAACACATTGGTTAGGTTTAGGCAACAAAACTACTATTACCTTACTTTTCATACTGCTACATAGAAATACAGAACGATGATAAGCACAAGAGAGAGAAACAGGTTATATCACCTGCAAGAGTCTTGTTCCTGCAGGTTCAGTGCAGCAAAAAAAAAACTTCCCTCATTACACTGACAATGGTTGTCATTTTCCCAGATTGTGTGTGTGTGTGTGTGTGTGTGTGTGTGTGTGTTATGGGAGTGAAGGTATCACCTGGAGCAACAGAAATCTTCTGACTAATGAACAGCCGAAGAATTTGGTCATCCAGACAGCCGTTCAATTCAAACATGCAGCACACATTTCAATTAAATCCAATCACAATGCACAACTCAGCTGTAATACTCTTTGAATAAATGCAACAATAAATAATGGGTCAAATTTAGGTAATTTGAGCAAATGGGTGATGTCTTTTGACACAGACTCCTTTTTTAGCACACTAAAGCAAATGACAGTTGCATTTAAGCACTGTATTTGGTTTATGATTTATTTCTGTGTTGAATAAATTCCACCCTGTTTATATTAACATAAACAAACATTATATGTCAGAAAAGTTGCAGGTTGGTTGTCCATCATGTATGTAAACATGACTGTTGCACTCATGCTGCTACATAGTTTTTCTCACTGATTAAAGTTCATTTAGGCTTTGGCCTAAATTTAGGGAAAAACAAAGTTTCATGTATTGTCTGAACGCTACGCTCACTGACCTGCTCCCAAACCTGCAGCAGTGCAAGATGTGACAGTTTTTCAGTGACCCAGAGGTCAGGAGCTGACTCTTGTCACCCTGGGATCCTCCATAATGAAACCTGGTTGGTGACCCAGTTGAAGTTCTCTGTCTCTACGAAAAATGTTGGTGTCAGACATTTCTGCAAACCAGAAAAGGACCGAAAAACATTTGTGTTCAAATAATAAAGTTATGACATGAAAATGCAACAAAAGTACTCCAGTGTAAAAACACCCACAATCAATTATTCAAAGTCCTTCCAGTTTTTTTTTAGTCCATGGAAAGAGATGCAGGGTCACTGTTATAGATACCACATATATATAATATATTGAAATAATAATAATATAATAATGAACACATGAACATCAGCGGGTGGTGTAGTGGGTGCCGCCCGGGGCCTTTCATGTTCTACCCGTGTCTGTATGGGTTCTCTCTGGTACTCCGGCTTCCTCCCACCATCCAAAAACATGCATGGGGATTAGGTTAATTGGTTAATTTAAATTGTCCGTAGGTGTGAATGTGAGTGTGAGTGGTTGTCTGTCTCTATGTGTCCTGTGATGAACTGCAGACTTGTCCAGAGTGTACCCTGCCTTTCACCATAAGACAGCTGGGATAGGCTCCAGCCCCCCCATGACCCTATGAGAGGATAAGCGGTAGAAAATGGATGGATGGATGAACATCAACATGTGTAGACTACATGTTAACATGAATACATGGGCCTGTGCTTGCA
The DNA here is from genome assembly GCA_029721515.1 of Synanceia verrucosa. NCBI lineage: Eukaryota > Metazoa > Chordata > Actinopteri > Perciformes > Synanceiidae > Synanceia > Synanceia verrucosa. Next base: position 25,043,826 of record CM056552.1, on the reverse strand, counting down.
TGTTCATGTGCACACAGCTGTACAGGTATTCTGATGGATTAAACATGATCAGTGCCTGAGGCTGTTCAGACACAGGAGGACTGGAGCGTTATCAGATCCAAACACACACACGCACGCACACACACGCACGCGCACATACACACACACCTCAGCAAAAAGGAGTTTATTCAAATGTACTACGAGTATACTTTGGCAGTATACTTAAAGTTTCCTATTCATATATTATATTTTACATACTTAAGAATAGTATAGTAAAGTATACTTGGCTTGTAATGACAAGTATTGAGAAAAGACTAAGACTAAGTACATTAATACTAAGAATTGTACCTATACTCACTTATACCCACATTTAGCAGTATATATAAGAGTGTACTTTAGAATACTTTAGGTATAAACTAAAATGTGAACTAGAAGTACAGTACAGAGTACACTTAGTAGTAGTAGTATAGACACGAGTGTACTTGTATAGGCCTACTTGAAAGTGTACTTTTGTAAACTTAAAATGTTCCAATTTAGTCCAAAAACTATTAAATTAATATATTTTTTGGTAGACTAGACAAGTTCATGGTCTGTATTACACTTGCTATACTTCTACTCAAGCATACTGAATAAAATGAGCATGCAGTACACTACTTTTTGCTAACACACACACACACACACACACACACACACACACACACACACACACACACAAGGGGAGAATAATGTTGAGAATAACACTGTCACTGTCAACTTGGACAAACTGGTTTCTTTACGAATGGAGACATTTCTCAGAAGGTTAACCCCCACGTCTTCTCTTCACTGCACTTCAGAATGAAGTGGACATGATTCCTTCTTTAACAGAATAAAAAGGTCTTGAATAGATCGTGCACCCCGACCAAGGAACCACTGAGAAGCTGGTGGTTTGTGGGAACTTCTGGCTCAATGCATCCTAAACTATATAAAGAGATCATGATCCAACACACACACAGTCCAGTGAGGTTCAGACACTTCATAGTGCTGTTGTGAATCTTCTTATTCTGTCATGGAGACACTTTGTACACTTCCAATTGATCAGAAAATGAGTCTTCAGATTTGAAAATCAATGTCCAAACATCCATCCATCCATCCATCCATTTTCTACCACTTATACTCGTGGGGTCGTGGGGGGGCTGCAGCCTATCCCAGCTGTCTTAGGGTGAAAGACAGAAGATGTGTGTGTATATATATATATATATATATATATATATATATATATATATACACATACGTATGTATATATATACACAGTATATTGGAGGCATTGCCATGATAGCAAAGTGATGTTTAGCTCTGCATGTCAGACTGCAGGCTCACACATCATCTGAGAGGAAACATTTTAAGAAATAATCTACTATAATACTGTCCAAACAAATCTCTCCTCAAAAAACATGAATATGAGCTGAGTTTGAGTTTCAGGTGTTGAAGCGTGAAGATGGACGAGAACAAAAGGAGGTGAGAGGAAGATAAGTAAAGAAAAAAACAGGAGGGGTCACCATACTGTCACCAGTTCCTACTGAGTCATGACAAGCAGATGCTCTATCACCAACAGCTGGCTGAGCACTGAAAAGCTGGTGTGTGGCGCCCTCTGCAGACTCACTGTGCAGCCTGGAAAGAGGTGGAGGTCGTATATAAATAATGTTCATATCCTGTCCTAAAACTCATTTTATACAATTACAATCTAGTAACAAACCAAGTGGTTAACTGGACTATATTTTATGTTGCATTATCATTATGAGGGAGAATTTGTGTTGAAGGAGAGAAAAACATACTAAAACATATAATGTAACACACAACCACACACACACTCTCTTTGTAAATAATAGTTGCTGATTTTACTCTGATAGTCACAATGAAAAACATATTTTATCCACAAATTGCAAATCTAAATTGTAATTTATATCCATCACTGATACTGTAGCTATTTTTACATATTTCTTTCAAGAAGGTACAATTTTTTTGGTACATATATTTATAAACAAATATGGCAGAGTTTTTTTATTGACCTGCTTTTTATAAATTTTACTTCCACCTGTGTGAAAATGCATTGTATAAAGTGCAATAGAAACAGACTTGGTGAATAAATAAAGTACAAAAATCACATCTGGAGCAATGAGGAGACTGTAACTGTCCTCACATTAATTTATGAAACAGTAATATTATAAATGTAATATTTCATATGGTTTTTCATAGTTTGAGCTTGAACTGGAGCTCTTTTAATCACACACTGCTGCAGACGTTAAATGGCACTGATTGGAGAATACAGGGGCGGTGCTAGCCTATTTGGTGTCCTGGGGGGAACACCCTTGGGGGAGTGAGAGTTGTCTTATGGTGTGTTCACTGGAAGTCAGAACTTGGAACTCAAATCATCATAACCTCAAAGTTTAGTGCTCCCAGCTCTTCCAGCCTTACAGACGTATAACAAAATATAGTTACTGTTTACGTCAGTAGCAGATAGCATGAATATGTACAACGATCCCGCCCTGAGTAAAGGCCCATTTCGGTCATATCAAAAATCGCCCCTGGGAGAATCATCTCCAGATGTCTACATCTATTTACTTTAGTAATACCAAATAGTCTGTGAGAAGGGAAATAAGCATTCATTGACTTTTTTTCTGGACAATTCTGGAAATTTGCGTAAAATTTGTGCATTCAGCTTTTTCAAATTAGCCCATAAAGCCACAAAAGAAACGCAAAGGATGGGTCCATTAAATGTATTGTCATGTTTGTGACATTTCATTGCGGCCACTCAAATCAATCAAATTTGGTACAAAGTTTCTGCCTTGAGCGTTGCTTGTTTGCAAAACCAAAAAGTGGTCACATGTCACGAATGTCACAGAGAGGGTCAGTAAGGCATGTGGCCTCCACTTTCCGTGGCCGCATGTGTTTTCAGTGGCTCTGCCATGATTTTCACATGCTACACGCTTGCTCCAACGCTGACTCGTGACAACACGACAGAAATGGTCGCAGCTCACCTAAAGCGCCTCCAATGTTATCCACCCCTACCTACACCTACATTTGCATTTCTTTTGTGGCTCAGTATATTATTAGTGCTCAAAACATAAAACTGACAATAACTTTATAACAGTAAATATTTCATTATGCTATAAACTTTGCATTTTACTTAGAGTGAAAGAAAGCAGCACATGAACAAACCAACATGCATCCAGATAACAATTTATTAATTAATTTTTGAAAAACAAAGTATTGTCATTGTTTTTGAAATGCAGCAATGACATCTTTGAGAGCTCAGCTTCCTGTTCAGGTCTGAGAGCATCGTGGGACGAGAGAGAGAGACAAACAGACTGTAGGATGACCAGGAGCAGAGTGTGATGAACTACAGATCTCCGACCTGCACAGAAGCTCCTATAATCTGCTGACATTTTGCATTTGTTTGCCAGAGAATGATTATTTTTACCTCAGCAGACTTCACCTATTTAGAGTGAAACTATATTTAACGCACAGTGAAGGAGCAGTGACAGAAGTCTTGTTAACACCTCTGCAGGGGAAGAGTGTAAACATGGAGGTATACAAAATATTTTATAAATACAGCATGGCATTATTGGGGAAAAAAGAAGAAAAAATATAAACACAGAGTGTCTCGATCTCTTCATGAGTGTTTTTCCCTGAACAGCTCAATAGTCTGCAGAGAGGAAGGCTCTCAAATCCAACAGGACAATGTTGTGACGATGATGATGCTGCGTGCTATTTCCTGCATATTTGGACCGGCTAGCTCGCTGACTGATGGGTGTGACAGACAATCCCTGACTCTATCCTGCTTATACTGTACGCCAGACACACAAGAGCAGGAAGTAAAGGAGGAGAGGAAGAAGTTGTGTTTTGGGTACAAAAGAGGAGAAATAAGGAAATAGAGAAGTGTGGGAGAAAGCTACAGTAACAAATTGAAGAGTCCCTCCGTATATAAGGAGAGGAGTGGCGAGGAAAAAGAGACGGAGGGGGACACGTTACATGATTAGAGAGGAACAAAGACAGAAAGATGGGAAACAATGTGGGAAAGGAGGTCTAAAGACCAGGGGACTGGAGTCGTTGTCTCACAGTCCGGTGTCGTTGTACGTGGGCTTGGCCACCTTCAGGATGCTCTGAGCATTCTCCTCCACCAGGGGGCGCCACTTCACCTCCCCCGTCAGCATCAGGTCCTCCCCATCCAGAGCATCGATGTACTGCATCTGCACAGAACAGGAGGTCTACATTTAACACTCCTCACAACAGCAGAGCACTTCCCCGATACAGAGGAGGTCAAAAGGTCACAGCAATGCAGGTATCCCACGTGACCTGGAAAACCTGGAAAACTTTCCAATCATGGAAAATGAGGAAGAAGTTCAAATGTCCTAGAAACATTTAAGTTATCCTGGAAATTATTTATCCTCCCCATGCCTTGTGAGCCAATGCGGGTTAAAAGTAACTTTTAGATGCTTGTTTAGGATACTGATTGTTATTGAAGGCAACAGTCAAAATTTACTAGTCGATCATTTTGGTCTCAGTAAACTAAAGCAACAGAGCGAATAAATGAGGGGTGTTCATGTGCTCCACGTAAACCAAACTGAATCCATTACAGACTGCAGTAATTCAACCACAGCTGAGAAATGTGACTAGAATTTAAAAATATGTGTTTTTGTTCAATTCTGTGAATAACTGTGACGTGTGTGTGTGCGCACGCATGTGTGTTACTTTGACGCAGTCAAGGAGACTTTAGAACCAACAAGCGCACACACACACACACACACACACACACACACACACACACACACACACATCCAGTGGAGTGTGTCATTTATTTGTTTTCTGATGCAAGACGCCAAACTGTCACACACATTTTGTTGGCTGACTAGAGTTGGATTTTGCGTCCATGACCTTTGACACACCTGCATGCATTGTGTGTGTGTGTGCGTGTGTGTTCTCCAAATGTTGCTTCTGAGCTCATGAGTAAATGAAGCGAGAAAAGAGAAGCTGTGACATGTGGATGTGTGCCATCGATGTGAAAAGGCAGCACTGAGTGTAACAGCAGTGTGCAGAGGAAGAGGAGCTGGAGCACACTTGGCCAAGGCAGCAGCTCGAAGTCTGCAGGTGTTTCTGAAAGCAGGAGAGTGTTTTCAATCTCATGGAGAGAAAGAAAATACACAGAGAGGCTGTGAGGGGTTAGCGGGTAAGGTAAAGTGCCCAGAGTGGGTGGGTGAGGAGGAAATGGGGTGGTAGCACTGGGCCAATTATCCCAACGCTGACAGCTGACATTAAGGTCTAATATTGACCAGGACTGGACTGAAATCATCAACCCAAGAGGAGCAGAGGGAGAAGGACTCACACCCTTTACTTATCTTCAGTGAGGGTTACCAACATGACATGGTAAACACACTCAATAATAAGTCAAAGTCCTCCATTCAGAATCCTACTAAAAGTAGTGTCTGCTTACTGTACTTTTGTAAATAGGTTATTAATAGTGAGGCACCAGTGTTAGAGCAGCATCTTAGTGTCGCCGCTTGTTCACCTACTACACAGTGAGCTAGTTGAGTCCAGTGAACTCACCTGTTTCCGGACGTACCCCACCATGAGCTCCAGCTTTTTGGGATCGTCACACTCACAGCTGAACAAGTTTCTCCACAGAGCTGCTGCCAGCACAGAGTCATCAGACAGGATTCCCTGCAGACACAAACACACAATCTGCACCACTGCTGACCCTGACTTATTGTGAGAGACACCGTCACAACCAGTGAGCACAACTAGCTGAAGGTTAGAAACCACCTCGATGAGGCTTCTGGTCAAGTATGTCAAATAAAATTTTTCTCACCTCATCATATCCAAATATTGCTGCATAAAATGTCTCTGTCATCTTCTTCATTCCTTCCTTTCTCTGGCTGGCATCAATCTATAAGTGATAACATAAAGACAGAAGGACTGAAGCACACATTCAAATTCTGACTGTAGCAGAGCATTTTCATTAAAAGCAACTTGGTGTGGACTGCTCTCAAACCATGCTAGCAGCTCTGTGAGGCTGCAGATGTAACACATGCTTGACAGTTACAATGTGTATAATGTTCAACAGCTCAGTGTGCTAGAAACAAAATAGAGCTGAGCTGTTTGTCAGACTCAAACACAATCACGATCCATCCAATGGTTGAGACAATATGCTAAAAACTGTGAACCTTGTGGTGGTGCTACAGTAAAAGTCAAAATCATCAGGATCCATCATCTGGAAAACACAGATGATGATGCGTGCATAAAATGTTGTCCCAGTAAATACATCTAGGAGCAGTGAGGTTGAGGCAAAGGAGGTAGAGCTGATGGTTCTCCTCCAGTCCACGTGTCAAGGGCCCTTAAGCAAGACTCTGAACCCAAACAAGTCCCAAATGGTTACATGAAGACAGGCTTCAAAAAGTCAAAATGAATTTGTGCACTCAACCCAGAGTCTGATGGATATCCAGTGACCGCCTGCTCAACAGCAGTTCAACAGGTAGTCTGTGAGGAGGGTTTGCTTGGTTGTAGTTGTAATTATGAACATGGAGAAAATGACCTATGTTTTTACTGCCCCTCACCACAATTAACATGAAACCAGAGAGCAGCTCTAATCACTGAAAATACATGACATGCTGCTGAGAGCTGGATTAGAAACAGTGAGGAGGCTGTGATTGGTTCAGCACACACACACACACACACACACACACACACACACACACACAGATATGCACCAAACCACAATTGTATTTACAAAGAAAGTCACTGTTTGTTAAGCCTTATTGTTGTTGTTATTATTATTATTAATAATAATTTTTCTTCACTTTGCTTTCTCAGAGTTCCCACACATCCTGGAAAACATGGAAAATTGTCAAGTTATCCTGGAAAATCATTTATCCTCTCTATGCCTTGTGAGTGAATGCAATCGGGTTAAAAGTTACTTTTAATCAACAGGACATTTGACATTTTTTCCTCATTTTCCATGTTTTCCATGACTGGAAAATTGGTCAATAATTTTCCAGGTTTTCCAGGACATGTGGGAACCTTGTTTCTATTTTTTCCACTTCCATTTGCACTTTTTTTTTTTTTTTTTTTTTTACATATTTTTCTTTCTTTTATTTATATTTTCTTGTCCTTTACTGTTTCTGGTTTTCATATTCTTAGAATTATATTTGTTGACACGTGAACTATGTTTACTATTCATTTCTTTCTGAAGATGGATCTGTGTTTGCGTTGTGTTGCAGCCAGGTGTGTAGATGAAATTAGAATAAATCAGAAGGAAACTAGAGTTTGAGTGAAGGTTTCTGTTGGGGTCAAACTGATGAGGACCTTTTAATCCTCAGTCACATGTGCAGGCTTGTGCCAGCACATTGGTATATATGTGAGAGTACTGTGCGTACACAAGCTGACAAAAGTTCACATACGCAGCTGTGAAAACACACACAAACACACGCACGCTCCACCCAATGCATGCGTGCACACACACCAGAGTGACCTCACAAACCACACTGTAATTCCTCATCTCTGACCTCTTTCTGTCACACAAAGCAAAATGAACTAAACTTCAGAGCTCATAAATATATAGAGTCTGCTGAAGCTGGGCTCCAGTTCAACCATCCTACTAGTTTAACACTGAGGATCACCTGGATCAGACATTTCTAGTGTTAAACTGCTACCAGGACCATTTTAGAAGTAAATGTAAGTGACTTGGTTTACATGTTTTCTTCATACAGGTGGGAAGATTTTACCTTTTGACCCCACAACAAAACCAATTATCTACAGTTTAACTCTTTGAGTGCCATTGACATATATATATGTCAAAGCATTTTTTCGGCACAGAGATCAAAGCAGGAAGTGGAGACTAGATGTGATTAGAGCACAAAACAAACGGAATCTGGAAGAAAAAGTGGTGTTTTTGGTGAAAGTGTCCTCTACTCTACCTCTGATAAAACAAGAATGGAGGTAAAAACAAACACTTTTTTCCATGAAGAAGTAGAGTCTCTTCTTTCATTTGAGCTATTCAGTGTTTTCAGAGTCACAGTACAAAATTTTCTGAAAGAGGACTAAAAATTGGCAGAAACACTGGCCAAGGCACTTTCTGTTGTATAAGGGCTGGCATTCAAAGAGTTAATTACTGCAGCTTCCAGCAATAACCAGTATTTTATGTGTGAACTGGAGTTACATGACTTGAGTCTGACAATTCAGGACTGTTCTGCTGATCATCTCATTTTTAGGTTTTATGAAAGTCTGCAGTGCCTCCTAACAAAGATTCAAATTAAACCATTAGTTTGAACAATTTGAATTTGAATGCCTGATCATATTGTCTTTAAAATGTTATAAAAAATTATTTTATTTAAACTGTATGCGTACCAATTTTGAAAAACACTTTCTCTTTCTTTAAATGTAGAGAATTCACTGTTAATCTGTTTCAAAACAACATGGTAATAGCATTAAATATGGTGACAGATAAAGACTTGTTTAGGATTTGAAACACAAGTCAGACTTTGCTGCTGGGGTCACAAAGGCTGGTTTGGACTGCATAAAATGATCATTTTCCACTGAGACACAGATCAATACAAATAATAGATTTTAACTAATTCTTAGAATATATGTGCTCAGTGTTTCTCACACCGGCAGGGGACAGTCAGTGCCAACTGTAATAGTATAATAGATTACGCTTTGATGTATGACACTTGTTCCTTGATGGAAGTTTACAGTTACTGTCATTTTTGATCTTAAAAGTGCATCGACTGTTGAGTGACTTAAATTACTCTGCCTTTAGAACATTTACTTTGTTGCAGCTCTTTGATAATCAAATTTGAAGAAGTCAGAGACAAACACTCAAGTGACTATAATCCTTCTCCCCTTATGAACTTCAAGAGTTAATCCCGGCATAATTTGAGCATGAGAAGGTCTGTAAGAGAGCTACAACGTGAGCAAAACCAAGACTTCAGTCTGTGATGTCAATGAGCGACACTTCCTGGAGCTGCTCCACTGACAAAGAATAGAGGAACAACTCTGTGGACACGGTGACCACAGCCAGACTGGCTCTCCGGGAATTTGGCTTCACTTACTGGTTGAGAAATGCTCCCACAATTATGCTGTAAAATGTTAAATAAACAAAACCTGCATCCTATGTGGCATGCAATGGCACGGGTAAAACTTAATGCACTGTTGCATCAGCCTTAAAGAGGAAATGCTTCTAAAATAATGAATATTTATTCAAACAGAATGACGTTCAGTTGTTGTCAAGCCAGTACATTACTAATTTACAGTACTACAACCAGTCAGGCATTTGGAACTGAAATGCTGAAAATAACCAGTCACACTCTTGTATAACAGGTTATTGTGTGATTTATAATATTAACACAGTCTTTTCTGTCACATATTTGTTGAATAAGTATGTGACTACAGCAGAATAGTTGTCCATCTTTGTGATTTTATCCTATTTCAAGCCAGCACTTTTAAATCAAACAAAACTACAATGATGCTGATCACTGTAATCATTGTATGTTGGTCAAAACCAGATATTTGAAGTCATCAACCTGATCATCTGAGGCTTTATAGACAAACCAATTAATCAACAATGAAAACAAATATGAGTTGTGGCTTCATCTCCCTAAATATGAAGGTTTGAACTGCCCGTAAAAATCCACAATTGTAATGAAATGTATTATATTAGATTCTAAAACGGACCGAACAAGAAAAAATGCTGCTGGCCTGCTTTTTTTGCTACTGCTACTACTCCTACTTCCTTGTATCTGTAGACAATGGGAAGAGATTTATGTGGCAGCACAGTGGAATTAATGTCACCTGGTAGCATATAGACATCAGATTAAACGTGCAGTGTTTAAGAAATAATCATCCTGTGTGTGTTTGTCGGCACACTGTTCATCAGGTTATACATGCACTGTAATGCATGAGCAACATGTGTTTATGGTGTTATATAATCTTGTGGTAAAAAACATTACATGTACCGCACACAGAACTTACCCCCATGATTTTGCTCCTCTGCTCCACATCCTCCCACATGGAGTGGACGATGTAACGGCACATGTACTTTCCTTCTCTGCCCTCCTGACGCATCCGAACCAAACACATCCTAACAGAAGACACAAAGAGTTAAAAAGACACTACATATATATATATATACACACGTATACGTATGTATATATATATATATATATACATATATACACACACACGTATATATACGTATATATATATATATATATGTGTGTGTGTATATATATATATATATATATATATATATATATATCGAGAGAGAGAAAGAGAGAGAGACTTGTTGCTCACCACACATGCAGCTGGGCTATCAGGAACCAGGAGTTGAGAGTATCTGGGAGGGAGCACTCTGAAACAAAAGCACAGCCAAAACCTGAGTTACAACACTCACATGTATGGTATACAGGATGTATGGCTGAGAACGCATACTTATAGATTAGTACTGACTATTAGTCTACTGATTCATATCGAAAGACAATGAATCTGGATGGATGAATCATTTCTTCATCTTCTAAGCCTCAGCCAAACAACAGGACTTACAGCTTTTCTTTGTGATGCATGATATTAAACTGAAGACCTTTAGGTTTTGGACAGGATATTTGTAATATTTGTAATAATAATCAAAATCAATGAATCAAAAAATGACTGACAGTTTGAATTCATGCCATCTGACTGGACTGGCATCATTATGACACATTCTGGCAAATTTAAGAGTCAACCTACTGCAGATAACATCCTTCGCTAAATCCAGCTTGTATTGCAATATTAATAAGCAATATGACAAACACTTTTAACATTATATATACATATTACAGATCAGATTTCAGACTAAAAGATTCGGTGGAGCCGCTGCTGTTTAAAGGGAGACACCCAGTGGTGAAATTACACTGGCACAACTGGGAAACTGGGTATTTCTAGTCTGTTAGATTCTATCATTTTACATTTTACACTTTCAGTTTCTCAGCTGTCATAACTATAGTTTTGTAAAAAGCATATTGTACCATGAATATCATCCGGTCCCAGCTCCTCATATAATAGTTAGTTCACTGAATATTTCTGGATTTGCACAGCCGGTCGGGTCAAAGACGAAGATGCCATTTGAAGATGACACCCTGAGCTCTTGGAAGAGTTTATGACATTTAAAAAATGTTTTCTGACATTTAACAGACCGAACAACTAAAGTGAGAACTTTAACCCTTAATTCTTTGAGTGCCATTGAAGAGTTTCGCTGTCACTTAAAATAAAATACAGCTCTGCCAAACCACCCTCATCCCCTGGTTGACTTCTGCAGGTTTTAGACTGGTATATTCCAGCCAACATGAGCAGCCCAACATAAGCCTGCAGCTCTGCCAGAGTCGGATCTTGCCAGTCTGGAATACCTTTCCCCTGCAAATTGGTCATGGACAATTCTCCGTGTTGGTTCCCATTTCGCGTTTCAGTTCAAGAATTAACGCAGCCTGATTTTGCACTGCTTTGCCCAACACATTAATCACGACGGGCAGATGTGGAGATACAATCCTGTCAGCAGCTGTCTTGCCAATTTGGCGGAATATGAGGCCACTTCCTAATCTAAATAGAAGAAACCCCCCAACCAAAAAACCAAACAAGTCTTCAACGGAGAGTAGCATCAAGCACGCAACACGCCAGTTCATCAAGAACATAGCCTGCAGGGTGGGTTCCGTTTGGGCAAGCAGGTTCCCCCAACCCTAATTTCCTTGTCGAAAATATGGTGCCAATGGTGTTGAGAGACCAGTTGATCAACTCCATGGTTAATTGGTTTGAGGAATCCACAGCCGAGTGGAGATAAAGCTCGCTGAATAAAGACAAGACAGGCTGGAGAGCAGAGATGAGAGAGGAGGAAATGTGACCGCCCTTTCCAAGATCCCAGCAAGAATGTCCATATGTCATGCACCAACATACCAAGTCAAATCCTTGTGTATGCAAAAACATAACTCTGATTCTGTGCTTATCTGTTTCTGGCTCTTGCAACATTGGCACTTACTTTCAAAGAAGTCGTCATAATTGATTCTCTCTACGCAGCATGTGTACATGCGCAAGGCAGCGATCTTTATTTTCTGTGAAGACAAAAGGAGAAAAAAAACATCAAATATCTTTAATGTTGTGTGTAGGGTTAGGGTTAGGGTTAGTGTGTGTGTGTATGCATCGCCCACAACTCATAAGTAATCAGATGTATACAACAGGTGGACCTTTCATGTTAAAATATTTCAATCATATTGTGTTTACTTACTACAGTAAAGCACATTTAATTACAACTCAGAGAGCAATACAAAGCTCTGCGCAGAAAAGAGATGCTAACCTTGCCAAGCCGGCATGCAGCCCGACACTTAGCTACATGGCAGAGCCACACATTCCTCTGCACAGACGCCACCTCTTTCACCATTTGGACCAAACCTCCCACATAACCAACCCATGCCACGGCTGTTTATGCTTTACTGATGTGTGCATTTTTAGAAAACACTCTTTAGATGGGGTGTGATGCAATGGATGAAACCAGAAAACAGGAATATCAACAGTGCCATCTTGCCAACAGCCCAGGCATGCATGTTTCAAATAATTCCCTTGGTTGTTGGACGTGTTCACAGACAGTAGTCAGTTAATCGTTCATAAATGACGCAACACATAGTGCATGTTTTTTTCCCCCCATTATAACAGTGTTTTAAAACTACTGCTCTGGCCCACAATCCCCATAAATTTAATAAGGTATTTTAGCAATCAATTAAATTTGCATCATATTAACCAAAAATAATGCCCTTATTATCTGTACACTATGTCATGTCAGTCTGTGCATTTTTGTTGATTTGTGTATATCAGATATTTCAAATTTTCCCTCAAGAAATGTGGAGTCAAGAGGATTTTATTGATATTCATGTCACGCTTTGGGCAATGAGGCGCCACCATCTCTACTGTCCTTCTCTTCAGGACCAGACAGCCTGCAGCATTTTAACCACGAGAAGGTGGATGCCATATTTATTTTAATTTTATATCTTCCTGTAGCTTCTGCATGTTTTTAAATCTAAGATCAAAGACTAGCTTACTTGGCAGGTAGTGTGTGTTTCCAATAAGACAACAGCCATATTTGTATTTAGCTATATAAGGAATGCCTCTATTTATTAGAAACTCTGAAATTCACTCCAACGTGGGAGAAACCTGAAAAGTTCAAACTAGGGATGTCAAAGACAGTCTGTATTAATGTGCTGATTTGCATGACGGTTAATCTACTTGGACAAACTGCCCAAAACTGACAGAGACGTGCTAATTTTGACAGCCCTAATATATTTAGAGGCTGCTAAAATCAAACCGTGCTTTTCCACAAGCACGGTACAGTACGGCATGGCTCTACACGGTTATGGCCCTTTTCCACTAGTACCTGGTACCTGGTACTAGGTAATTTTTTCGTACTTCCTCAACCCTGGTTCCAAGCGAGCCGAAGCGATACTAAAACGCGATGTCAGGCGACTGCCTTCCACTGATTGGCCGATGAGTGTCGTCATTGGAAGCGTCCGACTTGACTGTAAAAACCAAACAAAACTCGACCCCACCATTTTTAAAACCGGCAACTGCTTTGCTACTGTTACACGAGAACATGGCATCGCAGAAAAAAACACCATGGTTGGTTGAGGACAAAAAGCCACAGAGCGAGCAACAAATACATGATCGCTTCAGTGTCCTCCATTGTTGGTGATAGAAGTAGTGTTGTTGTTCTTCTTCTTCATCCTGGTTTTCTGTGTTGCATGTAAATGACATCATGTAAATGACATCATGGCAGTTTCGCACTGCCATATGACAACCCCAACCATGCCGACAAGGTACTATGAGGAACTCAGGTGTAATGGAAAAGCACCAAAACTTGGCCATGCCGTGCCATTACTGTGTAATGGAGAAGCGCCCAATGTAACACCACGCTCTAATATGCTCTGTGTTTATGAAAAGAAAGTCTCTTTCCCTTTTCATCCATTTCACATTACAAATTAATACTTTAACAATGCTCTTTGGTGGATTATTTGTTCTAATCTAATTTTATCAGCATGTTTGATCGTTAGTTCTGACTGCGTTATTAGTTTGATGTTTTTGAACGGAGCCCTGCCGTTAGCTTAGCTTAGCTTAGTCACTGTAATCTATTGTTGCCAGCTAGCATGTCCTTGCTTTTCCTACTTAGTGCTCGTGATCTTCATTCACAATGAGTACCAATGACAATGCAAATTGACATGAATGTATTGACTACTAGGCCGATTTTGACTTGGGACTATGACAGCGAACCATTCATGGTTCGGTGGAATATAGTCCCAAGGATACCATGCAGCAACTTCCATCATCATACCAGCGTGACTACGGTACTAGGCTGACATAAGTAAACTTAGCTGTTCTGCCTACAGTCTTAAGATAGTTGCTATCAATGCCCATGTGCCCATAGAATAAATATCTTTGACTGTTCATGTAACGTTTACATAACAGATCCTCCGGTCAAAGACAAACGGCAGGGATGCCAGTTTAAGGCAATGGCTGAGCCGGTGAAAAAACGCTTTTGCTCACTTATTTAACTCTCAGGACTGCGAGAAATTACTAAATTTCACATAGGGGTGTAATATCCCTTTGAAATTTAAAATGACTCATATCATATCATATTGCATGTACTATGGTAAAGTAAGAGGAGAGGGGATGTGTGTGTGATATATGTGACTTCCTGAAGCAGTGACAGGCGTGTGACACATATATAACCAGTGGGCAGCACCAGTGAAGGCTTGCTGGGGTGTGTTCAGGTCTCTGTTTAAATAGTCACATGCTGTGAAGAGTATTCCTGGCTGACAGCCTATAATTTAAGCTCCCTGCTGGGAGGTTGGAGCTCTTCAGTCCACCTCAGGAGTCATATATCTGTCCTGTTAACACAGACCAACCTGAGCAACAGCAGCACTGCTGTGCACAACAACAACTAACACCAGCCGTTTGTTGCTGGAAATAAGTGAGGGTTCATTAGATGTGTTACTGTTCTATAAAAACCAGTTCAGACAGACAGTGATTACAGCTTACTTATCTCTCCCCTGCTCCTTGTATCGGAGCCTTCCTACCTCAGAGTTTCCCCCACGGTGTTGATGACATGTTTTCACTCAGCAAACAGGTTAAATAAGGGTAAAGGTGCAGCTGTTGTTGGAGTAAGACATTTACACACTGCACTCAGCTCAGTGGGCTCAGGGCTGACTCTAGTCTCAGCTTATATTTTGAAAAGATTTAAAAGTAATGTAATATGCATCTGCTTCACTGACACTGAAGTTTCAGCACAGATGGGGCAGTAAAGCCTGCACAGTGACTCCTCTGCTCCTACTCTTTTGGCGCTTTTCCACTACACAGTAAAGGTGTGGTACGGCATGGCACGGCCCAGTTTTGTTGCTTTTCCATTACAACTGAGTACCTCCTCGGCGTGGGCGGGGTCGTCATAAGGCAGCGCGAAACTGCCGTAACTTCATTTGCATGCGACACAGAAAACCAGGAAGAAGAAGAACAACACAAACAATGGAGGACACGGAAGCGATCGTGTATTTGTTGCACGCTCTGTGACTTTTTGTCCCGCATAAAGCGAACGAAAAGAGACAGAGAAGACTCCAGGAAGTGTAAAAATAGCAAAGCAGTTGCCAGTTTTAAAAATGGCGGAGTCGAGTGGTTTTTGGCTTTTACAGTCCAATCGGACGCCCGGCATCCAATGACGCTTCCAATGACGATACTCGTTGGCCAATCAGTGGAAGGCAGTCGGCTGACGTCGTGTTTTAGTATCGCTTTGGCTCGCTTGGAACCAGGGCTGAGGAGGTACAGAAAAAGTACCTAGTACCAGGTACTAGTGGAAAAGCGCCACAACTGTGTAGAGCCGTGCCGTGCCTGTGGAAAAGCGCCATTTGTGTTTCTCAAGTCTGAGAGCTGCATGTTAGCGCTAGCTAACTGGCAAGAGCTCTGAGAACCAAAGAGGAAACCAAGATCAGTGTGAACATCTCTGAGACCCAACAGTTACATTGATCAAGAGAGCAGCTGGGCATCTGAAGTTATGACAATCCCCTAGATGGAAAACAAATGAATTTTATTCATTTATTCATATACTTATACTTAAAGGTCACCTTGAGCAATTAAAGATCCCATATTATACATTGTATTATAAGTGTATTACCCCAAACTCAGCCCTGGTCCTGAATTCCAGCCAGTTAAAAATCACTGTATTGATCTCTGCTGAGAACAGACTGTTTCTGTGTCTGTACCTTTAAATTTTCCTGAGCTGTGTCTGACCACGCCCCCTCTCTGGAGAGAGGAAGTGTCTCTCTCGCCTTACCGTGTTTACTTCTAGATGCGTACTGGCACTGGCAAAAGAGGTTACTGACGTTATGTGTATTATGTACTGTTTGTGTTTTTGTTTATATACATGAAACATTACATGTGGGTTATTTGGGTGGTATCATGAAAAGATTGTGTCTCTTTGCAGATTTTATTAAGTCTGAGTAAGAGCATCTGCTCAAATCATAATTAAAAGTGCCACTGAATTTTATTTAAAGGAAGCCATGGTGTGTGTGGACCATCTTTTACAGCTTTCATTGCATCTTCTAATGGTCCAGGACCAGCCTACTTCAGCTTGGGATGTGCCTTTACATTGTTAAGACATTGAGAAAATCTAATCAATTCATGTCCAAGTGGACATTTGTCAAATGAGAAGGAATTCTGTCCCAGCCTAAGTGAGATGCCACATTCACTCCTCAAGCTCAAATCTTAAGGCTGGAATATACTTCTCCGTCTGCGTAATCCGTCATCCGACTCCGTAGCTACGGAGACCCCTCGAGCCCTCGCACTTCTCCGTCGTGATGCGTATTATGCAGCCCTGCGCTGAAATGCACCCCCTCGGAAAGTGAAGCAATTCGCCTTAATATCGCTGATAAAAGCAGGGGAAAATACTATTTTCTGATTTAATTATTTGTGAGGGAGATAGAAGAGAACCACATTGACTGCTTTCAGTCTTTAAAGCTCCTCTTCCTCTTTCTTTTCAACACAAAATCGGATAATAGCGAACGCAAACCAACAACTTTCGGTATGTTCTGTGTAAATATACCCCAGCCATAATTACTAAATGAATTAAATAGATTTTTTGAGCAGGTTGAGTGTGTGTGATTTGCCTTTCACAAGGATAATCGATACTTTAGTTCCTGTCCTGTCCGCGCTGCTGCAGAGATGACCTGTCTGTCTGTTTCTGTGTAGGGAGAGGGGCTGCATTTCACAGCAGGGTGTAACTAGAGGACCAATCACAGCCCTTGTGGTCTCCGTCTTCCCTTGACGGATTGACGAACAGTTAAAAAAAAATTCCTGCGCCCGGAGACGACGGAGAGGCTCTCCGTCAGGCTCTCCGGCGACGGAGAGGGCTCTCCGTCTCTATGTACGGCACTTTACGGAGTACTATAAATTGGCCTATACTTTCCACACCTGCATACACAAGTCACCCCATCAACTGCCTGTCCTGATGTCCACGTTTAATTTTGCAACTTAAAGGACCTCCTACTCTCTCCTCCCTTTTCCCATTTTCATCATGAAAATCCTTTATTTTTCTTTTGATCCCACAATTTTCAGCCCCTACCACTGTCTCTCTGTCCTTCAGAGTTTCCCTTTGTGTTTACTCCCCCTTTCCCCACCACCACTCACCCATTTGTTGTATTTGAGAGGTCCGGTAAAGCCCATGGCCTCAATGAGCTTCGTGAAGGCCCCAACTTCTTCCTCTGTGTGCTGGTGAGTCTTCTTCACGTTGCAGAGCTGACAGACAAGAAACAGGGAAAAAGCAGTGAGAGGAGGATGAATACCAGGGATGAAAGGCGAGACCACTGTGAGGATGAGTGAGAGAAAGTGAGGAGGGGGAGTGAAACAGCTGTGACAGAGGTGGCACAGCATAAGAAGAAACAGGCTTGATATTCCCTGTCTATATACGGCATGATCCTTGTTAAATCAGCAGCGCATAGTTTCACGCATGCAGGCACACACACACTGCAGTGTGACGACACACACCTGGAGAACGTGGCCTTTACTAGGAGAGTGCAGCTGTGCTGTAAATTAATATACTGACCTATTCTAAGCCGCATGTTGCCTTCATGCTTTGATGCTTTGACAGTAGTATCACTGCCACCATTATTGGCCAATTACCCTGTATCAACATCACATATCACATACTAATGATCTATTGCGGTCCTATTTGGTAGCTGCTTAACATGTATGTGACCACAGAGAAAAGGCTCTGTGTGAAAAGTGTCTCTGTGTTCAGCTCTCAGTGTCTTTGTGAAGTTTGATATATGCTTTCCACATCTGCAAGGGTCCCAAGTGTCCACATTGCCAAAGTGACATCAGTGTTAAATGCAAGGAGAATGTGCACAGTATAGTGAAATATAAAAGGTCCAAAAGTTTTGTTATCCCTGTTCCACATCAGCTCATATCTGTGCAGCCGTCCATGAGGAAAGTATGACTTTGAAACTTGGATTTTCTTTTGCACCTAACGCAAACCCAACATGTGCTGATTCACATCAACAGGTTTCTTACAGCAAACCAACAGGAGGCCACAGGAAAACACAAAGAGTTTGCACAACTTTGTTGGCTGTGCTATTCTTCAGTAATAACTGGTCAACGGAACATATAAGAACATATAACGGACTACTGAAGGAAAATGGAAAGATCTTGCAAAAAGCACGAAAAATCACTAAAATCAAATCAAATGTCATTAAAAAACATTTTAATGACTCCAGCCAGTTAAATTAAATGTCTTTTACTTTGTCATACCAACTTAAGTGAGGAAAGTGAAAAATGTTCCCTTTCAAGCACACCAGCAGTTTGAGGGACACCAGCAGCCATTTTTCTTTTGTTCTAATGGACTATTTTGTTAAAGTGAATATTACAGATAGGACAAACACTGTTTGTTGAAGAGCTACAAGCAACAGTTTCTCACTGTGTCTACCAGCACACCTCCAACATTCAAGACATATTCAATGTAAACCGCTGCTTTTAACTTCCCCCTCTGGTTGGGGCGGCAGTAGCTCAGTCTGTAGTGACTGGGAATCGGAGCGTTGCCAGTTCAAGTCCAGGTTGGACCATGTGTGTGGAGAGTGGACTGGTGGTGCTCTTGAGCAAGGCACCGAACCCCCAACTGCTCTGGGTGCCTGGATATGGGGCAGCCCCCTCACTCTGACACCTCTCCTCTAGTGCATGTGCATGTGTGTTTCATAACTTGTACTTGCAACTGAAAATAGAAAATACTAACAGAGTGTAAATTGATTTCCCTCACTGAGGGACTCACAAAGGAATTCTTCTTCTTCTGGTTTGCACTGCACCATGATGGCTCCAACACTGGCAGGAAATGGGGATATTTGTTTCCCCCAATATGGATGTGAATGCCCCACAATATGATATTAATAAGATTTTTAACTTTTGCAATATGCTGAATATTGTAATGACACACATTGTAATGCATTGTGATTTATCTTTTTCAACTGCAGATTATGCAGTCTGTTAACCTGTCAATCCATTTTATTTAATAAGACAGTTTTCATTCCGTTCATGTTTTAGTCATCTTGATGTCAGCTTTCCTTGCCAAAATTTAGAGTAAGTTCAAAGCAGTATTTAGTAGGGGTATGACAAGATCTCAAAGCAAGAGACATCGCGAGATCAAATTGTGACGATATTTCTCGTTTAGTCCTGAAAAGATGTCTCGCAAGCACAGGGCTGAAAGAAACCTATCAGACTTTGAGCTATCCAACCTTTCATTAGTGACCTGTGGGTGACAGTAACAGAAACTGACAAGAAGAAGGAGAAGGAAAGCGGCAACTGCAGCACTTTGATAAAGTTAAGCTGGTTTCACACCAAACGCGCAAGGCGCAGGTACGCCAAGAGAAACCCATTCCACAGCTGTCTGCGCAGGGGTGGCTTTTGATCTCTTGCCGCTGCAGGAGAAATGCCAGGAGGTGCACAGATAGGGGAGAAAGCATCTGCGTGTAAAGGATGGAGGAAAGGCTGATTCTTGCCATAAAGCAATTTGACGAGCTATGAAGTGAAACACCAGAGTGAAAAACATTCCCCTTATATCTGCTGTAGCATCATCAAATTCAGCTCAGACACATCTCACCTCATGCTGCTGACTTTGACTAAAAGTGGTTTAATGCAATTGGTATGCATTATTGTTTGATTTCAATAGGAATCATATTTAATAACTTATACATTATGACCTGTAGCATCACCAAATTCAGCTCACCTCATGCTGTACTTCACCTGATACTGTCAAAAAATTAACACTGATTTTGACAAAAAAGTGATTTAATGTATTTTTATGAATTATTTCATTGGTAGAATTAAATAAAAGAGATGTTGAATCAATGTTTGTCCAATCATATATTTTGTCATTTTCATTTTCTTAAAAGTAAAATCTGAAAATATTGTCTCGTCTCATTCTCGTGAACCTAATATGAGGTATCGTCTCGTCTCGTGAGCTGAGTGTACCGTCACACCCCTAGTATTTGGCGTTCTCCATGTTTTTTAGTTTCATGTGATATCAGTACCTTCACTCTAGCTTTAAGACTCAACCTGCTTCAACCACTGAAACAAAATAGTGGTCAGGCTGTCAGATTGTCAAGAGGTTCGTCTATATAATAAACTTGACGATAAATAAATAAAATATTGCCATGCAAAATATCACAATGCTATGGTGTGTCAATATTTTACTCTACTTTCCACCCAAATGACTGAAGAATGAAGTCTCTTAGGCCAACTTCTTGACTAATAAAGGTTAGACGGCATTCATGCTTGCGCATTTCTCATTCAATATTTAAGTATATGTAAATAAGTATTTCATATTAAACTAAATTGTCCCTCCAGCCACAGCAAACACCCTCTATGGCTTTGTTTTTAAAATGTGCTTCTCTGTAAGCATGTCATGTTACCTGATTGCTGATGTGCAGTGTCCGACATGGCGTTAAATAAGGAGAGGAGACTCTGGCCAGCCGGCAATCTACTAAAGCTCTGGTGAAACGGACTTCCTGATCGAACACCTGGATGGAGACAGAGACACAGACGGTATCACATGACAGAGCAGATACTGTATTTGTAGCGTCTACTATTGCCCTCCTGGCACAAATTATACAATCATTCCATACAGTATCAACATGGTATTAGGTTTGAAATTTTCTTTGATTTGATGTGATTTTACTGCACTTATGTAAAATTTCAAAGTCAAATCAGAACAACCATAATCTAACCACAATATAATCAACTTTAATAAGTGAATAAATGATCATCTGTAAATTCCCCTTTTTATCTAATAGTATTTAAGGAGGATTTGCTGCTTTCACTGTTTCAGGTGAAAGCTTAAATATTGAATATCTTTGTACGAAACAATAAATTGTTATGGTAATTTTTTGCTGTTTTATAAACAAAAGTATTATTTGAAAATACTTCTATCAGACTGTCAAATAACAGATGCATGGGTGTGACAGGACAATAATATTGATTAGCTTTATTGTTGATAGTGGCATAAACAAAGTTAGCAATATAAGTGTAGCAATATAACAGTGTTGTTTAATGTTAATAAAGCAGAGATTTCATCTGCTCCACTGAGAAACATTCAAACCCCTCATGACTTCATTGTTCATTTGAGGTTTAAAAAAAAATTGTATTACACACTTTCAACATTCAGCATTCAAATATATATACTGTGACAGCTCGAAGCTGCTTGGCATCTTCCTAGACCCATATTCTTCACATGTTTATATTCTACGCATACTTGAGTAATCCTTATTATCTGTTTTATTATTGTGTCATATATTAATTCATTAAGATTTATTCTGCACACACTACATCTGTCCAGGTAGTGGGATCCCCTCAGTTGCTATCCACTTATATTACTGGGATTTCTTGTTTTAGTCTCTAGAAAAGGAAGGAAGGGGGCTTATACAGAGGGTTTCTTTGCATTAATCTCAACTTTGTGAAACTATGGGAGCCAAAAAAGTAGGTCAGAGGACTTCTTGTTTCCATCCAAGACTTCGTGTGTCTTCGTGAGGCCATTACCGTTGACCAGTGACCACATTTAACACGACGGTTGAAGTGCACGGTGATGTTCACCTGTACACGCAGCTGACAACCCTCACAGATAACTAGATTAATTGATTTGTTATTGAAACTAATAGCTCGGAGACTTGTTGGTATTGTGGTTTTAAAATAGACACATATTCTTCAAAAATGGGTTAATGTCTGTCATTGCATCACGTCAAATCGCCGTGTGTTTACAATACGCTGTTAGCACTTATTTGAGATTGTAGCTTAATGTGGCGTGCTAGGTAACAAATCCTATTAGCCAGCTAAGCTAACGTTAGCTTGTTACCTTTCCGTAGGCAGCTCTGGACGCTGTCAGGTTAATAAGGCTTCTGACGGCAGACTGCAGCGGCCGCCGGTACATGACTCTCACCGTATCCCAATTTTACAGCTAAGAAGCGGACTGCCACTGAGCTGCAGATCCCACCGGCAGACTTTTATGTTGGGTAACACCAGGTCCTGTACACTCCCCCTCCTCCTACTCCACAATGTCAACGGAATTTGTCCGGCCCCGAATCTTGTCCGACAAGAACAAAGGCCCAGCGAAGAAAAGGTCCGCTTGAACACAGCAGTTACTAATCCAAATTTCTTTTTTTCTTTTATTTTTATTGTAATAGTGAATTGGGATGCGTTGCCCAAATAACGACGGGAGTTATCATGAAACCACGGTAGTACGCAGAACTTCAAAACGACCAAACCCCCTTTCCGACCGTTTCCCAAAAATCTCCAGCTACCGTCGTACTGTGTGAATTGGAACGACGCTACTTTCAACTTGCATCGTCCGAACGACAGTTTCCAGATGTTTCGGATGCATTCGTTGCTGAAAGTGTGTCAACGACAGACACGCAGCTTCATTTCCATTAAACCAGTGTGACGTCTTTAGCAACTTTTGGGAAATATTCGTCAACATATGGTCGCTGGTTCAAGTCCAGGTCGGACCAAGCCTGGTAGCTTAGTCTGGTGCGAGTTCCTTCTCCTGGGCACTGCCGATGTGCTCTTGAGCAAGGCACCGAACACCCAACTGCTCTGGGCGCCTGGATATGGGGCAGCTCCCTCCCTCTGACATCACTCCATGATGCATGTGCATGTGTGTTTCATGCCTATGACACTCTGTGGTGGGACTGGACAGTGGTTAGAGCATGGGCCAAGATGCCAAGCCAAGATGGTATTCAGTGAGGCATGGTCCAATTCCTCCTGAGGATGATAAGATTTTTTACTTTTGCTATTTCTGACATTGTAATCGACTCTGCAACAAACAATGTACAGAGGCAAGACCCCCCCGACCTGACAGACAGCACAAAGCACAGTTACAGAGTTATACAGATGACTGAAAGAAAAAAAACAACAACAAAAAACACCAGTCCTCCTCATCCCATTATACGCTGTGCCTCACATTTGACGGGCTGAGAGGTGAAGCCTTCCTCCATTCAGAAAATCAGCAGTAAATTTGCTGATCTACAGGTATGTAATCCAAAAAGGATGTCCAGACTTTTAAGAATAATTCATCATTACCCTTCACAACAGCTTGCAATATTTCATGAGGTAAAATATTAAAGATCTCCCTGTACCAAAGGGTGACACTGGGTGGAAGAGGTTTATTCCAGTTTTTTTAATATGCACTTACACTATATTGCCAAAAGTATTCGCTCACCTGCCTTGACTTGCATATGAACTTAAGTGACATCCCATTCCTAATCCATAGGGTTCAATATGACGTCGGTGCACCCTTTGCAGCTATAACAGCTTCAACTCTTCTGGGAAGGCTGTCCACAAGGTTTAGGAGTGTGTTTATGGGAATTTTTGACCATTCTTCCAGAAGTGTATTTGTGAGGTCACACACTGATGTTGGACGAGAAGGCCTGGCTCTCAGTCTCTGCTCTAATTCATCCCAAAGGTGTTCTATCGGGTTGAGGTTCAGGACTCTGTGCAGGCCAGTCAAGTTCATCCACACCAGACTCTGTCATCCATGTCTTTATGGACCTTGCTTTGTGCACTGGTGCACAGTCATGTTGGAAGAGGAAGGGGTCAGCTCCAAACTGTTCCCACAAAGTTGGGAGCATGGAATTGTCCAAAATGTCTTGGTATGCTGAAGCATTCAGAGTTCCTTTCACTGGAACTAAGGGGCCAAGCCCAGCTCCTGAAAAACAACCCCACACCATAATCCCCCCTCCACCAAACTTTACGCTTGGCACAATGCAGTCCGACAAGTATCGTTCTTCTGGCAACCAACAAACCCAGACTCGTCCATCAGATTGCCAGATGGAGAAGCGTGATTCATCACTCCAGAGAACACGTCTCCACTGCTCTGGAGTCCACTGGCAGCGTGCTTTACACCACTGCATCCATCGCTTTGCATTGCACTTGGTGATGTATGGCGTGGATGCAGCTGCTCGGCCATGGAAACTCATTCCATGAAGCTCTCTGTGCACTGTTCTTGAGCTAATCTGAAGGCCACATGAAGTTTGGAGGTCTGTAGTGATTGACTCTGCAGAAAGTTGGCGACCTCTTCACACTATACGCCTCAGCATCCGCTGACCCTGCTCCGTCAGTTTATGTGGCCTACCACTTTGTGGCTGAGTTGTGCTTTTCTTTAGTAGGGTATTTTCATTTTTTTATGCAGTGTTTATTTTGACTAGAAATTTTAATGTAATGTCTTTTTGTGGTTGGTTTAATGCTGTGTTCGTGTTCTATCGGAACTCGAGATTCGGAACTGGGAATGACGTTACACCCGAGTTGACAGCGTTCGAATAAAGAAAATGGAAACCCAAGATGGACACCTCCAATTAAAAGTTTGTTGTGCTCGCTGTGTCAGAATACAGGAAGCTAATGCAGCAATATGAGGTCCATCCATTATCTACCACTTATCCTCATAGGGTCGCAGCGGGGCTGGAGCCTATCCCAGCTGTCTTAGGGTGAAAGGCAGGTTACACCCTGGACAAGCCGCCACCTCATCGCAGGGCACATAGAGACAGACAACCACTCACATTCACACCTACGGTCAATTTAAATTAGCCAATTAACCTAATCCACATGCATGTTTTTGGATGGTGGGAGGAAGCCGGAGTACCTGGAGAGAACCCACACAGACACGGGTAGAACATGCAAACTCTGTGATGCCCAGCTGCTTAAAGCTCAGTGTTTGTGAGTGATACCTCCTGTTTTCCAATTAGGCCTGCATAGGTGGTGGTTCTCAACGTTTTTACCCCAAGTACCACCTGAGAAAGTAGTTGGCTGTCAAAGTACCACCATATGATCGACCTTAAAATGCAGTCTATTCAGATCTGCACAATTCAAGCAGGATTCCTAGTAACAATATTTATTGTCGGCTTTTGACAGCCACTGTCACAGTGTACAAAGGGGCAGTACGAGAACTAGCAAGCTCTTCCAAACAGTTCTCATACAAAGCAACAGGCATTGAGAACAGCTTCCATCCATTTTCTACTGCTTATCCTCATAGGGTCTTGGGGGGCTGGAGTCTATCCCAGCTGTCTTAGGGTGAAAGACAGGGTACACCCTGGACAAGTCTCCAGTTCATCACAGGACACATAGAGACAGACAACCACTCACACTCACATTCACACCTACGGTCAATTTAAATTAACCAATTAACCTAATCCCCATGCATGTTTTTGGATGGTGGGAGGAAGCCAGAGTACCTGGAGAGAACCCACACAGACACGGGGAGAACATGCAAACTCCACACATCTGCATACTGCTGCATTATCTCTAGCTTATTTTCATTCATAGTAGTATTTTAATAGTATTATTGTACAGCATGTTTTACAATTGATTTTAAAGACGTTTTCATTTTAAAAACATTGAGATTCCAGGGATTCCTCCAGTAGGGGTAGCGTACCACAAGTTTAGAACCATTGCACTCGATGACATTTATCGATATGCTTATGAGATCACACATATTGCCACCTTTACAACTAATCTTGTTTTTACTGTTTTTGTCTCACCTCTTATCATTAAATAGAACATTAGCTAGATAGGCTAATGTCCTGTGTGTGTGATTTGTGGTCACTCAAAGCTCTAATGTGTTGGACATTAAGTTTTAATACTGGGAATCCAGTGATCTGGGTTCAAGTCTCCAAGGGACCTGCGATTAATCCATAAAAGACAGTGATACTTGTAGTGTTGATGGAATTGTTATCGCTCTTGTTAGCTTTGTACAGTTAGTCTCACAGTTATAAGGCAACAACCTAAATCATATAATGTAATATCAGAATGTAACTGGAAATTGAAAAACAAAATATTAAAAAAAATGGTAAAAAATTGCAGTAGCAAATAGATAATTAAAATTTAAAAAAAATAGGACTCAGTAGAAATCCATATATGAAAGTCATTCAGCTATGAAAAGTATTTGTGGTCAAACTGGTTGCCTAGCAACTGGTTGCTTAGCAACCACACTAAAAGAACCTGATGACATCATCATGTTCAGGCTGTCATACACCTGACTGAGTGCAGAGACAGGGCTCATTCAAACACTAGTGTTGATCAGAGACGGTGAATAAGAGGAAAACAAAACCTACAAGACACAATGAAGAAGAAAGTCAAGTTAAGGGATTACCAAGTTTTTTCCAAGGAACAAGAACTCCAGCTTGCACTGAAGGACCCTGAGTTAAATCTCTGTCCAGGCAAAACAAAGGGGAGAGTCCTCGTGGACGTTAAAGAGGCCATGCTGGACAATCTTGTCAATCAGCTCGCGGAACCAAAGAATGTGTGGTCCAAGCAGAAACCACAGACACATCAGGTGACCACTGACCAGGAAGAGCAGCCACAAGCCAAGGATGAAGACTTTCCATCTCTCCCATCAACTGAGCTGCACACAGTCCGCAAATTGCTGGAACATGCCAACAAAAATCTCAAGCAGCAGTACAGCATCAACAAGGAGCAGAGTGCCAAGGTGGAGAGCCTTGAAAAGGAGCTGGAGGCAAAGAAGGAGGAGCTGCAGAGGGACAGGTTGATGTTCTCTGAGGCTCAAACCAACATGGAGCTGGAGCTGGAGAGCAAGCTGCAAAACGAGGTGGCTCAAACTCAGAAGCTCAAAGAAGAGCTGAGCGCCATGCAGGAAGCTCTGCGAAATCAGGAGGAGGAGCTCAAGAAAATGACCTCTAAACATCTGTCTGACCTTGAAGAGCAGAAAGACAGAGAGAGCGCCCTCATGGCTCAGCTTGAGCACGCATCCAAGGAATCCAGCCTCCTGAAAACTGAGCTGAGCGAGAAAAACTCCCTGCTCGAGGAGCTTGATCAAGCCCGACTCTCCTCTGAGGCTCAGCTGGACGAGCAGACCCAGAGAAACATCATCCTCACGGCTGCTCTGAAAGAGGCTGAGCAGAAGATGGAGGACATGTCATCCTGTACAGAAAGCCTGAAGAAGACTCTGCAGGAAAACGAGCAGGAGTGGAAAGACACCGAGAGCTCCATGAGGAACCAGGTGGAGGAGCTGGAGAGCCAGATAGCCAAAAAGAAGAACAGGAAGTGGTACAGGAAGCTCTTCTGCTGCGGTCCGGCTCCAGACGACTAACAGCTTCACATGCATTAGTTTTTATATACATGTGACTTCTGATGTGAAACCAGTCCTCACAATTATATAATTACTAATACACACACACACACACACACACACACACACACACACACACATTTATTCTTGTCTATTTGTGAGCATCACTCAGTCTCAGATTTTTACACCTGGGAAGTTGAAGTGAGTTAAATTTTCTGGTGTGAATCTGATCCTCACAAATTGAATTCCCTTTTCCGAGGTTTCTTCCTTGTGCAAAACAGCATGATGCTGTGAGCTTCATGAGGAGTTTGTGGTGGTTTGTGTTTGTTGTGCTTTTATTTTGGTGGGTTAGTTTCCTGGTTGTGCTGTTTTGTTCTCACTTGTGTGGTTTGTTCCCAGTGGTTCTCTTCCCCCACAGCACTGAGGAGTAATTGGACACACCTGCTCCAGATTGGCTCATCAGACCTTCTATTTAAGACCTGCAGAGACGCTCCTCAGCACCAGAGTATCCAGTTATCCTCTGTGGTAGCAGCGTGGCTTTTTCCCCCTTCAAGATTGTAAGTTTTCCTCATGCGTCTTCCAGTGAATGAATACTCATCTGTGTCTCTCTTCTCCTTTTTTTTCCAGTGCCTCCAATAGCCCTCACAGCTCAGCACTCACCTTTGTGTCTTTCCCCTTTCTTGTGGACTTTTTACTCACCTGTACCGCTCCTTGGTCCTCCTTCCCTCACACGCCACAGAGTTCCTTGTTTTTATATCAAGTTTGCTGCAGGAAGCTCTGAGGAGTTCAACAAAATGACATCTAAATATCTGTCTGACCTTGAAGAACAGAAAGACAGACAGAGAGAGCACCATCATGGCTCAGGTTGAACACTCATCCAAGGAATCCAGCCTCCTGAAAACGGAGCTGGCCACGGTCCGCGAAATGCTGCAAAATGCCAACAAGATCTGGAGCAGCAGTACGCCATCAACAAGAAGCAGAGCATCAACATGGAACAGATGAATGTCCAGTGAGAAGAGAAGTCAAACTCCACAGCGGTACTATGTAGCCCAGCTGGAGATGCAGCACAACATCAACAAGCGCATTATGGCTGATGTTAAGCGCTACAAAGATGATGGAGGACATGTCATCCTCTACAGAAAGCCTGAAGAAGAATCTGCAGGAAAAAGAGCAGGAGTGGAAAGACACCGAGAGCTCCATGAGGAACCAGGTGGGAGAGCCAGATAGCCAAAAAGAAGAACAGGAAGTGGTACAGGAAGCGCTTCTGCTGTATTCCAGCTCCAGACAACAAACAGCTTCACATGCATTAGTTTTTATATATATGTGACTTCTGATGTGAAACCAGTCTATATATATATATATATATATGTGTGTGAGAGAGCATCACTCAGATATTTACACCTGGGAAGTTGAACTGAGTTCAATTTTCTGGTGTGAATCTGATCCTCCCAAATTGAATTCCCTTTTCTGAGGTTTCTTCCTTGTGCAAAACAGCATGATGCTGTGAGCTTCACGAGGAGTTCCTTGTTTTTATATCAAGTTTGTTGTCAAATAAATTTTCACTGCAGATTAAAATTGTGTTTAGAGCATCCTTGAACTCACTGTCTGCTCTCACAGCATCACCACTGCAGTGTTCTTGGCAGATGGCATGTTAACAGTGATGAATCATCTATCACATGCTAATGTTAAGTCGCTCTGCATGTCGCATGAGCTAATTTGCAAATGTGTTTCAAGAATCATTCAGCAATTAATTTTTTATAACTCTGTGATGCCCAGCTGCTTAAAGCTCAGTGTTTGTGAGTGATACCTCCTGTTTTCCAATTAGGGCTGCATAACAGTGGTTCTCAACGTTTTTACCCCAAGTACCACCTGACAAAGTAGTTGGCTGTCAAAGTACCACCATATGGTCGACCTTAAAATGCAGTCTATTCAGATCTGCACAATTCAAGCAGGATTCCTAGTAACAATATTTATTGTCGGCTTTTGACAGCCACTGTCACAGTGTACAAAGGGGCAGTACGAGAACTAGCAAGCTCTTCCAAACAGTTCTCATACAAAGCAACAGGCATTGAGAACAGCTTCCATCCATTTTCTACTGCTTATCCTCATAGGGTCTTGGGGGGCTGGAGTCTATCCCAGCTGTCTTAGGGTGAAAGACAGGGTACACCCTGGACAAGTCTCCAGTTCATCACAGGACACATAGAGACAGACAACCACTCACACTCACATTCACACCTATGGTCAATTTAAATTAACCAATTAACTTAATCCCCATGCATGTTTTTGGATGGTGGGAGGAAGCCAGAGTACCTGGAGAGAACCCACACAGACACGGGGAGAACATGCAAACTCCACACATCTGCATACTGCTGCATTATCTCTAGCTTATTTTCATTCATAGTAGTATTTTAATAGTATTATTGTACAGCATGTTTTACAATTGATTTTAAAGACGTTTTCATTTTAAAAACATTGAGATTCCAGGGATTCCTCCAGTAGGGGTAGCGTACCACAAGTTTAGAACCATTGCACTCGATGACATTTATCGATATGCTTATGAGATCACACATATTGCCACCTTTACAACTAATCTTGTTTTTACTGTTTTTGTCTCACCTCTTATCATTAAATAGAACATTAGCTAGATAGGCTAATGTCCTGTGTGTGTGATTTGTGGTCACTCAAAGCTCTAATGTGTTGGACATTAAGTTTTAATACTGGGAATCCAGTGATCTGGGTTCAAGTCTCCAAGGGACCTGCGATTAATCCATAAAAGACAGTGATACTTGTAGTGTTGATGGAATTGTTATCGCTCTTGTTAGCTTTGTACAGTTAGTCTCACAGTTATAAGGCAACAACCTAAATCATATAATGTAATATCAGAATGTAACTGGAAATTGAAAAACAAAATATTAAAAAAAATGGTAAAAATTGCAGTAGCAAATAGATAATTAAAATTTAAAAAAAATAGGACTCAGTAGAAATCCATATATGAAAGTCATTCAGCTATGAAAAGTATTTGTGGTCAAACTGGTTGCCTAGCAACTGGTTGCTTAGCAACCACACTAAAAGAACCTGATGACATCATCATGTTCAGGCTGTCATACACCTGACTGAGTGCAGAGACAGGGCTCATTCAAACACTAGTGTTGATCAGAGACGGTGAATAAGAGGAAAACAAAACCTACAAGACACAATGAAGAAGAAAGTCAAGTTAAGGGATTACCAAGTTTTTTCCAAGGAACAAGAACTCCAGCTTGCACTGAAGGACCCTGAGTTAAATCTCTGTCCAGGCAAAACAAAGGGGAGAGTCCTCGTGGACGTTAAAGAGGCCATGCTGGACAATCTTGTCAATCAGCTCATGGAACCAAAGAATGTGTGGTCCAAGCAGAAACCACAGACACATCAGGTGACCACTGACCAGGAAGAGCAGCCACAAGCCAAGGATGAAGACTTTCCATCTCTCCCATCAACTGAGCTGCACACAGTCCGCAAATTGCTGGAACATGCCAACAAAAATCTCAAGCAGCAGTACAGCATCAACAAGGAGCAGAGTGCCAAGGTGGAGAGCCTTGAAAAGGAGCTGGAGGCAAAGAAGGAGGAGCTGCAGAGGGACAGGTTGATGTTCTCTGAGGCTCAAACCAACATGGAGCTGGAGCTGGAGAGCAAGCTGCAAAACGAGGTGGCTCAAACTCAGAAGCTCAAAGAAGAGCTGAGCGCCATGCAGGAAGCTCTGCGAAATCAGGAGGAGGAGCTCAAGAAAATGACCTCTAAACATCTGTCTGACCTTGAAGAGCAGAAAGACAGAGAGAGCGCCCTCATGGCTCAGCTTGAGCACGCATCCAAGGAATCCAGCCTCCTGAAAACTGAGCTGAGCGAGAAAAACTCCCTGCTCGAGGAGCTTGATCAAGCCCGACTCTCCTCTGAGGCTCAGCTGGACGAGCAGACCCAGAGAAACATCATCCTCACGGCTGCTCTGAAAGAGGCTGAGCAGAAGATGGAGGACATGTCATCCTGTACAGAAAGCCTGAAGAAGACTCTGCAGGAAAACGAGCAGGAGTGGAAAGACACCGAGAGCTCCATGAGGAACCAGGTGGAGGAGCTGGAGAGCCAGATAGCCAAAAAGAAGAACAGGAAGTGGTACAGGAAGCTCTTCTGCTGCGGTCCGGCTCCAGACGACTAACAGCTTCACATGCATTAGTTTTTATATACATGTGACTTCTGATGTGAAACCAGTCCTCACAATTATATAATTACTAATACACACACACACACACACACACACACACACACATTTATTCTTGTCTATTTGTGAGCATCACTCAGTCTCATATTTTTACAGCTGGGAAGTTGAAGTGAGTTAAATTTTCTGGTGTGAATCTGATCCTCACAAATTGAATTCCCTTTCCGAGGTTTCTTCCTTGTGCAAAACAGCATGATGCTGTGAGCTTCATGAGGAGTTTGTGGTGGTTTGTGTTTGTTGTGCTTTTATTTTGGTGGGTTAGTTTCCTGGTTGTGCTGTTTTGTTCTCACTTGTGTGGTTTGTTCCCAGTGGTTCTCTTCCCCCACAGCACTGAGGAGTAATTGGACACACCTGCTCCAGATTGGCTCATCAGACCTTCTATTTAAGACCTGCAGAGACGCTCCTCAGCACCAGAGTATCCAGTTATCCTCTGTGGTAGCAGCGTGGCTTTTTCCCCTTCAAGATTGTAAGTTTTCCTCATGCGTC
This sequence comes from Synanceia verrucosa, assembly GCA_029721515.1. Classification (NCBI taxonomy): domain Eukaryota; kingdom Metazoa; phylum Chordata; class Actinopteri; order Perciformes; family Synanceiidae; genus Synanceia; species Synanceia verrucosa. The sequence continues at coordinate 25,011,484 of CM056552.1, read as the reverse complement.
TTCCAGTGAATGAATACTCACCTGTGTCTCTCTTCTCCTTTTTTTTCCAGTGCCTCCAATAGCCCTCACAGCTCAGCACTCACCTTTGTGTCTTTCCCCTTTCTTGTGGACTTTTTACTCACCTGTACCGCTCCTTGGTCCTCCTTCCCTCACACGCCACAGAGTTCCTTGTTTTTATATCAAGTTTGCTGCAGGAAGCTCTGAGGAGTTCAACAAAATGACATCTAAATATCTGTCTGACCTTGAAGAACAGAAAGACAGACAGAGAGAGCACCATCATGGCTCAGGTTGAACACTCATCCAAGGAATCCAGCCTCCTGAAAACGGAGCTGGCCACGGTCCGCGAAATGCTGCAAAATGCCAACAAGATCTGGAGCAGCAGTACGCCATCAACAAGAAGCAGAGCATCAACATGGAACAGATGAATGTCCAGTGAGAAGAGAAGTCAAACTCCACAGCGGTACTATGTAGCCCAGCTGGAGATGCAGCACAACATCAACAAGCGCATTATGGCTGATGTTAAGCGCTACAAAGATGATGGAGGACATGTCATCCTCTACAGAAAGCCTGAAGAAGAATCTGCAGGAAAAAGAGCAGGAGTGGAAAGACACCGAGAGCTCCATGAGGAACCAGGTGGGAGAGCCAGATAGCCAAAAAGAAGAACAGGAAGTGGTACAGGAAGCGCTTCTGCTGTATTCCAGCTCCAGACAACAAACAGCTTCACATGCATTAGTTTTTCTATATATGTGACTATATGTGACTTCTGATGTGAAACCAGTCTATATATATATATATATATATATATATATATATATATATATATATATATATATATATATATATATATATATATATATATATATATATATATATATGTGTGTGTGAGAGAGCATCACTCAGATATTTACACCTGGGAAGTTGAACTGAGTTCAATTTTCTGGTGTGAATCTGATCCTCCCAAATTGAATTCCCTTTTCTGAGGTTTCTTCCTTGTGCAAAACAGCATGATGCTGTGAGCTTCACGAGGAGTTCCTTGTTTTTATATCAAGTTTGTTGTCAAATAAATTTTCACTGCAGATTAAAATTGTGTTTAGAGCATCCTTGAACTCACTGTCTGCTCTCACAGCATCACCACTGCAGTGTTCTTGGCAGATGGCATGTTAACAGTGATGAATCATCTATCACATGCTAATGTTAAGTCGCTCTGCATGTCGCATGAGCTAATTTGCAAATGTGTTTCAAGAATCATTCAGCAATTAATTTTTTATAACTCTGTGATGCCCAGCTGCTTAAAGCTCAGTGTTTGTGAGTGATACCTCCTGTTTTCCAATTAGGGCTGCATAACAGTGGTTCTCAACGTTTTTACCCCAAGTACCACCTGACAAAGTAGTTGGCTGTCAAAGTACCACCATATGGTCGACCTTAAAATGCAGTCTATTCAGATCTGCACAATTCAAGCAGGATTCCTAGTAACAATATTTATTGTCGGCTTTTGACAGCCACTGTCACAGTGTACAAAGGGGCAGTACGAGAACTAGCAAGCTCTTCCAAACAGTTCTCATACAAAGCAACAGGCATTGAGAACAGCTTCCATCCATTTTCTACTGCTTATCCTCATAGGGTCTTGGGGGGCTGGAGTCTATCCCAGCTGTCTTAGGGTGAAAGACAGGGTACACCCTCGATAAGTCTCCAGTTCATCACAGGACACATAGAGACAGACAACCACTCACACTCACATTCACACCTATGGTCAATTTAAATTAACCAATTAACTTAATCCCCATGCATGTTTTTGGATGGTGGGAGGAAGCCAGAGTACCTGGAGAGAACCCACACAGACACGGGGAGAACATGCAAACTCCACACATCTGCATACTGCTGCATTATCTCTAGCTTATTTTCATTCATAGTAGTATTTTAATAGTATTATTGTACAGCATGTTTTACAATTGATTTTAAAGACGTTTTCATTTTAAAAACATTGAGATTCCAGGGATTCCTCCAGTAGGGGTAGCGTACCACAAGTTTAGAACCATTGCACTCGATGACATTTATCGATATGCTTATGAGATCACACATATTGCCACCTTTACAACTAATCTTGTTTTTACTGTTTTTGTCTCACCTCTTATCATTAAATAGAACATTAGCTAGATAGGCTAATGTCCTGTGTGTGTGATTTGTGGTCACTCAAAGCTCTAATGTGTTGGACATTAAGTTTTAATACTGGGAATCCAGTGATCTGGGTTCAAGTCTCCAAGGGACCTGCGATTAATCCATAAAAGACAGTGATACTTGTAGTGTTGATGGAATTGTTATCGCTCTTGTTAGCTTTGTACAGTTAGTCTCACAGTTATAAGGCAACAACCTAAATCATATAATGTAATATCAGAATGTAACTGGAAATTGAAAAACAAAATATTAAAAAAAATGGTAAAAAATTGCAGTAGCAAATAGATAATTAAAATTTAAAAAAAATAGGACTCAGTAGAAATCCATATATGAAAGTCATTCAGCTATGAAAAGTATTTGTGGTCAAACTGGTTGCCTAGCAACTGGTTGCTTAGCAACCACACTAAAAGAACCTGATGACATCATCATGTTCAGGCTGTCATACACCTGACTGAGTGCAGAGACAGGGCTCATTCAAACACTAGTGTTGATCAGAGACGGTGAATAAGAGGAAAACAAAACCTACAAGACACAATGAAGAAGAAAGTCAAGTTAAGGGATTACCAAGTTTTTCCAAGGAACAAGAACTCCAGCTTGCACTGAAGGACCCTGAGTTAAATCTCTGTCCAGGCAAAACAAAGGGGAGAGTCCTCGTGGACGTTAAAGAGGCCATGCTGGACAATCTTGTCAATCAGCTCATGGAACCAAAGAATGTGTGGTCCAAGCAGAAACCACAGACACATCAGGTGACCACTGACCAGGAAGAGCAGCCACAAGCCAAGGATGAAGACTTTCCATCTCTCCCATCAACTGAGCTGCACACAGTCCGCAAATTGCTGGAACATGCCAACAAAAATCTCAAGCAGCAGTACAGCATCAACAAGGAGCAGAGTGCCAAGGTGGAGAGCCTTGAAAAGGAGCTGGAGGCAAAGAAGGAGGAGCTGCAGAGGGACAGGTTGATGTTCTCTGAGGCTCAAACCAACATGGAGCTGGAGCTGGAGAGCAAGCTGCAAAACGAGGTGGCTCAAACTCAGAAGCTCAAAGAAGAGCTGAGCGCCATGCAGGAAGCTCTGCGAAATCAGGAGGAGGAGCTCAAGAAAATGACCTCTAAACATCTGTCTGACCTTGAAGAGCAGAAAGACAGAGAGAGCGCCCTCATGGCTCAGCTTGAGCACGCATCCAAGGAATCCAGCCTCCTGAAAACTGAGCTGAGCGAGAAAACTCCCTGCTCGAGGAGCTTGATCAAGCCCGACTCTCCTCTGAGGCTCAGCTGGACGAGCAGACCCAGAGAAACATCATCCTCACGGCTGCTCTGAAAGAGGCTGAGCAGAAGATGGAGGACATGTCATCCTGTACAGAAAGCCTGAAGAAGACTCTGCAGGAAAACGAGCAGGAGTGGAAAGACACCGAGAGCTCCATGAGGAACCAGGTGGAGGAGCTGGAGAGCCAGATAGCCAAAAAGAAGAACAGGAAGTGGTACAGGAAGCTCTTCTGCTGCGGTCCGGCTCCAGACGACTAACAGCTTCACATGCATTAGTTTTTATATACATGTGACTTCTGATGTGAAACCAGTCCTCACAATTATATAATTACTAATACACACACACACACACACACACACACATTTATTCTTGTCTATTTGTGAGCATCACTCAGTCTCAGATTTTTACACCTGGGAAGTTGAAGTGAGTTAAATTTTCTGGTGTGAATCTGATCCTCACAAATTGAATTCCCTTTTCCGAGGTTTCTTCCTTGTGCAAAACAGCATGATGCTGTGAGCTTCATGAGGAGTTTGTGGTGGTTTGTGTTTGTTGTGCTTTTATTTTGGTGGGTTAGTTTCCTGGTTGTGCTGTTTTGTTCTCACTTGTGTGGTTTGTTCCCAGTGGTTCTCTTCCCCCACAGCACTGAGGAGTAATTGGACACACCTGCTCCAGATTGGCTCATCAGACCTTCTATTTAAGACCTGCAGAGACGCTCCTCAGCACCAGAGTATCCAGTTATCCTCTGTGGTAGCAGCGTGGCTTTTTCCCCCTTCAAGATTGTAAGTTTTCCTCATGCGTCTTCCAGTGAATGAATACTCATCTGTGTCTCTCTTCTCCTTTTTTTTCCAGTGCCTCCAATAGCCCTCACAGCTCAGCACTCACCTTTGTGTCTTTCCCCTTTCTTGTGGACTTTTTACTCACCTGTACCGCTCCTTGGTCCTCCTTCCCTCACACGCCACAGAGTTCCTTGTTTTTATATCAAGTTTGCTGCAGGAAGCTCTGAGGAGTTCAACAAAATGACATCTAAATATCTGTCTGACCTTGAAGAACAGAAAGACAGAGAGAGCACCATCATGGCTCAGGTTGAACACTCATCCAAGGAATCCAGCCTCCTGAAAACGGAGCTGGACACGGTCTGCAAAATGCTGCAAAATGCCAACAAGATCTGGAGCAGCAGTACGCCATCAACAAGGAGCAGAGCATCAACATGGAACAGATGAATGTCCAGTGAGAAGAGAAGTCAAACTCCACAGCGGTACTATGTAGCCCAGCTGGAGATGCAGCACAACATCAACAAGCGCATTATGGCTGATGTTAAGCGCTACAAAGATGATGGAGGACATGTCATCCTCTACAGAAAGCCTGAAGAAGAATCTGCAGGAAAAAGAGCAGGAGTGGAAAGACACCGAGAGCTCCATGAGGAACCAGGTGGGAGAGCCAGATAGCCAAAAAGAAGAACAGGAAGTGGTACAGGAAGCGCTTCTGCTGTATTCCAGCTCCAGACAACAAACAGCTTCACATGCATTAGTTTTTATATATATGTGACTTCTGATGTGAAACCAGTCTATATATATATATATATATATATATATATATATATATATATATATATATATATGTGTGTGAGAGAGAGCATCACTCAGATATTTACACCTGGGAAGTTGAACTGAGTTCAATTTTCTGGTGTGAATCTGATCCTCCCAAATTGAATTCCCTTTTCTGAGGTTTCTTCCTTGTGCAAAACAGCATGATGCTGTGAGCTTCACGAGGAGTTCCTTGTTTTTATATCAAGTTTGTTGTCAAATAAATTTTCACTGCAGATTAAAATTGTGTTTAGAGCATCCTTGAACTCACTGTCTGCTCTCACAGCATCACCACTGCAGTGTTCTTGGCAGATGGCATGTTAACAGTGATGAATCATCTATCACATGCTAATGTTAAGTCGCTCTGCATGTCGCATGAGCTAATTTGCAAATGTGTTTCAAGAATCATTCAGCAATTAATTTTTATAACTCTGTGATGCCCAGCTGCTTAAAGCTCAGTGTTTGTGAGTGATACCTCCTGTTTTCCAATTAGGGCTGCATAACAGTGGTTCTCAACGTTTTTACCCCAAGTACCACCTGACAAAGTAGTTGGCTGTCAAAGTACCACCATATGGTCGACCTTAAAATGCAGTCTATTCAGATCTGCACAATTCAAGCAGGATTCCTAGTAACAATATTTATTGTCGGCTTTTGACAGCCACTGTCACAGTGTACAAAGGGGCAGTACGAGAACTAGCAAGCTCTTCCAAACAGTTCTCATACAAAGCAACAGGCATTGAGAACAGCTTCCATCCATTTTCTACTGCTTATCCTCATAGGGTCTTGGGGGGCTGGAGTCTATCCCAGCTGTCTTAGGGTGAAAGACAGGGTACACCCTCGATAAGTCTCCAGTTCATCACAGGACACATAGAGACAGACAACCACTCACACTCACATTCACACCTATGGTCAATTTAAATTAACCAATTAACTTAATCCCCATGCATGTTTTTGGATGGTGGGAGGAAGCCAGAGTACCTGGAGAGAACCCACACAGACACGGGGAGAACATGCAAACTCCACACATCTGCATACTGCTGCATTATCTCTAGCTTATTTTCATTCATAGTAGTATTTTAATAGTATTATTGTACAGCATGTTTTACAATTGATTTTAAAGACGTTTTCATTTTAAAAACATTGAGATTCCAGGGATTCCTCCAGTAGGGGTAGCGTACCACAAGTTTAGAACCATTGCACTCGATGACATTTATCGATATGCTTATGAGATCACACATATTGCCACCTTTACAACTAATCTTGTTTTTACTGTTTTTGTCTCACCTCTTATCATTAAATAGAACATTAGCTAGATAGGCTAATGTCCTGTGTGTGTGATTTGTGGTCACTCAAAGCTCTAATGTGTTGGACATTAAGTTTTAATACTGGGAATCCAGTGATCTGGGTTCAAGTCTCCAAGGGACCTGCGATTAATCCATAAAAGACAGTGATACTTGTAGTGTTGATGGAATTGTTATCGCTCTTGTTAGCTTTGTACAGTTAGTCTCACAGTTATAAGGCAACAACCTAAATCATATAATGTAATATCAGAATGTAACTGGAAATTGAAAAACAAAATATTAAAAAAAATGGTAAAAAATTGCAGTAGCAAATAGATAATTAAAATTTAAAAAAAATAGGACTCAGTAGAAATCCATATATGAAAGTCATTCAGCTATGAAAAGTATTTGTGGTCAAACTGGTTGCCTAGCAACTGGTTGCTTAGCAACCACACTAAAAGAACCTGATGACATCATCATGTTCAGGCTGTCATACACCTGACTGAGTGCAGAGACAGGGCTCATTCAAACACTAGTGTTGATCAGAGACGGTGAATAAGAGGAAAACAAAACCTACAAGACACAATGAAGAAGAAAGTCAAGTTAAGGGATTACCAAGTTTTTTCCAAGGAACAAGAACTCCAGCTTGCACTGAAGGACCCTGAGTTAAATCTCTGTCCAGGCAAAACAAAGGGGAGAGTCCTCGTGGACGTTAAAGAGGCCATGCTGGACAATCTTGTCAATCAGCTCATGGAACCAAAGAATGTGTGGTCCAAGCAGAAACCACAGACACATCAGGTGACCACTGACCAGGAAGAGCAGCCACAAGCCAAGGATGAAGACTTTCCATCTCTCCCATCAACTGAGCTGCACACAGTCCGCAAATTGCTGGAACATGCCAACAAAAATCTCAAGCAGCAGTACAGCATCAACAAGGAGCAGAGTGCCAAGGTGGAGAGCCTTGAAAAGGAGCTGGAGGCAAAGAAGGAGGAGCTGCAGAGGGACAGGTTGATGTTCTCTGAGGCTCAAACCAACATGGAGCTGGAGCTGGAGAGCAAGCTGCAAAACGAGGTGGCTCAAACTCAGAAGCTCAAAGAAGAGCTGAGCGCCATGCAGGAAGCTCTGCGAAATCAGGAGGAGGAGCTCAAGAAAATGACCTCTAAACATCTGTCTGACCTTGAAGAGCAGAAAGACAGAGAGAGCGCCCTCATGGCTCAGCTTGAGCACGCATCCAAGGAATCCAGCCTCCTGAAAACTGAGCTGAGCGAGAAAAACTCCCTGCTCGAGGAGCTTGATCAAGCCCGACTCTCCTCTGAGGCTCAGCTGGACGAGCAGACCCAGAGAAACATCATCCTCACGGCTGCTCTGAAAGAGGCTGAGCAGAAGATGGAGGACATGTCATCCTGTACAGAAAGCCTGAAGAAGACTCTGCAGGAAAACGAGCAGGAGTGGAAAGACACCGAGAGCTCCATGAGGAACCAGGTGGAGGAGCTGGAGAGCCAGATAGCCAAAAAGAAGAACAGGAAGTGGTACAGGAAGCTCTTCTGCTGCGGTCCGGCTCCAGACGACTAACAGCTTCACATGCATTAGTTTTTATATACATGTGACTTCTGATGTGAAACCAGTCCTCACAATTATATAATTACTAATACACACACACACACACACACACACACATTTATTCTTGTCTATTTGTGAGCATCACTCAGTCTCAGATTTTTACACCTGGGAAGTTGAAGTGAGTTAAATTTTCTGGTGTGAATCTGATCCTCACAAATTGAATTCCCTTTTCCGAGGTTTCTTCCTTGTGCAAAACAGCATGATGCTGTGAGCTTCATGAGGAGTTTGTGGTGGTTTGTGTTTGTTGTGCTTTTATTTTGGTGGGTTAGTTTCCTGGTTGTGCTGTTTTGTTCTCACTTGTGTGGTTTGTTCCCAGTGGTTCTCTTCCCCCACAGCACTGAGGAGTAATTGGACACACCTGCTCCAGATTGGCTCATCAGACCTTCTATTTAAGACCTGCAGAGACGCTCCTCAGCACCAGAGTATCCAGTTATCTGCTGTGGTAGCAGCGTGGCTTTTTCCCCCTTCAAGATTGTAAGTTTTCCTCATGCGTCTTCCAGTGAATGAATACTCATCTGTGTCTCTCTTCTCCTTTTTTTTCCAGTGCCTCCAATAGCCCTCACAGCTCAGCACTCACCTTTGTGTCTTTCCCCTTTCTTGTGGACTTTTTACTCACCTGTACCGCTCCTTGGTCCTCCTTCCCTCACACGCCACAGAGTTCCTTGTTTTTATATTGAGTTTGCTGCAGGAAGCTCTGAGGAGTTCAACAAAATGACATCTAAATATCTGTCTGACCTTGAAGAACAGAAAGACAGAGAGAGCACCATCATGGCTCAGGTTGAACACTCATCCAAGGAATCCAGCCTCCTGAAAACGGAGCTGGACACGGTCCGCGAAATGCTGCAAAATGCCAACAAGATCTGGAGCAGCAGTACGCCATCAACAAGGAGCAGAGCATCAACATGGAACAGATGAATGTCCAGTGAGAAGAGAAGTCAAACTCCACAGCGGTACTATGTAGCCCAGCTGGAGATGCAGCACAACATCAACAAGCGCATTATGGCTGATGTTAAGCGCTACAAAGATGATGGAGGACATGTCATCCTCTACAGAAAGCCTGAAGAAGAATCTGCAGGAAAAAGAGCAGGAGTGGAAAGACACCGAGAGCTCCATGAGGAACCAGGTGGGAGAGCCAGATAGCCAAAAAGAAGAACAGGAAGCGCTTCTGCTGTATTCCAGCTCCAGACAACAAACAGCTTCACATGCATTAGTTTTTATATACATGTGACTTCTGATGTGAAACCAGTCTATATATATATATATATATATATATATATATATATATATATATATATATATATATATATGTATATGTGTGTGTGTGTAAGAGCATCACTCAGATATTTACACCTGGGAAGTTGAACTGAGTTCAATTTTCTGGTGTGAATCTGATCCTCCCAAATTGAATTCCCTTTTCTGAGGTTTCTTCCTTGTGCAAAACAGCATGATGCTGTGAGCTTCACGAGGAGTTCCTTGTTTTTATATCAAGTTTGTTGTCAAATAAATTTTCACTGCAGATTAAAATTGTGTTTAGAGCATCCTTGAACTCACTGTCTGCTCTCACAGCATCACCACTGCAGTGTTCTTGGCAGATGGCATGTTAACAGTGATGAATCATCTATCACATGCTAATGTTAAGTCGCTCTGCATGTCGCATGAGCTAATTTGCAAATGTGTTTCAAGAATCATTCAGCAATTAATTTTTTATAACTCTGTGATGCCCAGCTGCTTAAAGCTCAGTGTTTGTGAGTGATACCTCCTGTTTTCCAGTTAGGGCTGCATAACAGTGGTTCTCAACGTTTTTACCCCAAGTACCACCTGACAAAGTAGTTGGCTGTCAAAGTACCACCATATGGTCGACCTTAAAATGCAGTCTATTCAGATCTGCACAATTCAAGCAGGATTCCTAGTAACAATATTTATTGTCGGCTTTTGACAGCCACTGTCACAGTGTACAAAGGGGCAGTACGAGAACTAGCAAGCTCTTCCAAACAGTTCTCATACAAAGCAACAGGCATTGAGAACAGCTTCCATCCATTTTCTACTGCTTATCCTCATAGGGTCTTGGGGGGCTGGAGTCTATCCCAGCTGTCTTAGGGTGAAAGGCAGGGTACACCCTGGACAAGTCTCCAGTTCATCACAGGACACATAGAGACAGACAACCACTCACATTCACACCTACGGTCAATTTAAATTAACCTAATCCCCATGCATGTCTTTGGATGGTGAGAGGAAGCCAGAGTACCTGGAGAGAACCCACACAGACACGGGTAGAACATGCAAACGCCACACAGAAAGGCCCCGGGCCCGGGATTCGAACCCGGTACCTTCTTGCTGTGAAGCGACAGTGCTAATCACTACACCACCGTGCCGCCCCAATATGAGGTCCTCAAACACAAATAATAGGCACAAAGAAGACGCAGAGGGAGTGTGTTTGTTTTCCAGTGTAATTACACGTGGGAAAAACATTTGACTCTGCTGTAGGCTGTAACGTATCATGCTACAAGGCGCTAATACAGGGCGCTACCATCTCAAGTGAATCGCAAAACGCGGGAATGCATTTTGTCCTGTGGGCACTACCATTTACAACTTGGAACTCATAAATTCTGACTAACAAGGACAACACGAACACAGCATAAAGTCACATTAGATGTTTTGTGTCCAGATTTAGTCTGTGGAATTAATCAATATTAATTTGAGTCTAATTTAAATTTAATTTAATTGATTTTATATAAATGATTTATATTTCTTCTAATTCCACTCCATAAATTAGTTAGCAGATTTAGATTCATTATTAATGCAAACTGGAAATCAATTAGGGCCAATAAATTATGTAATTACTGATTTAGCTACCCAGCAGTATATAAAGTAATTTTAGTGATGAACACAATGCATCAATAATTATAATCTAATAATATAAACTATATGATATCCCACAATGATTTTCTATACCTTACCAATAATTTGCTGCCATGTCATTTTTGGTATCAGTTTAAGAGAAAAGGTGACTGAGTGTGTCAAGGGATTTTTACTGTACTGTACACTACAAAATACCCATTTTCTACTATATTGCTACTAGATGTTTATCAGAACATTTTTTTAACTGGACTAATTTAGAGGCTGAGCCCTTTCACATGATTTCAGTTGTGGCACAGTTGTCTCATTTATACTCTTCTATTCTCTTCTTTTTCGAAGGAACAGTCATTCTGAAGCTTAACATCACAAAGGGTCCCTCAGTGCTACAGCTACTCCAGGGCTATAAAGTAAGCAGGGCCATGCATGGCTGCCAACACAGATTGTTCAAAGCCATCCAGCTTTTCCGCTACTTCCTGCTAAAGCACCCTGGCAGTCACAGTATGTAATTTATTTCTGCATGAAAGATTTGATATAATGTGAAGATGAATGTGCTAGTTCCACCATGTACAAACACAGTAAATGTAGTTTGGCATCCAAATCTACATTTACTGTTCTATATGATGAAAATATAGAACATAGAATTAAATATTTGTTATTATTATTATTTTTGTATAAATAAATGACTTTTACTGTGAAATTTGAAACAGACATTCAGATGTTGTATCCTGATGACTTTGGTGATCCCTTGACCTTTTCCTCTAGCCCACCATGAGGTTCCCATTGTGTTTATATTGACTGTTGAATTGTGATGAGATGTGGTCAGACATGCACACAAATGGTAATAACTTAACCAAATACCTGCCAAAAAATACCATTGCCATCAGCTTCAGTTGTACTTTGTTGAGTGCTACTTAACTAACATTAGCATGCTAACATGCTAAACTGATATGGTGAACATGGAAAACGTGCTACCCACTAACATCAGCATGTTAGGATTTGTCATATCAGTGAGACTCGACATATAACTTTATTGTTCAACAGTACCTCACAAGCCACACATTCATCAATCTAACAAAACAAACACGTTGTCTTTTCACACTTCCTTGTTCCCAATACGGTACCCATGAGGCTTTTTCAGTAAAAACAAAAAGCTGCAGTATCTTCCTAATCATCATCAAATCATCATCTAAAACAACAACAATAAAATCATAATCTAAAACAAGATGTCCTACAACATTCATCACTTTTAATTTGCATGCAGTCTTCACACAGGTGATATTTGAAGTTGAACACTTGATACTTTGAACAGAGGACCAATGAGTGATCTGGTCTAGTAGATCTGGTTTGATTGGTAAATATTTCCGAGTGTTCATTAAGTGTCTGTTCTGTGTCTGTATGCCTCTTTTTAAACCTGAGTCCATGTGCAGACAGGTGTCTCATGAAGGTTCAAATGTGTTTTCAGTTTCTTTTGTAAAGTCTCCTACCAGGTGTACAGTCCACTAAAGATCAGAGTTGCACATGTTTGCTCTTTACCATGGCTGGCTGCCCGTTCTCTCCCTTTTTCATCCTTATCCTTTCTCTAGCATGAAGGTCAGCCTCCTCATTAGCCTGTCATAAGAGATCTTGTGTGTCTACTCAGCTGCTTGTGAAGTTCAGTGGTGCCTTTAGGAGCAAGCAGTGAAGTTGACGATGGAAGTTTACCTTTCAGCCTTCATCCCATTAGCAACTGCACTGATGAAAGTCCAACACTTGCCAATAGGAGAACATATGGTCTGCACTGTTCTCTCTAATTGTCCATGTGATTGGGCGTGACTGGGACTGGATGTGTTGAATTCCTGAATTGTGCCTGAATTCCCAGGTTTCTGCAGTCTTTGAACTCAGCACTGACATACTGAGGACTATTATCTGAGATGACAACATCAGGATGCCATGCCTTGATTTCATGGCTACTATGACACTGCTGCTGGTGGCTCCTCTCAACGCTGCAATTTCCAGGACGAATATGTGCAATTAAAAATTCTGCATTGTAAACATTTTTATAAAGTGATATGCAGTGTATGTGTGTGCTTACATACATGTATCTTTGTTAGGGCCTAGTACAGATCAGACATTCGGGCTTTGCAGACCTTTTTCATGCAAAGAAATCTATATAACACAAAGGAGGGAAAAACACAACACATAATAGGTCCTCTTTAAGGTTAGGTTAAGGAGGGAAAACAAGGAAAGAACTGTTGATATTACACTTACGGACAGAGCAGTTGATATACAGTATTCAGATTTACTGTAATTTGCTTAGTTTACCTATTTTTTTTCTCAAATTATGTCAAAATTAACTTCCCTGGCATGCATGAAAGAGGACTCAGTGCAGGCAGTAGGGGTCAATTTTCCTGTTATTATTTTGTGTTTTTCTAATTTATCCTTTGGAGCCCTTCAGTTCCTGAGTCACAGTTTGTGGACAATCAGTCACTGCTAATTAATGGATGATGATTGGTGGACAAATGGTGAGTGTGTGTGTGTGTGACAGATAGAAAGAGAGAGAAGTACAGTGAAAGCAAGTGAGACTGAAAGAGGTAGACAGAAAAAAATGTAGGAGAGAAATAAAATGATGGAAGTGAAAGGGAAAATGAAAAGGTCAAAGGGAGTTCTCTGGACCAGACCTGAGCGTTCATGAGGAAATGAAATCAGCGGCTTCAGATTAATGCCGAACATGAACAGTTAACAATAATATCTCAGCATTGAGTTATGAGACACGACTGAGTGGGCAACGTCAGGTCTAGCCACTGCTATTTCTTCTATAGGCACTCAGATGCTGCACTCCCTGCAGACAACAACACACACACACGCCGTTTCCCATCTATGACCTTGATCTAGTATCAATAAACCTCCCAGGAAGTTCCCAAAGTCCCAGCAGTCTAGCCTGGTCCCACCCATACTTCCTGTGACGCTGCACAAAATTTCGCGACCAAGTCAGTCTGGCCAAGTTGCCTATCTCTTCAGTTTCAAATCTCCCCAGGAATGGGGACCAATGAAAATCTAGCATTTCCAATGGCTCAATTGAGGTGTGCTTAAAGGTCACCTATTATGCAAAATTCACTTTATAAAGGTAGTATAACTGTAGTATGTGTCACCATAGCCTGTGAATGAGGCCCTAGGAGTGGAAAAAGTCTGACACCTCCTTCCTCTGCTTGCTCCTCTTCTTTGCCAATGTGTGCTGAAACAGGCGAGTTGAACATTTTTCGCCTACTGACCATAGACTGTAAAAAGAATGGCCGTAGCACCCGTGACGTCACCCATTGTTTTAGGGGAGTCCGTTTTGTGCTCCTATCATGGGCATTTGAACTGCATCATCTTGGATTTCAGTGGGCATGTACTTTCCATATTTGGAGGAGAGGCAGTAACTTTATGGGTCAGCCGGCCGAGATGCCGCCCACTGAACTCAAGTTAACCGCGTTGAACTGAGCTAGCCTAAGGCTAATCAGCTAGGCTAGGCTAATAAGCAGCTACTGGCAGCAAAAACAGGTCATAATGCTGCTGCTCTGTTTTAAAAATCACCTTTTGAGATTGAGAGGTTTTAGGTGAAGCTGCAGGGTTTGGTAGAGTTGTGGAGAAAATTCATTTATACTATTTAACTGTGAAACGATTGTTAAACATGTTATTTATCGGGTTTCAACACTGCCTCTATCCACTAATGTTATCCAGCACAGCATCCGCTTTCTGACGGAGCATCTCTGTACATGCAACATCTGACTTTTTGAACAAAACAATGATACGAAATAAGGTTGTATTCCTGCATGAAACAGACTCAACATGCTCTGGTCATTTGTCTGTATCAGCAGGGACCATGAATCAGCAATAAAGTCATTATAAGTCAGCGGCAAAATATGCCGATACATGCCAATAAGTGCCAACATCCAGGTAAACTGTATTTCATAAAATCTATGGGTAAAATAGTACTAAATATAATATCTAGTGTGTAAATTTACACCCAGAAAATGAAAATGAAACAGGTCGGTTAGTACAGTCAACAGCACAACATGCCATCCATCCATCTTCTACCACTTATCCTCACATAGGGTCGAGGGGGCTGGAGCATATCCCCGCTGTGAAAGGCAGGGTACACCCTGGACAAGTCTCCAGTTCATCACAGGACACATAGAGACAGACAACCACTCACACTCACATTCACACCTACAGTCAGTTTAAATTAGCCAATTAACCTAATCCCCATGCATGTTTTTAGATGGTGGGAGGAAGCCGGAGTACCAGAGAGAACCCACACAGACACAGGGAGAACATGCAAACTCCACACAGAAAGGCCCCGGGCCGAGAATCGGGTACTTTCTTGCTGTGAGGCGACAGTGCTAACCACTACACCACCGTGCCACCCACAACACGCCAGATTGCCAGGAAACACTACACGAAAATAGGCAAACAAACACGGACACCGCAGTGTCTATTAACTGCATGATGTAGCCGTGGACCTCTGGGTGTAGCCTGGCCTAGCTCAGCCGATGTTTTAGCAAAGAGCTAACTGCCGGTAGCTGTCTGTGAACCTGTCTCTCAACGTAACCACACCCTAATTTATGCAAGAATTTTAAGCTGAAATAACATTAAAACAGTTGTGGTAAAAAAAAATCACCCCCCTCACAGTGTTCACGGAGGTGGAAACTATCGGTAGAGACCAAAAAATTAAAATGTACCAGGCTGTAAATTTGTTTCTTAAAGCCACGGAGTGGCCGCCATTTTTTCTTTTGCAAACAAACCTGAGAAAGTTAGGCGTAAAGCACAGCAGCTGCTCTGTGTTTTGGCTGCTTCAACGCGTACAGGAGGCTATTTTTACTCTGTTCGTCCTCTGAAGACCCAGTGGATCTATTTATTTTAGCTGGAAATGTAGCAAGAGAGCTTCCCAAAATTTAGCATGTGTGCACTCATCATCTCACAAAGCAAGCTGAAGATGAAGCATGGATCTGCACCAACTGTCTGGGTCACAGCTACAAAGGTGGAGCTGTAAGTTATTCCATTTTGTGTTGCTTTACTGTGTAGCTCTACTTAGCATGATGACCCGTAAACATGTTGGCACTGCAGCTACCGGAGCTACCTTCCGGAGGTACCGGTATCTCCGGTAGCTGCAGTGTAAACATGTCCCTGTAATGCTAGCACTGCAGCTACCCTCCAGGACATGTTTACAGGCCTTTGCACTAAGTAGAGCGACACAGTAAAGCAACACAAAATGGATTAACTTACAGCTTCCGTGCCTGTAGTGTCCAGGACAGTTTGTACTGATCCATGCTTCAGCTGTGTAGCCAAGCATAATTTGTATGGGTCCATGTTTACAAAGCAGTCCTCTGGAGCTCAGCTAACCGTGCTCCGGAGGACTGCTTTGCTAATGTTTGTGTCCTTGAGTGATTAATATCAGGAGACATTCAACATAAGCTCTGTGAGCATGAGACTCATTTGAAGCTAATGTTATACACTTATTGTAATTTGGGTGACTCTGACTACTGTTAACAGTAGCCTCTTTAGCCAGTGCCAGTACACATCTAGAAGTAAGCAGAAGCACAGGGTAAGGCGAGCGAGAGAGACACTTCCTCTCTCCAGAGAGGGAGCGTGGTCAGACACAACTCATGAACATTTAAAGGTACAGACAGAAACAGTCTGTTCTCAGCAGAGATCAATACAGTGATTTTTAACTGGCTGGAATTCAGGACCAGGGCTGAGTTTGGGGTAATACACTTTGAATACAATATTGAGACCTATATAAAATTGCAGTGGATAGTCTGTGATCTTTAAAGCAATGACACACTAGTTGTTTGGATTACATCAGAGGAAAGAGTGGTCTGACTGGTTGAAGCTTCGTCCAGTAGCACACAGAGGCATTTGATAGACGCGGGTTAAGCCCGCCCTCTGAGAACTCGGTTTACAAGGCAGCTTGGCCAGACTATGCTCGCAGAGCTTTGTAGTCGCGATAGCCAAGCTACCAGCAGTCTGCTTCTGTTCCAGACTTAAAATGTGTCAACTAGATTTAAAGGGAAAGTGCCATTTGTTACAAATTGGACCTTATTTCTGAGATAAAATACTGCCATTTACTCACCCATTTCACTTTGGAGTCATTTGGAATATTTCTGATGATATTTGGATTTGATGATATCCATTTAACAGGAGTGAATGGGGCACAGATATGCAGCCAGTAAATGACACAAACTTGACTATTTCTTAAATAACAGACGTTTAATAAGATGGGCTACACTATTACTATTCTCATTTGAGTCAGGAGTTGTCCATAACTTGAGAAAATTCAATCTGTAACGATAGGGGTCCTATCGTTTACTTAGGACCCCTAGTGCCCACCTATGTGACTTTCACAGTGCCTGAACTTAAACAAAGCATGTATGCATATGTGATAACATCACAAATAAGTATTTTAGTTCAGGCACTGTGAAGACCACATAGGTGGGCACTAGGGGTCCTAAGTAAACGATAGTAGCAGTCTGTTTACAGTGCTTTATCCCAGAAATAAGGTCCATCCATCCATCCATCCATTATCTACTGCTTATCCTCATAGGGTCGCGGGGAGGGCTGGAGCCTATCCCAGCTGTCTTAGGGCGGAAGGCAGGGTACACCCTGGGCAAGTCGCCACCTCATCACAGGACACATAGAGACAGACAACCACTCACACTCACATTCACACCTACGGTCAATTTAAATTAGCCAATTAACCTAATCCCCATGCATGTTTTTGGATGGTGGGAGGAAGCCGGAGTACCCGGAGAGAACCCACAGACACGGGGAGAACATGCAAACTCCACACAGAAAGGCCCCAGGCCTGGGATTCGAACCCGGTAGAAATAAGGTCCAATTTGTAAAAAAAAAAGGCACTTCCCCTTTAATTACATGTATATGACAATTTAGTTTTAATCTGTCATGACAAAATTAATAATCTGGTGGAACTCTCTTATAGACATTAAAATGGTCATTCTAGAGACAAAAGGTACTCTAAAAATCCTTTTTTTTCCACATTAAAGGAATGTTGGGATTTTGAAAATCAGACGGTAGTTATTCCACAGAAACAAACTAATCTTCTGCTGTGGATAATAACTCATGCTACAGCCCTAGATATTGGTGTGTACATTAATTTAAGGTAATTCACTCTGACGATGGATAATGCTACTGCTCTAAGTTAAATTAATATGCAAGTAATGTGCCGAATGAGTCCCTCATTGATGACAGTTGACAGCTGGAAGGCAGAACTTGCACTTACTGGGATCTTGTTCCACCTTATATGCTTTACATACAAAACAATTAGTTTGTAAAAAGGAACAAACTGTAATTTGGCCTTTATAATGGACACATTACAGCTTGCTCCTTTGCTATATGTAATCAAAGTACATTAACTTTGTACTGTGATACTTCGATTAGGCTACTGATTATATTTTTAAAGGGTAATTACTGTACCAGATTTTGAAAGTAACCTCTGTCCATAGCAAAGAGAAAAGGTGTCAATGGTCGTTTGACGCATCAGATCTGCTAGAGACCACACAGCATCTCATTGTGTGGCTTTTTAAAGATGTAATATGCAAGAATCTCCTAAATTTCCTAAATATTAACAAAATAATCCCTTTCATTCATCATGTCTGACCCACTGACATAGTGTATGGCGGTGTCTGCATCAGCAGGGTCTCTGCACACCATCCCAGATTTTCTAATTTTGCGACTCATCTGGGCCTCAGCAAACATCCTTTGGGCACCAAAGTGTGGAAGTGACCGTAAAACATGAATGCTCTCTATCCAAAAATACAATGAGATATAGTCTGCTGAAATGTATTAGTGTGTCTATTATTTTTCTGTTTATGTGTAATTGTCAGTTCTGCAACTGTGTCTATGTCTTGTGCATTTATGTCTGTTTTTGTATTAATAAAGAGTGATATATGGTGGACTCAGAGGAAGCGTAGGATTCCTGCTCAGCTCCTGTTCCTGTGAGAAACCTCGCTAAAGAAAGCAAACATAAATAATGACTGCCACCCCACCATCCTGTCCGCAATGCTACACTGTGTGTGTGTGTGTGTGTGTCTGTGTGTGTTATTCCATTTTTAACTGTATCCTAGGAGAGAAAGTGCAAAGAAAACAAAGATGAAGGATGTATTTATACTCACCCATGCACATACACACAGACATATGTACACACTCATGGGAGCACGCACGCATGCACGCACGCACGCACGCACACACACACACACACACACAAATCGAGTGAGTGATGGTCCTGCCTCTCCTCAAAGACACATAGTAAAGTGTGTGTGTGTGTGTGTGTGTGTGTCTGTTCCATCATCTGCTTCTACAACAGGGCAAGAAGTCAGTGAAGGTCTCTCCCTGAAGTGTGCGAGCACCTTGTTTCCATATGGCCCCATGAATTTGAAATGGTTGTTTCTTGAGGGATAGAGCCATTAAGAAGAAATGTTATTAGCACAGGAGCCATTAAATTGACCCATAACAGATGATTGTAGTTTTAGATTAGATTCAGAGGCAATTGGCTTTACTTGCCACATGCTGCTTGTATGGTAATGGGATCCTGAATGCAAATAAAGTGCACCAGATTAGATTCAAAAGTTCATAAATGTTGACAGATGGGGTTCATCCTGGTGGACCAGTGGGCTGTGAGCTCAGACTGTGGTGGACAAGAGCACACTGCCTCTCTTGTTGTTGTAATTGTCTCTTTTATACAAGGTATTTTTTATCCACACATTCAAATAATGGGGTAATTATCATTTGGGTAAAGGAGGTACATGCCCGTGTCTCTTTTCAAAATCATTTTTTGGTCACCCCCATTTTACAAACTACCGTCTCACTGTCCAGCTGTTAAAATCCAGAGGAAAGGAGCTGAACACCAAGTTTGTACACTCATCTTCACCTTCACCTATTCCTGTTTGTTCAGAGAAGGAAGCGCTGAAACATAACCATGAAAAGTTTAAGAACGCTTGACTTGCTATGAGTGGACATTGTGTATCAAGAGTGGATAAACAAATGAAATATGTCCTTCATTCACAACAGTTCATGTAGTTGGCTAATTATTCTTAAAATCAGTACAGGACAATGATGAACAACAACAACAACAGTGACGCATTATCAATAAATTACACAATTTAAAATACATTCAGTTGCAATCTGCACCAACGCCACAAGATATCATCATAAAGTTCCTCTAAAAGTTCCTTAAACCCAGCGGCACCAGCACAGACATTGCCATGGCTGCCAGACTTTGTGTAGCAGCAGATTATATTACTCACCTTCAAACCAAGTACAAGACAGATGCCAAATAAAACCACTAATCATAATGTCTGGCGTGGTCAACCCTGTCTGCGTCCTGTTGTGTCAGCTGGTGTCATCAAAGCCGCCACAGTGTTGTCACACTTGTTTCAGTTTTAGTCTAAATGACTAAATGAAAGGAAGGAGAAAGAGGAGTGAAACAGGAGTGATCAAAGGAAGAAATGAGAAAACAAAGGCAGAGAGTAGATGAGGTGATAACAAAATGGTTCTGCAGTAAAATGTGAAAAAAGATGGAGAGGAAAAGGTGTCGGCCTGTGTGATGACAGAGTGGGTCTCCTGCTAAGACAGGCTGATTTCCAGAGCGTTTAAATGGTGGGGCTAAAACAACAACAGAAATGACACGTTTAAGCCTCAGGTTATGCTAACACTCACTTTTCTCTCTCTGTTTCTCTTTTACTATCCCCATCCTCCTCCTTTTTCAGCGCCTGGCTCTTCCTTCCTTGAGCCCCTGGCTAATGTTACCGCTAACACCTCCTGACGCAGCACAGGGTACCAGCCTGCTGTACAAACTGATGATCTAACCCACACAGCTGCTCTGTGTGTTTGGGTGTGAGTCTGTGTTGTTCTGTGTGTGCCAGGGAGTGTGTATGTCCATGAAACATAATAGGACTTCTGCTGTTTAGCAAGATCGAGTGATAATTTCTCGAGTTGAGTGGTGCTTGAAAGTATTTTTTGTCACTGATGATGGTTGAGTGTTTTCAGCCATTTTCTGAGGATTTTGAACTGTATCTAGTGGCTTTCTTACTTTAATAAATATACTCAGCAACAAAAGAAATGCAAGTTTTTTAAAGTGGCCCCAAACTACCTATAAAAGGAACTGTAACATGACTCGTCTGAAAACAGAACATCCAACCATTGTTGATGTGTCCAGTAACAGCGACGTTACCCCGTTCGCGGTGGCGACGGAGGTGTATTGACGTTAACGGTAGACCAAAGTATGGACTGCGTGCTCGTAGGTCAGCCTCTCTGCACACTGTTTGAGCACTGATATGGCGTTGGTGACGTCCAGGTGTCTCAACAGCAGTAACAGTGGCGGGAAGTGTCCGGTCTCTGAGATGGCGAAGACGGATATGGTGATCCTGAATGTTGGTCGTCACACGTGGTCTGCCGCTGCGTGGAAGATCTGAAGTGTTGTTCGTTTCATGGAATCTGGTTCTGAGACAACTAATTACTGATTCATGAATGTTCACTGCCCTTGCAACATCTCACACGCTCATGCCAGCAATCAGCATTCCAATAGCACGTTCACGTTGGATTTGCGTCAGTCGCGGCATCATTACAAAAGCACTTAGGGAAAATAATTTTTCCCATTTTATGCAGGTTGGGTAGACAAAACAAAATGCCGATCCCATTTTCCTTTCACCAGTGCTCTAGTCGTCTGGGTCAACCACACCTCCATTAACCAGAATACGGCGTCACAACACACACTTATTGCATTTTTGGCACACGTTTCCATTCATGTGTAAGCTTTTTCTCATCACTGCTGAGACAAACGGCAACAACTAGAATTCACTTTAGAAAACTTGTGTTTCTTTTGTTGTTGAGTATAAATAAATAAATAAATAATAAAATACTACTCAGGCTCAGTTCTGCTTTGAACATCACCATACTAACATGCTCAAAATGACATGACAAAATTACAATGCTAACATGCTTAAGTATAGCAGGTTTAACATTTACTGTGTGTACTGTTATGCCAATATTTGAAAGCAATTTGATAAGAATACCATGAGATCTGCAGGTAGCTGGAGAATATTAAAAAAGTATTGGACAAACTAAAATATTGACCTGATGATGGTGCTAAATGCAAAGACTGTCTTCTAAATGTCTAAATTAAATTAATGGCACTCCAATATCCAATCCAATATCTGTTTTAAAGTAAAACGTGAATTGGTGGACCGAACGACTGGCATAAGTTTATCAGCTGTAATTAGTTTATCAGCTGTAGTTAGTCAAGTCAAGGCAATTTTATTTGTATCGCCCAGTATCACAAATTACAAACTTGCCTCACATATGTACAGGATATGACAGTCTGTCCTGTAAAAACGACCCTCACATTGACTGAGGAAAACATTTTAACAGGGAAAAATAAACGGTAGAAACTTCAGGATGGACAGGTGTGCAACAGATGTCATTGTATGGAGAGAAAGTGTCCAAGGGGATGAAGAGAAGCATCAAGCTGTCAGTAATGGATTCTGTCTTCATTAATTAAAAAGTAATTTAATAAAATTTTATAGATCAGTTGTTTGAGCCAATAAAAATAAGGAACAGGTAGTGGAGAATCCTCCTTCACTGTGACACATTGTATTTAGCCAGCTCTTTAACAGGTCAAGTTGATCTTTTTTTATTAGCATGCTACTTTAGCACCACGGACAGTGCCATGGATTTATTAAGACAAAGCACACTTTGGCCCCTGCTGATTCAGAGCCACGGTTGGGGCCACAGATTCTAAATAGCATAAACCTCAGTCAGATAAAGGCTCAGTGCATCAGGCAGACTGTACTAACACATTCTGCTCCTGAACTCTCTCTGATGCTAGGAGATGGACAGGAGGTCAACATCTCCTCACAACACACTGGAGATACCTCCATTTGACCCAAACTGGCTCCACAAATTCTGGATCCTACTCTTCCCAAAATGCAACCAGTGTTTATGCTAGAACGTCCATGCTGCTTTAAACTTTCAACCTTTTGTCTTAAACAATATACTTCATACTTCTGAGTGACTGGAGGTGAGCAGACTTGCAGATTCTCCATAATCTTGGCAGTTGGGTTATAATCAGCTCTTTATATCATGTATTTCTTAACCTCACCCTCACACCAACCACAGTCCTGACCGCAGCTGGTCACATATTTTTATTGCTCAGGGAAACAGTGTCCAGAGGAAACTGTAGACCGTTTGGAGCAGCAGACAGGTAGAGAGAGAGGGTAATATGCCGATAGTAACGTTTGGAAATGCTTCCATCTGTATAATGAGAGAGAGAGTGATGTGGCTTTGAGGTGAAGGGATTACCCAGAGGAGTGAGAAGGCAATCAAGTTAACTTCTAACTTTCACTAAATCATTTCCCAGCAATGCAGTGTGTGTTTGTGTGTGTGCGCCTCTCTAACCTCCTTAAAACATTCAGATTTACAGTATCTCTAATGTACTGTACGCATGTTTCAGCTTACATATGTAAGAATGTGATCTGTTGGCAAGTCTGCATGTATTCTAATATAATAATAATGCATAAATTTCACCTCAAGGGGCTTTGCATTCTATAAAAATGTGTTGGCCATGTTCAAAGTGTTCAGGTTTTAGGGCGGAGGTCTGAATAAGGTTAATGTGAGGTTAAGCATGTAGGTGTGGTGGTTAAGATCTGCTGTAGGAATGGAGTGATCAGATTTTATCTTCTCTTGTTTTCTCCCTACAATCCTCCAGTGAACATTTTGTTTTTCAAATTAGAATACATTTTCAGTGGTTTGTCTTGGCTTTAGGTTTGTTATAACATGTCATATGCCTGAGAGACAATGCCAACTGTTGATTACAGTAAAATAACAGAAATGGTAAGAGCAGTGTGGGGATCCTGGACTTCCTGCCGGCCTGGGCTGAAGGTCTTGAACAGAAATCAACTTGTCCTCACTTGAGACTGCTGTTGGTCTCATCAGAAAAACAAAACCTGTCAATACTAAAAATGTCAATACTATTTGGGACTTAAGTATATTATTTAAGGTGTAATCCTTAGAACTTACACCAAGAGATTCATGGCCTGTGTAGTTGTTAATTAGTGTACATGTTACCGCTGACACCACGCTGATGTATTTCCAGCATCTACAAACCTGAATGTAAATCATAAACAGTGAATATCCCTCTGCACTGTCAAAAGAGCCAACGAAAAGTCTTGCAGTGAGATAATTTGTTTTTATTGTCAGCTCTCCATAAAGTTGTCGACACAGATACAGTAAAAACATTTTCTGATATCTATTGCTTTTTTTTGTCTGTTTTCGTGTGTGAAAATGTAACATAACACATTGTTGATGTAAGTGTCACTGAAAGGGTTAATGTTGTGAGAGGCTGAAAAAAAAGTACAATAAATGAACACTGATAAGGTCAATATTGCTGCAACTTTTGCAAGGGTGCTGCAAGGGCACCCACTTTGGGAACCAATGACAGTTATTCTGACAGCATCTACTGGACATTACTGAGCGAACAATGGCGTTTAAATGTGTACTGTGAGTGCTGCTGAGTTCAAATGTTACTCATTCAGCTCCAGTGCATATGGTGTACAGTCTGTGTGCACTTAAGGGCCACATAGTGTTTTTACACATTTACACAAAAACATTAAACATATACACACACACACACACACACACACACACACACACACACACACACACAGTGGTTTGTTCAGTGTTTCCTGGCTGAGGGCAGGTCATGCCTAGGTGGGGAAACTGTGACATGTCAAAGACGCCCCTGATTATAGCCACAACGGGAGAACATCCAAAACTAACACACACACTGCGTATGAGTGTGTGTGCCAGTGGTAAAGACTCATGGGAACTAAAAGCATCTGTAGTTTGGGGTTTCAGCAACAAAGGGATTGGAGGGCGCCAGTGTGGCAAATCTATCCAACACACTCCCAGTGAATAAGGAAAACAAAATCTGTGATGACCTTAGTAGTAAACTAAACAAATGGAAAACTTCAGTTACACTTGATGAACAAGCAAGTGTGTGTTTTGTCATGGTCACCCTGGCAACCCAGTTACTAATGAAGGTTGCTATAATGGATGTGCATGTTGTGCTTGTAGTGAGTGAAGGCTTAGAAAAGAGGCCTAAAATCAAATTAAATAGCAACTTTCCAACCATAAGTCTCTGAAAAATAACCTCCCGCAACAAGAGAAATAGTGTGTTCTCTATTGATGTCATGTCAGGTCCATACTGAAATATCTGAACAGCTACTTGAGGAATTTGCAATTTACAGTATGATCCCCAGAGGATGAATCCTGATCAGCACTTTCATCATCATGAGTTGACATGTTTGGATTTGTATTGAAATGCAAACGATGGATAGACATTTGGTACGCACATTCATCGTCCCCAGAAGCTGAATCATACTGTCTTTGGTGTCTCCTGACGTTCCCTGCAGCACCACAAATTCTGTCAAATATCATAACAACTACTGGATGGCTTGGGATAGACATTGGTTCAGATATTCATGGTGATATTGGTGATCCCTCTACCTTTCCTCTAGTGCCACATATTGGTTGACATTTCTGCTTCCCTGCCAGAATGAAATGTCTGTGTTAAAATTATACCTGCTAAACATTGGTATGTTCACATTTAGCATCATGCATGCCGACATGCAGCTTCTCAAAGCTTTTAGCGTGACTGGAGATGATTAGGTCACGAACAGATGTCAATGGCATCTCTGATGCAGCATCTGTCCAGTGATGATTCATGTCCCCAGAAAGTGTTTAGAAATCTGCAGCTGATGTAATGACATTTTATTAGGTGTTTTGACAGAACAACTGAAGATAGATTTAATACGAAAAGGAAACTTTTCAGCTACCAGTTGAAAAAATGACAACAATATTTATAATGTGCTTGTTGAAATGAAAAGACATTATTAGGATAACTAATAGAGTTATGAGTCACCCATAGACCTCTGAATCATGTTTTGAGGGTTAGCATATTCACTGATGAATTGCAGGTGATAAGTCTTCCCACATTGGATCGATTCTGTTTAGGAACAAAGCCATAAATGTTAATGCTTGTATTTGTGCAGCAGGGGTTTTCCACAAAACATATTTTTATGTTTTTACTTGTTGAAGCATAGCTTTTGTGTCCCACTTCATGAAAGTGCATCCAAGCAGTGTTGAGTTACGTTGAATAATATGTCAAACCCAGTGTTTGAGCCAGCATCATCTGGGAGGGGATTCAAACAGATCTACAGTACTTTTCTAGGGTATCACTGCTCCATACAAGGGAGACAATAAACAATACAGTGCACCCAGTGAATGCCACAAAACCCAACTAATATTAACTCTTTGAGTGCCATTGACGTATTTTGTCGTCAATTAAAGTCCGACGCTTGAGTGTCATCGACGTCATACTTCATCAAAGTGTTTTTTTGGCAGCAGGTCGCCAATTGTCTCCCACAGCCTGGGAGTAATGTTGAGGCTTCTGGGAGATGTAGTCGGGACATAAAGGGTTAATGTACGCCACAGAGATCAAAGCAGGAAGTGGAGATGATCACATTAAGAGAGCAAAATGGGTGGAATCTGGACAAAAGTGGTGATTTTGATGAAACTGTCCTCTACTTTACCTCTGATAAAACAAGAATGGAACAAGGTAAAAACAAATGTTTTTTTTGTTCATGATGAAATAGAGAGTCTCTTCTTTCATTTGAGCTATTCAGTGTTTTCAGAGACATAGTACAAAATATTCTGTGGGTCTAGAAATATGAATCAAAATGGGTGAAAATGCTGGCACAAGGCACTTTCTGTTTTAAAAACAGCTCAAAGAGTTAAAGATATCATATTAGAGAAAGTTTGTTTTTTTAATTACACAGCTGAATGAAACCTGTCATTGTACGGATGAAAAATAGTTGCATTTCAGGGATATATTATTAGAAAAGGAATATGTATTCATAACTATGTCTAAATTAGTTCATATCCTAGAACTAAGAATAATTGTGTGTGGCTTAGAATGAGCCCCTCGTCTTTTACTTCAGTTTAAAATGTTGCACTTCATATGTTGCACATCATATTTGTACAGTAGCCTGTGATGGACAAACCAACCAAACACTTTTTCAACTGGAGAACTGAACACTTCATTGTTTTCTCCTGCAACATGATTGTTGCCGTTGGTTCAAACAAAGTGGATCTTGTGAATTAAGAGTAAAGTTAGATAATCAAGATTTCAAGATTCTTTATTTCATATGCAAGTCTACACAATATGCAAACAAGTAAAGAGGCCAGAGGCTTTTCTTTTGGGGAAAAAGAAATACATTGACTTTGTTCAGCTCTGTTCTTTCCAACTCAAGGAAATCATCTCTCAAAATAACACAATAAGTCTGACATCTCAAACTCTACATGGTTTTGGATGCATCTTGAGCAAACCAAGCCATTCAGAGCAGAAACTGATTCTACTTTTCTTTTTATTGTTCAATAAATATGAAGAACCACCTGGAGCTTTACAACTTCCCAAACTCAAATTACTGCACACTAAACACAAACAGCAGGTCTGGAGGTAAATCAGTGCTGGTCCACGAATGTCTGGAACCTGTAGGACGAAGTATTCAGATCATTTACGAACACAAAATCCAATTACAAGTAAACGTCCTGCTAGTGAATGCTTATTATCAGCAAAATGAAGTAACAGTCAAAACTAATACTAAATTCTACAAGAAGTCATCACAAGAATTACATAATTTGGTACCAATTAAAAGGCAAAAGGACACAGAGTTCAGTTGATACACTTCCACTTCATTCATTCCAGTTAATTTCTAGTGCAACCTTGATAGTTTGATTCAATTGTTTCTTCATGAAACATCACTATCTAAATTGTAGAATAGAACTATCACTGAACACTTGGTTTTCTATAATTTAGACAATAAACATAATAATAGACGAATCACCCGGCGGGATTAACCCATCAGACCCCCCTGAAAGCCTCAAAAGCAAATTTTTGTGGGGTCTCAAATTTTGTAAAAAAAAATTATAATAATATATACTACTGTCACTAAAATGTTGTCTAATCTTCTAAGCTTACAATGTCCAATATTCAGAATTCAATATTCACAAAATAAACAAGCAGAGCCAGCCAATCTTGTGCCCATATGCAAATTAGTCATGTGGGCATCCTCTGTCCTGCTCTTTTTATTATGTAACATGCAACACACACTCACCACATTACATACACCCAACACCCATCCGATTCCTTCCCATTTACACCTTAGTCTAGTTTTGTTATTTAATTATTTCTGCATTGCTTAGAAACAAAGGACTAGGACAAGCTCATCTTCTTGTTTTCCTTAGTCTAGCACCACTGTTGTCCTGCTAATTTCAAGTTATTGGGTGTTATCAATAACTGAATGAAGAGGCACTGCTGACAGCCTCCTTTTTTTGCCATGTCAACACAGAGATAAACAAACACCTTCTCTCCTGAAGCATCCCATGTCTCAGCTCTGCTCTCTGAGAGGACAACAGGGTCTGCTGCTCTACCCCTAAATTTAGAAAAATCCACAGCAACAAGTACAGAACTTTAACGGATTACTGGGGAGTTATCAGCATGAAACAAAAGGCAGAACGATTTAAAAATCAAGGGAGCAAGTGAGGAAGGGGCAGGAAGGAAGGAGAGGGAAAGGGAGGAAGAGAAGGAAGAAAGAATGAAATGAAGGAGAGAGGGAGGCGTGATGTCAGTGACAAGCCAACAGGTTGACCAGTCCAGCCAGCTCAGTGTTGGTGTTGGCAACACACACACACACACACACACACACACACAAAAGCACAAATCCAGCAGAGGTGACCTCACTGTAAAGTTTGTGTGAACATATAATCACCCACTGAATGTTCAGTTTGCTTTATAGACTCTCAGAGTTCAGGGATTAAACACACACACACACACACACACTCTCTCACACACACACACACACACACACACACACACACACACACACACACACACACACACACACACATAAATATGCATGTACACAAACACCCTCCCTGAAAACACACACACAAACACCAGGAGTGTACACAGTGAGGGGATGCACTCTCACTCTAACTGCCCACTTAAAGCTTAAATATCCACAGGAGAAGCCAAACCACAGCGCTGACCTCAGACACAACCACAGAATAAGAATTAAAATAGTGACTACATCTCATTTTCAGGACAACCATGCTAGAAAAAAAGAATATTGACTGTACTTCATATACTTCATTAAATTATAGCAGCTCAAACACATGAGAAGAAAGTCAAACATATTGAGAATTAAGTAAGTTTAAGTTTAATTGCAAGAAAAAAATATTAAGCAACTTTATTATTTCATTGTAGTGGGAGCAACATTTTTCCTCACAAAATGATGATATTTTTGTACAAATAGTGTGTGACATTCTTCTCATTTTTTGATTAGATCTTATTCTCAAAATATGATTACTTTATTCTTGTGATATTATGACTGTCTTTTTGAAACATTGCAAGTTTATGTTTTCAATATTACAATGTTGTTCTTACGACACTGTTGTAACTTCTTCAAATACTGTGACTAATAATAATAATAATTGCATTTTATTTCTTTTTACTTTTTAAACTTTATTATAACTTAATTCTTGTAATATTACAAGTTTTGTTCCTGAAATATGACAGCTATTTCCTCATAATATATTGACTTTATTTTCAAACAATATTACAGCTTCATTCTTGAAAAATGTCATCCTTTTATAAACAACAGAATCAAGACTCAACAGAGCAACTGATAATATCACTTTCAGACAATGCTCCTGTTTGAACGTCGGGTCGTTCATATCATTTGGAGAAATGTTAAAACTCATGTCAGTCAGTCCTGTCAGATAGTTTGTTGTGTTTGGCGGAAACCCTGAGCTGTTTCCTCATTTCCTTCCTGCCCTGTCCCCATTGGCTCAGACACATTCTTCTTCTTCACTTGTTATTCAGCTGTCAGACTCCAACATTCACTCACTCTGTCTCATTGAATCTGTCACTTGAGTGACAAAACGTCAAGACTTTCTATTGTGCACATTGCTACCTTAAGACAAAAGTGACTGCACAAAAACAATGGTGTTGTTTTAGTTTTTATTGTTTAGTTGGGAGTTGTCTATGGTCAGAATAGGCCTGTGTGTGTGTGTGTGTGTGTGTGTGTGTGTGTGTGTGTGTGTGTGTGTGTGTTTGCATGTAGGGGGTCATGGCTGTGCTCAGTGGTTCGTTGTTTGCTTGGTATTTTATTGCTGCAGCCTGGTTTTCATTGACAGTCCCATCAGGCTCTTTACACTTAGCAGCTCTCCAGCTTTATGCGTATACACATGCATATCCAGCTGCTAAGCGTTTAGAGAGCATTAACACTTGCAGGAACACCAGTGCTAACTAAAGCTAGACAACCACCGGGTGCTTCTCCACAGCGCTGTTTTATTCAGGAGGAAGGAGGAACTGTTGAGTGACAAGAAGAGTCAGAATTTAGTGGTAATCCTACACTGTAAGTGTTACAGTGCTGCTTTGCTTGTTCCTGTTCCTGACACATATTGACAAGAAAAATCAATGGCATCTTTAAAATGAGAATTCTTCATCATTTTCAAAACAGTGGATCTGGACCAGAATCAAAATCCTCACTAGTTGGTCACTAGTGACGTTTTGTGTTGCAGCGTGGACGTTAAGATGGGAAAGTCAAGAAAGGCCATGGTTAATGCATCTATCTCAGATAATGAGATAATCTCCCTTTTCATACATCCATCATCTACCTATTATGCTCATATAGGGGGGCTGGAGCCTATCCCAGCTGTCTTAGGGTGAAAGACAGGGTACACCCTGGACAAGTCTCCAGTTCATCACAGGACACATAGAGACAGACAACCCCAGACAATTTAAATTAACCAATTAACCTAATCCCCATACATGTTTTTGGATGGTGGGAGGAAGCCGGAGTACCAGAGAAAACCCACACAGACACGAGGAGAACATACAAACTCCCGGGGCCGGGATTCGAACCCTGTACCTTCTTGCTGTGAGGTGACGGTGCTAACCACTACACCACCCCA
Source organism: Synanceia verrucosa (assembly GCA_029721515.1). Lineage (NCBI taxonomy): Eukaryota > Metazoa > Chordata > Actinopteri > Perciformes > Synanceiidae > Synanceia > Synanceia verrucosa. Next base: position 24,980,641 of record CM056552.1, on the reverse strand, counting down.
ACCTGTGATCATAAGAAAAGAAAAGGTTGTTTCTCATTGACTGCCACAATATTCAGATCAGTCCATGTCATTTGAGGAGAAGAATGCGACTTAAGTGTACCTGAGCAAGACACTGCTCCCCAGGAGCCTTACATGGCAGCCCACTGCTCCCTGCGGGATGTGTTAAATACATAGGGCTAATTTAGAATATGTATGTACCTTGGTATGACAACTAAAGCTGAATGTTATTATTCTTCAACAAAGTACAAAGGAGGCCCAGAGATCTCTGAGGTTGGTCAGGTTCTGAACCATGTGATGGGAACAGCGACTAGTTGACTTATGGGAGGAGGCTGCACTTTATTCATCCATCGTGTTTTGGAAAAGGAGTGTCCTCATAACCACACAGTATCATTACCCTGTGTTAATAATGTCACCACTGGGAGCAGCCAGTAAACTGATACTGTGCTGATAATCCTGGTCAGAAAACACATGATAACTAAATCTCTTTGGCTCTGTAACTCATAATGAATGCTTCCTGGCCAAGCTGAACCCAGGTTATGACAAATTAGCAACAGAGTGAGCCTTGGCCAGCCTTGTTTAGCCCTGTAGTGGAAAATATTAGCACAGATTGGACATAGCCTGTGAATAATCTACACTCAAGCAAAACATGAGGCAAGAGTAAAGCTCCTCTACAGAGCACTCATGTGCATTTATTTGTGTGTGCGTGCACTCATCACACATTGTCAATCTTCTGCATGGTTCATATTTTCCATGGGTTGTGGTTGTGGAGCAAATAACCTGTTAAAACACACAAACACACACACGAACATTACATGAACCACGCTCCAAAAACACACACACACACACATATATACGCACAGAGTTGATTTACAGGTGGTGTTAAGTATGACTAATGGTGTCGTTTGTTTTGCTGTCATGTTATTTCCCCGCAGCACTGTGGAAATATCTGGCACGTCACCTATTAGAGCTGATAATGACTTCATCTCCCACTGCTTTTCTGTGCATGTGTCCAGAGAGAGGACGAGAGGGGGAGCAAGAGATTTGTTAGAGAAAAATACAGAAGTGTATGAAGAGTGTGAGAGAGGGAAGGAATAAAGATGGAGAGAGACTTCAAAGAGTCAGAGGACAGAAGGAAAAAAGAGAGACAGATGAAGTTCTTTGTTATATATTTATTCTTAATGAGGGAAAGTGTCGATAAAACATGTTGTTTATACTAAAAACATAACTTCTACTGGGGAATTCAGCTATAGAACAACATCACTGGAGTGATGACAAATCAGTTTCTTGCTTGAAGTCAGGTCAGAACTCACTGACAAAAACCTGAGGCCAGATGTTTATATAAATCCATACACCACTTCACACATCAACTAGTATTTATAAAAGCAGAATGTGCAGTGAGATTGTGAACATCTCATGTATATTCCAGACTAGAGTACATGTTTTTGGTGAGAGAATCAAAATTGATTTATATGGATCAACTCATTGAAAGCCAGCCCTTTTATAAAACAGAAAGTGCCTTGTGCCAGTGTTTTTGGCCATTTTTAGTCATATTTACACAGAATATTTTGCATTATGTCTCTGAAAACACGGAATAGACTCTCTATTTCATCATGAAATTTTTTTTTTCCTTGTTCCATTCTTGTTTTATCTGGAGGAAAGTAGAGGCCACTTTCACCAAAAAGACTTTATTTCTATTACTGATCTGCTCTCTGATCCCATCGTCTCCACTTTCTGCTTTAAACGCTGTGATTCATACTGTCTCTTTATGTTCTGACAACATCTCCCAGAAGCCCCAAAATTACTCACAGGCTGTGTGAGAGCTCCCACTCGTGCCAGCCGCCAAAAAAACACTTTGACCTATTTATATGTTAATGGCATTCTAGCATTGGAATTTAAATGACATATATGTTAATGGCACTCAAAGAGTTAACAACCAGTTTTACTGACTGTGATTTCTAGCATATATGATGCATAGGTTAAAGTAGTTTTTAAGTTGAAAGCCTTGTTTCTTTCTCTCACTCTCTCACTCTTCACACTGCATCAGTTTATGTGATGGTCTCATAATTACTCGGATAGATGGATGATGGATTTATCTTGGAGTTAGTTGATCGCTCAGTACAGACACCGACCAAGCAATGGTATTTGACAAGATGGGAGTAAGAGTTGTGTGCTTAAGATGAGTTTGGCTGTAAACTATCCGACGGGCAGTGTAGGGCAGTAAATGCCTTACTATAAACTCTTATTTTTGAGTGTGTGTGGGAGACTAATCTGAACAGTAAAAATCACTCAGTGGCTCTACAGTAGTATTCCTCCTCTCATCTGGTGATTACAGTCGACTCTTGCTGTGAATAGAGGAGACCTGGGTTTGAATCCCATTCGGTCAATAAATATTACACATTCTGTGTTTGTGAGAGGCTTTTTGTGTGTGTGTGTGTGTGTGTGTGTGTGTGTGTGTGTGTGTGTGTGTGTTCCCCTGTCCAGAAGTTGAGGAAACAGTAGGTGGCAGGTATAATATGTAGCGGAGCACAGAGGTTAGGCCGGCCGCCGAGGGAAGGAGTGTGTGAGTGAGAGAAAAGAGAAACCTCATCCAGGTTATTGTAGAGAGCTTGTCAGGATTTATTAGGCTTGGTAAGCACACTGAGCCCCTGGCCTGTCGTAAAACACACACACACACACACACACACAAACATAATCTCTCGCTCTGTGACACACATGCGCACACTTTCTGCTGAAACACACACAGTCGAGTCATAAAGCAGCTCGAGATAACTTAAGCTGAGGGACTCAATGACATCATGACAGCTACAGGGCAGCGCTGCCTTTTCCATGTTTTCCTTAGCTGGAGAGAAAGTTTACCTTCCTCTCAGTGAAGGAGGATGAGAGGAGCAGAGAGGGGGAGAGGAGGAAGAGAGGCAGTGGAGTGATCAGAAGGAAGAGGAGGAGAAAGATAAGAAGGGAAGAAGGCTGTTCAGAGCTAGTAAGGAGAGGGAAAAGAGCCGTTCATTAAAGGTCCCATGACTCCATGTCAATGCATGACATGTAATGTGTTTTAAAACATCACTTCATTCGTTGATGAGTGACCCAAACTCATGTTTTTGTAGAGAAAGAGCTGCTTGAGACTATTTATTCTTATTTTAAATTGGATGGCTTTTCCAAATTCATTGGAATGCTCAGGGGGAAAAAAACAGAATTAAAAAATTAGTGCATTATAAATCCATTTTTGTGTGTTTGGATCATAATTGGGTTGTGAGTGAATGCAGGACTTTCTGGTAAAGAAGTATTTTTATAGGTTTTGTTACAGGAGTAAAGGATGTGGATACTTCTCCCACCATTAGCCGTAATGTCTCAAAATGAATGTGAATGTGTGGTCAGTTTATAGCTATGAACAAACACATTTTAATGAAGAGCATTCAGACTGTGTCCCAGAAAGCAAAAGAAGGGAGAAAGAAACACAAAGAGACAGCTCAGAGAGCGACAGGCTGTCTCTTGCTCTGTGTGATTTACTGAAGAAGAAATGGAGGCTGAATGACAGAGAAGTGGAAGTGAGACAGACAGAAAGGACTCATATCGTTTTATGGAAGCTGGTTACAAACCTCCACAGTTTGTCCTCACGAAACGAGCCTATATGAGCCCCTCAAGCTGTCAACGCTCGGCTCAAATTAACACACTCGCCTCTCTGCCAGGCTTCCCAAAGGCTCCTTACACTAACGTGGTGCTGTTGTACGGCAGGTCAGAGGGGGGAGGCGAACACTGGAGCTGTGCATTTGGGAAATTACACTGCTGGTTAGTGAGTTTAGCTTGTTGTGGGATATGAAGGCTGTTTTATGACCATTTGTCCACCTCTAAGTGTTGACATGACAGGCCAACTGACACAGAGGCGACACTCTGACTGCATTTTCTAAATTTCACTGTTATTTAACGGTCAGGAGAGACAGGAGCGAGGGTCATCAAAATGTCATCTTGACATAATTGGCCTTTTTTGCAATATTTTCTTGTGTGTGTGTGTGTGTGTGTGTGAGTATAATCTATAATCTTTCCAGTAATTCTTCAAATTAGTTTAGTACAATACAACATCAAAACTAATCCAAAAATAATAATATTACTCCACACAAAATCTATGTTTTGAAAATTAAAATACTTAATGTTTGAATTAAGCAGCTCTGCTTAATTCAAGCAGCTCACACTACAAAAAAAGAATATAATTCATATTTTCCTTATTGAATATTTTAAGATAAAGTAAATGAGCCACTCTTACCCTGTTGGGTCACCCTTCACAACACCTCAAGCTCATTTATACTTTGCCCTAGGGAAATTGTAATCAGACGAAAAGTGATAAATTGCATAGGCAAAACAAAACTTTATGAGTGTTTCCTGGTGTAATATCACTAGCACAATATCTTTTCTTAATGGGACATGGGGCAGATTGACGTGATGCAAAATTCATGGAGCTATGAGTGGCCGTCTGTTCTTCGTCAGTCACTGCAGCTCGTTATAGTTAGTTTATCACTTTACAGGTAATGAGTTTTCTGGTTAACAACAGAAAACATAACAAACCGAATATAGAACATGATGTAAAAACCACAGCTTCCCTTCATATAGGGGTACGTACATAAATTTGTGATGACTTTTTTCTACCGTTGTGTTACTAATTTATAATCTCCCCAAAAAAACACACAAAAGCTACAATATAAATTAATAAGTACTGAAGACTAGATACTGCACACATCAGGCAGTCTTGAACTCATTACAGGAGGATTTTGATCACTCTCATCTCTCCACCTGGCTCTGAATTGAATTTGATTTGTACTTGTACGAACACACACACACACACACACACACACACACACACACATGCACCTTTGTTTCTTCCCAAACTGTTTCTGGGACGGACAAAGTGGCTCTGAGTCAGTGAATGCTCAGCATTTGGCACTTTAACACTGAAATCAAGAACAGAGTTCCAGAAGGTTCGGCTCGTCGACAGGGTGGTCCACCACACCTTGTCATCGCCAGGGGAACGCACACACACACTGTCCAGTTTACCTCTCACTGGGCAGGATTAAAGTGTGTTTGACAGGAGGGCTGGATTATACTGCTATTGTCTTTCTTGGAATCTCCATCCCATAACAATATTATGACACTTCAACATCAAAACACTGGAACACACACACACACGCACCTGCAGACATATGTGTATTGCATGCACACATGGAAGGTCCTTTGATTTACTTCAAACATTTTATTCATTTCCAACGTGTGACTGACGATAACGAGGAAGACTGCAGTAACGTGAGCCACTCAGAGCCCATCCATACTGTAACTACAGGTCCAAGAGAAGTCAGACACTGGCTGGCAGCACCATGCCGTTCAGCATTGTTCACAAGTGTGTCAGAGAACTATGGTGGCTTTCAGGTAACATGGAAATGAGAAAGGCTCTCTCTAGAGCTAGTGGTTAGTTGTTTTGTTCTGTACAGAGGACCCAGCTCATTCTAAGCTAATGGAAACACGATTATGAGACTACTTTCACGCTAAAATTAGCACGTCAGTGCAGGGTGGGTCGCCTTGATTCGGCATAAGGATGCTTTCACACTGTGAGAGCTACTGCCTGTTTTTTTTTTCCTCCCTCTTTTTCTGCGCGGATGAGGAGCAGATTGTGGACCTTGCAACTTTCCAGTGCACTCCCTATACAAGCTGTATAGAAACACTGTTGTGCAATTTATGTCAGGATTCCCTGATCAGTGGGATTTTCAGAGAACGATGTAGGATTAATTCACACATGTGCTTCCATTAAAGGTCACGTAGCTACACATTTGATTTGTTTGATTGAAAAAAAAATCGGTGATCGGAGATCGGAGATCAACAGGACTGATCTTATGGGAGTGGACCAAAACTTTGCTCTTTTTTTGAGATCAGTGATCAGAGTGAGGGTAGTGAGTAGTGCAGTGGTTAGCACTGTCACCTCACAGCAAGAAGGTACCGGGTTCCATTCCCGGCCCCGGGGCCTTTCTGTGTGGAGTTTGCATGTTCTCCTCATGTCTGTGTGGGTTCTCTGCGGGTACTCCGGCTTCCTCCCACCATCCAAAAACATGCATGTGGATTAGGTTAATTGGCTAATTTAAATTGTCTGTAGGTGTGAGTGTGAGTGTGAGTGGTTGTCTGTCTCTATGTGTCCTGTGATGAACTGGAGACTTGTCCAGGGTGTCCCCTGCCTTTCACTCTAAGACAGCTGGGATAGGCTCCAGCCCCCCCACGACCCTATGAGGATAAGCGGTAGATAATGGATGGATGGATGGATCAGAGTGAGCAGCTCTGCAGCTCTGGGGGTTCACAATGACAGCCTGACAGGCTGACCAGGGACTAAACCAGAACAACATTGGGTCATTTAGCAGGCCGACAAGGGATGCCTTTCACACTGCAGGTGAGCTGAGCTGATAAATTCCCGGGTTGCTTGGGACAAAATGCTGTGACCACCTTTCACACTGCAGAAAAGACCCACGACGTCCCGGTACAATGCAGGATTTTCATGTGAAAGGGGCTTTAGTTTCAGGTGATTATACACTACTGAAAACATGTTAATATTGTATTCAAATTCAAATAATAGGTCTTCTAAAATGTTACATACTGTTCCTATCATGTAGTTGTGAGACCTCCTACACAAGTAATTAGCAGTCATCCACAAAATGCTGAACACATGTTGAGTCAAAGACATGGGACTTCAATCACTGGTCAACAGTAGTGGTTGCAATATGATGCTCCAATAATCTCAAACAATGCCACGAGATGAAACTCTGAAACACAAATCACATGTTGTGGGCATGAATAATGTGAAAATTATACTCCTCTGCTCAAGAGCGCGGGTTTGATTTCCACACAGTGAGGAAGAAAAATATATATTGTGCAGGAAAAGGCTTTAAGAAGTAAAAACAAAAAAAAAATATGACTCAACTTCAGTCAAACAAGTCAAACAAGAGACAGAGACATGTTTCTGAAGTTCTTGTCACAACTGACCAAATGAGTCCCGTTTATTTAGGCTTGGTCAAGGCTGAAGTTTAAATGGATTTTGTCACAGAAAGCTTGAACATTACTTATTTCTGTTTGATGCAAAGAAAACACAGGGACTATTTATATTATTATATTAAAGCCCAAGGAGGAGTTTGTTAGGAAAATCCAGTGCTGATCATCTTTATCAAGTGTAAATGTATCTCAATTCAAATATTCAAATATTCTTATTGTCATTTTTATTTCATTAGTTTCTATCTGGCCAGTATGCTTTAGCTGACACTTCCATTTTGGAGAAAAAAATGTCAGTGCAATTTAGCGTCAGTGTTTTTTCAGGGAGATTACTCGTTTGAAATGTATTTAATTGACACTTCATTGCCCAAATTGTAATTTGTTATAGTGACTTGACTTTTAGTCATAATTAGTCAGCTTTATATTTTGTATCCCTGATTTTTAAAATTACCACATAGATAACAGTTTATTTACTTACCTTAAGTGCCACTTAACTTATACTTTCTCTCTCCCAAATCATATACAGGCTTGCAACCAGTAAAATTACCCAGGAGGCAGCTGTTTTAGTGCCATGTGAAAACAGCTTAATTTATTTGAACTATTTTTCCAGAATAAAGTCACTTGCATTCATAAGTTACAAGTGCAGGCATTAGGTGAAAAATGAGCAAACAAATAGTTGTGCTTAGTTAGCCTAAAAACTGTGTGAACCTGCATTTGAAGTTTATTTTGAATACTGAGAGCTTGATAACATTTATACATGAACCATTTCCAAAGCCATATGTTAAAAATATTTGAAATCCTTCATCTTCTTGGTGGCCGCCACCTGTAGACCACTGGAATAGTGTGCAACCAACGTCTGCATGCATGGAAACACTCATAAACATAAATAATATAATATAAATCATATTATATTCAAAATAAAGTCATATAAAACCACTCCATAGGATCACTTCATCTTTTTGTTGTGAAAGAGAGAAGAGAAACTGTGGCAAATTATGAAGCACAAAACCATTTCATCTTTTTCTTACAAAACCCAAAAAATGTTGGTGCGAGTACAGTGCCTCTGTTTTGAATTGTTCTGCTTGCGTTTTCATTGGAAACAAATGTCTGTATTTTGTTTGGGTAAAAGTCAAGGGGTCATATTCAGTAGGAATCAAGAACAGAGAATGTTTCGACACTGAAGACAGCCGATCCACCATGGAGAACCAGGAGGGATCAGACTGTGGAAGTCTGTCACTTTTAACTTTAACTATGTGTTGACAGCAGCAATGTAATGAATTAAATTAATGATAAAGGGCTGTCGAAATTTAATGTTTATGTTCATTAATGTGATTGGTGTTAATGCGCTAATTTGTGCTGCGGTACCTCTACTTGGACAAACTGCCCAAATATATATATATATATATATATATATATATATATATATATATATATATATATATATATATATATAAAACAGAGAGACTAAAAAGAATATTATTCATAAAAGTGATCCTGAAGTGATATCCATCCATTTATTCACTAACATGAATTGCCAAGGCATTTATGAAAAGCAGGTGGCAGACACATGTTGTTCTTGTGTATCATGTAACATTTATTTGATGGATTTCCACTGCACCACCATGACTATGACTCTTTTTGGTTCAAAGTGAAACGCTCAACAGCTGTTGACCTTCCATGAACAGCTAATAGCATTAGCATTTAGCTGAAAGAGCTGCCAGCAAGGCTGCAAACCCTCAGCCCTGCTCTCTTTGCTTTTTCTTTCTTTCTTTCTTTCTCATGGTGACTTTTTCTCCTGCTGTATCACTCTTTCTCACCTTCCTTTCTGCCCCCCCAGTCCTCAGTACCCAGGTGAAAGAGCTCCTTTCTTTGGGCATCTCTCATGCAGCTGCTGCCTCCAGTAAACACCTCAGGGTGCTCGAGGCTCTCGAGGCTTCAGCACCTCCAAACAAAGACAGTGGTTATGTGTTGGCCCAGCTTTTACGTAACCTGGCAGCAGGTTAGAGAGTCTGCCCCATAATCAAAACATTGCAGGTTCAATCTTTGCAACAGCCAGTGTGTTTACGTGAGAGTGTTGACATGCTCACTGACTGTACGTCTGTTGAGCTCCAACTTATGTTAAAGGTGCTATATGTGGTATTTTAATTACTCATTGCCACCTATTTTGACATGTTATTGTCATTATCCAAAACAAACAAGGCTGCAAATGGCTGAAAAGACCCCCTGTCGTCATTATGCATCTTTTTGTATTTGTTTTACATCTCTTTGTAGTAATTTTATATTTCTTTATAATAATTTGCAGTGGCCCGTTTGTTGAAAAACACACTCTAAAGTGCCCTCTTTGGGGCGAAACACACTAAACTGCTCTCTTGGGTGGTTTGCTTACGTGCCCTCTTCAGTGGTGAGAATTTTTTTGTTGTTGCTCTTGCCCTTTAAAAAGTCTATGCATGTTGCTGGTAATTTAGTGTTTCTTTCTCGTGAACTTAACCTGCTGACTGGCAGCTTTTCTGTAAGAAACCCTGAGTTCAGCCTGTCTCCTACTGCCGAGCCTCAAGCAGCTTTCAGACAGACATGGTGCCTTATGGAGGAAATGTGATCGACATCGAGGCAGAATTAATGCACAATGCCCCAGATTAGATGTGCTATCATTCCCCAGTGAATATGTTTTTCAATAGACTCAGTGATTTACCTCAACAACTTTCTGCAGCCACACATCAAATCTGAGGACGTGCGCTATACAGTATATACGTACACACACACACACACACACACACACACACACACATATATATATATATATATATATATATATATATATATATACACACACACACATAGCACTATTCTATACTACTGTGTTTAATAAATCAAATATGCATAAAACTGACCAAGTAATATATTCCTTACCCGTTTGAATGATGTTTTTTACCTCTGCCAAGGAGGTTATGTTTTCACCAGGTTTGGTGAAATCCAATTCAAGGTCACGCCATAGTAATTTGACCTTGATGACCTTGAATCAGATCCAATCAACACAAAAATTAATCAGTTTTAAACTGTGTATAGAGGATAAAATCACGGCTCGGAAATCAGTCAAATATTGAACTTTTGTCAAAATCAACACATTCACTCTCAGGCGTTGTGGGCTTGCAGAAGTATAAGCTCTCTCAGAACAACCTGGTCTCATGAAATATTCATACAAATCAGTATGAAAAATATTGCACTAAAATTCATACATAACCCACATAATTTGGACATCATGTGACATTCGTTCGCTGTGAAAACATGTCAGACATTCCTTACATTCTCAGCGGACATTCGTTACGTTTCCATTGGAGTAGTTTATGAGTTTGGGTGCGTTTTGATCACATTTCTAGCGGGAAATATGCATTTTATTTCCATAAGTCTAACCATGTAATCCTATCCCTAAACCTAACCATCACTGGAAGTGATGTCGGGCTTATTTCAATGCATATTGTAATGTTACGTTTCCAGCTGACAGTGAAAGGCTGGCGCTTCCAGGTTCTCTTTAGGGCTCGCGCATGCTCTGATTGGTCATGTTGCCTGTCATTCGTAAGATATGCACGAAATTTGTGCCTTACTTTTCATATGATATCATACGAATATTTCATGAGACTACGTTGCTGCTTTGGCGGAGGTCTGCACTCTAAGTGCTTTTCTAGTATATTTAATGTTAAGCTGCTTCTAAGTCCGTTTTTCCCCTGTGGGATTGCACCTACATGATAATCAGATTTTATTCTAAGCCACTCCACCACTTTTCACGTGTGTGCTACGATTTCAATTAAGTATACCTCCAATTCTACAGGTTTAAAATGTGTTGGTTGTGCCTTTTTCTCTCTGGTTGCCATGGTGAATTGAGGTATACTGTGGTTGTGCACATGCTTAACTCAAGGTGAACCTACTTAGAGCTGATTAAACTAAATCATATCAGATGTTCTGGAACCAGAAACTCTAAGCTTCTAACCTGAGTTAGTTCAGGACTAAATTCAGAGTTTGTTGAACCTCCGACCTGGATTACCCCCCGAAGCTCATCTCACAATCAAAAACTCCATAAAACCCTGGTCTCATCCACCAGATAGAGCCAGATAACTCCATCTCCATATGGTAACGCATCCTTGTTTTTCCCCTGTTGGCCGTCCTAGTCGTAACGTAGGTTTCCCAGTACTTACCTGCCAGATTCATTGCGTGTCTCGTTGCTTCCTGCTTCATCTGCACTCTTTTTATTCAAGCTCACAACTCTGCTCCAGTTTCCACCACCATCATTGTCTCCATTCATCTGCTTGCCTCCACCACCCACACCTGTTATTATTGTTACTCTTGTAAATGAACTCTGCTTTGGGGTCCATCAGCCACAAAACCTGTGCGGATCTGTCCTAGATGGATAGATAGATAGATAGATAGATAGATAGATAGATAGATAGATAGATTGGACACCCTAACCCTGGTCATGGATACAGGTACTGTAAGTAATGTTGACTGTTGGAGGGAAACAGGAAACAAAGTGTGTTTCTGGTGTTACAGTGCAATAATTTATTGACCCATCCGTTCACCACTGCTGCTGCACTGCTCTGAGACCACAGGAGTATTTCCAGTGGTCATATTATGTATCTTCATAGTTTGGTTGACTGGTTATTGTCATTTCTGTGTGCTCACCTGTGAGGTACTGAATTACTCTGAAGGTCTTGGCCGCTGTGTTGCCATGGAGAGTGTGGCAGGCAATGACTGATGACCAGGAGGTAGACCTGACTGTGCTCACCAGCAGGTGCAAGGCATCATGGAAGTCCCCTGGGGAATGGCACAGCAAACCCAAACCTGAACATCTGTCTGCAAGAATGGTACGTGTGTGTGTGTGTGTGTGTGTGTGTGTGTTTGGCAGGGTGGCTCTTGATGATGGTATGTGTTTGGCAAGGTGGCTCAGCAACAATCAGGTAAAATGCCCCATTATGAGCATTCCTTCGTCCTTAGTTTTTTTTACCCAGTCACAGACGTTAGCACATTGTGGTTCAGCGTGGATAAATTTAGCATAAGACTCAACAACCATTGTAGACCCATTGTTATTGGAAAGTCTGTAGAGTGACTGCACAGTGATGCATCCACTGTGGGAAGCAAATTGCTGGCATTAAAGCAAAGCACACTGTGGCCTACAGTTCATGCAGCAAATCATCCTAAAACCTTCTGTTCAGTGGACAAAATTGCCGTTACGTGCTTAATTGCTCTCAGGGTCATGTGGGCTGGAACCTATCAGAGCACAGATTAGACGATTAGAAGATGAACCATGCTGGGCAGGATGCAGGTTCACCAAAGGATAACACTGATCTGTACTGCAGAGTCTCCAGCCCACCTGAAACTCACATCAACGAACCTAAATTAGTGCAGTTCTGCTAACCATTGTGCTGTTGTGAACTGGGCCTTACTATGATAAACAAGATGCTGGAAATATCTCAAACTCTGGGCTGTGCCAGTGAGATGCATAGACATAACTCACAGACATTAGCACATACTGATAAACTATTGTTGTGAATACATATGCAGTCTGTTAAGTGACAGACATGAGGAACAGAGCCCTGTGCTCACTGTTCCAGCTGCCGGAGGAGGAGGCCCAGAAAGAGGAGGAACGTTCTCAGGCAAATTGTTTTTTGAGACTTTTTGAGGAAGTTGGTCAAACTGAGTTGGAATAATCCTTTGTTTCCATCATCTATAGAGCCTTAATGCTTTTATTCATTACACAGCTCTTTTAACCATGTGGTACATTTCATTTATTTGCAATCTGTTGCAGTTTGTTGTTGTTAGTGCAGTTAAATACTAAACAAATTAAATTATTATTAATTTAATTTTATCATTATTTAATTCAAGTCTATGCAATTTATTTGAGCAGCTTGTTGTACTCACAACACAATGACATACAATCTATCTGGTCGTGTAGTCATCTATCAGCATTCAAGAATTCAAAGTGCTTCTCATATAAACAGTAAGGAAATGTGCACAATGAAATATTTCCTTTGCTATCCACAATGAATGCAGAGCAATAAAGTTTAAAAATGAAAAAAGAAAGATGAAAAGATAAAAAAATAGATAAATAAATGTGGTTTAAGACAAATAAAGCAGCAATGTGATAAAAAGACAATATATACAGTAACAAAAGAACAGGCTGGACAGAGAGGTAGTGCAATATGCAATATTGGGCATGTGCAATTGAGTTAATATGTGAAATATTTGAGCAAAAATAGTATCATGGAGGGGCGGCACGGTGGTGTAGTGGTTAGCACTGTCGCCTCACAGCAAGAAGGTACCGAGTTCGACTCCTAGCCCGGGGCCTTTCTGTGTGGAGTTTGCATGTTCTCCCCGTGTCTGCGTGGGTTCTCTCCGGGTACTCCGGCTTCCTCCCACCATCCAAAAACATGTATGGGGATTAGGTTAATTGATTAATTTAAATTGACCGTAGGTGTGAATGTGAGTGTGAATGGTTGTCTGTCTCTATGTGTCCTGTGATGAACTGGAGACTTGTCCAGGGTGTACCCTGCCTTTCACCCTAAGACAGCTGGGATAGACTCCAGCCCCCCCACGACCCTATGAGGATAAGCGGTAGAAAATAGATGGATGGATAATATCATGGACTTCTGATAAGTGGTTTTGTTGCTTAAACTTAGCAGCTGCTGTGTAAAAATGCAGCATGAAAAGGTTAAAATGTGTGTTAAAATGTGTTTATTTATGGGCCAGCTTGTGCTGCATTGTGTTTATAGCAGAGTAGTGGTGTTCAGCTATGTGGTCAAATCACAGATACACCTGTGCATGATGCAGCATCCTGCTCAACCTCATGTTTGCAATGCAAACTGTCTCCAATTGACACTTCACTTCACTACAGTAGCATATCCATGCTTTAGCGCTGCCTGGCTCAGCACCAGTAACAAAAGCGAAGCATTGCAATGTTTAAGTCACACAACAGTTCCTGTGCAGTTGAGTTTGCAGTCTGTGTGTTTTTCCTGCATGAGACTGTAATTTAATTGTGGCATTTTATTATGAAAACAACACAGTTTTGTACAGCAGAGAGGAAAAAGACTGCTGATGGTTAAGGACAAAGTGAGCTTTGTTGGACCCTGAGCTCTGGAAAACACTCTAAATGTTATTATCAGTTCATTAGTCAGTATCTCCACATATCAAAAACAGGGCTGTAAAGTCAATGGGTGAGAGCAGGAGCAACACTGTGTTCACCCCACATATTTAAATCTGTAGTTGAACTCCTTGCTTTTCTCTGACCGTGATGTTGGAGGTCTGAAACCAACAATACAAGTCTATGTTACAGAAGTGGGGCTAACAGAAAGGAAATGCTGTCGACAGGACGGCATAAAGCGGGCTTTGTTGAGAAACACAGACTACAGGGTGCGAGGTTCAGATGAGCAGATAAAACCATCTGTTGGGTGGGCTGAGGTTTCCCCTTCAAAAGCACAGCCATTTCACGTTACTGTTCGAGGTGCAGCAGGTTTACGGTTCAATGCAGGTTCTCCAGAGGTTCAAATGAAGCCAAACAAATGGCTGACAGCTTCCTGCCAGTGCATGCATGTGTTTGTGTGTGTGAGAGAGATCCTATTCAAATAGATGTAAGAGGGTTATTAATGAAGAGGAAGAAATATAAGAACTGGAATCAGTCTTAGGGCACTCTTTGTGCATGATCTGTGAAAACGGTGGGAGTAGATGCACCTGAGGAAAAACTGGAGGAAGAATGACAAGAAGAAGTATGCAGGATTATAATGAGACAGAAGAGGGAGACACCTGAGACGATGACTCACGATACACACTGAGGCGATGAGCTTTTGTTTTAGAAGATGCTTCCAAAATCAACAGTCGAGCTGCAGTGTGAAATAGAAAGTCAGTGAAACAGTTGCTGCTTAAGTTAAGTATTAAACACCAAAAGCACAGCCTTCAGGAGCATCAGGACTGGAGGAGGATCAAACCTTCCAATTAATAAACAACCTGCTGTACAGAGTCAGAGTCAGACACTCTTTTGAATCTGTCAAAGCTGACTAAAATACACAAAGTGTGTGTGTGTGTGTGTGTGTGTGTCAGTCATAACTAAATCAGCATTAAAATTTAAGAGTATTTAGATTAGATGCTGATGGACAGGTTGGCTCCTCGTATGACAGTGTGTGGGTTGATGTATGTGTGTGAATGGGTGAATGCTGACATGTAGTATGAAGGACTTTTTAGTGGAGGGTAAGGAAGCCACGATTTCAACTCCATTTATCATGCGCATACTTTCCTATTATTTTTCCAGTGTGATCACACAGAAATACGTGAAATAACCACAAAAGTTTTGGTAACAAAACTAA
This sequence comes from Synanceia verrucosa, assembly GCA_029721515.1. NCBI lineage: Eukaryota > Metazoa > Chordata > Actinopteri > Perciformes > Synanceiidae > Synanceia > Synanceia verrucosa. Next base: position 24,965,291 of record CM056552.1, on the reverse strand, counting down.
GATCATGGTTTGGGTTTGTGACATAACTTCTTATGTTGTAATTTAAAGGTGCAGTATGCAGGATGTGGTGAGTTTGCAGCTTGCATCCATCTAACACCTAATTACCACTGAATGTGGAACAACGCCAACATCCATCACTGTTGATCATCCGCCATCCATCAATACTCACCAGATCAGTTCCACTACATTAGGTAGAGGACTAGCGAGATCATAGATAATATTATTTTATTATAATATTATTCTGGACCTCCACAATCAGCATCTTCTCATCCATGATGTTAAAACAGTTAATCTAAACATCTAAACAAACTTTCACCTGGTCTCTTCCTGCCGCTTATACGATCCACCGCAAACACAGATTATTTCTGTTCAGTGGAAATTGTCACATTGATTTGAATGGAAAGTGGGTTCAACAAAATGTCAGCGTTGTTCCAGATTCAGTGGAAATTAGGGGTTACACTCCTGTGGCCACAAGAAAATGCACAAGGTCTTACCTAGAGCCAGTGTTTGGTTTGTCCATTTTGGGCTACCGTAGCAACAACTGAGCGTAGAGAGAACCTGCTCCCTCTTATTTTCATGTGATTATATGCAAAACAAAACACAGTACCAATGTTATACTAGTGCCTGTGTGTGTTCATAGCTGGATGTGTAATTTCTCTCCTTTCCTTGTCTCCTTGTTTTTTTAAAACATTTGAGGCCATAAATCAGATAATCTCACTATAAATAACAGATAAGTTTGGGTTGGTTCACAGGAGAAAAGTCGGTGGATTTATACTCACACAAAGTCATTCAACTAACAGGAAAAGCTGTTTTTCTTCTGTGACTTTTGAAAAGCTTTTCCCACAATCCACCACCTTTCCTGATGTTTCCTTAAGCCAGAGTTCATTCAGTCGAAACATCATTCACTCACATCTGAGTTATTGTTGCTCGATTGGTTCTGCTTCATACATGCGGTATATATGGCCCCATTTACAGATGGGGTCTGTGTGGACGGTGATGGAGCCATGACTGCAGACCCTCAGTTGCTCTCAGTAGTTTCCGTTACAGCCTGCTCGTGTTGAACTTTTAGCCTTTAGCTCCTTCCTGACATTAAGAGGTTTTTAAAGCCATTTCAGTGCCAGAAAAAGAAGTGCTGCACTGTACAAATCGTCGAAAAGTCGAGGACGTTCATCAATATTTCGTTGACTGAGCTGAACTGTGAGGCTCGGGGGCCAGTAGTCACATTTATGCAGGAAGTGACATAATTGTGTACATGGACTTGGAGCAGTCGTTCAGCCGGTAACGGGAGGGCATTGTTGAAAATGGCTTGACTCTATATTTACCCACTGGTCTTAGGTTTCACGCAAGGGCCACATGCAATAAAATTTAACAAAGCATACCTGTATTCTGTTCAAGTCCCAATATGAGCGGCACTGGAGTTCATTTGACAGCTGATACTGCTGCAAACGCTCCCAGAGGAAGTGATTTTGTTTCTTTTTGTTGCTTTCACTCCTCACTGAAATACAGGAAGTTATCATGTTGGTGCCACAGTGCTTCTCATGTTTAATATAGTTTCATGTGCGGGTACTAATGGTGATCCCCAGTGACATATTATGGAGGTGAAGGAGAATTTTGCACCTTTAAAATGATATGAATAAAATCAGCCAGTCCTTTGTTTTAAATCAAATCCATCCACAATACATGATGTAATGAGTGATCTGTGTACTGGAGAGAAGGGATGTCACGATTCCAGAAATTTCTCACCCAGAACAATATTTTACAAGATTACATTTGAACACATCATATTAACGTTAGAATTTACCTTACTCATGTTATTGAATAGAACTTCAACCTGATGTAAATGAATGGCACCTTGCAGTAACATAATGTTACCTGCTAGCTCCACTCAGGATTGTGGTCCTGCCAGTTTCATTAGTTTATAATCCAGCATTGTTAGGGAAAACACAAGGGTGCATCAGGATGGATGCATTGATACTGAGTTTACTGAGTCCCAAACCAGATAGTTACCTCCAGGTCTGAAATATGAAACCAGTAAGAAAGTGCATTAAACTTTCATTTGCATTCTGAGAAATGAGAATGAGAAAATGGTCCTACTTCTTTCTTGATTTATTCCCTCAGTAAACATTGTAAACATGAGTTTATGGTCTCAGTCTCTAGTTTTTAGTCTTCTTCAGTACAGAATGATGTTCATTTAGTAAATTATGTCTCATTTAGAGTCAAACAGACCATAAAGCAGGGGATGATTTCAGGCGGGGCTGCCTGATGTTTGACAGGTCGTTACCTTAGAATTGTCTCTTTTTTGTCTTAAACTTTAATTTTTCACTGTGTGTTTTCAGTTTATAAAAGTTAGTTATAACATTCTGGTCACCTAAAAATACTTCTTCAGTATTCAGTTATACTTGCCTCCACTCTCTCGCGTCACTTGGATGGAAAAAAAAAAAAAAAAAAAGATACCACAATAATTGTCAGAACGTAAAACTCAAGGCTTCAAAACAGAAGTCCATCCAGCAATGGGTGGCGTCATGGTGACTCTTATGTACAGTCTCACTCACATTATCTGTCGTCAGTGGGACGACAGGAAGTCCTGAGGATAACATTTAGAAACAAAAGCAGAGAAAAAAGACGTCCCTACTGGAGATTATTGGAGATCTTTACACACACCTTGAGGCACTGTATGCTGCATCATTCTTACTGCTGTTGGGGGAAGAGGGGACAGAGTTGATGTTCAGATTGTAAAGCTCCTTTGATTTGTTATAATGTGCTACATAAATAAAATATACTCAATTTTAGTTGACTGTAAAACACAATGAATCCACACAATGTCTTTAAATAACTTCATGTACACTCTGTTTTCTCGTAGCTCAAAGCTTCAGTTTGAAGCATTGTTTTAGACACCCAAAGGCTTTTAGTGTTGCACAGATTTTTGCTCTGTGCTTTTTTATGGAACTGAAGGTTTCTTTAAAAAATGGAACAATGACTAAAGAAGATGCATACAATACGGTTGAAAAAAAAAGCTGGAAAACATTATTATGATATTATATTATCAGGAAATGGTCACATTTGAGCTGAGAGAGACAAAGGAGCTGTGGTTCAGTTACACAAACCAGAGATGGAATCCCTTAACGAGGCTAAAGGTCAGCTAACGAAGAGTGCATGTGGGTAGATGTAACCAGAGCACTGGGTTTCATTTCTTAATCAGTGTTTCGTGTTACGCAACAAGGAGAGAATAGAGCGTGGAAATAAAAAGTGCCATCCAGAGGCGTCTTTGTGCGCCTATGAATGTGTGAGTATTTATGTTGAATCTAATGTCTCGACTTATGAGCGCTGAACAGGCTTCATGCAAGAGCAGCTCCTACAAACAGATTCATTCTGACATGCCACGTATGAGTGACTTAAGAAAATGTGGCATTTCTCCAATTTTCTAGTTCAATTTCTTGTTTAAGGTTTCTTATTCAATATTCCAACAGTTTTTTTTTTGTTGGGTACGAATAGGATCAAAGTGGACCTGCCAGACAAGTCAGGAAAAATAGTCTTTCTCTGAAAAAAATATGTTGTGAGACATAACAATCTGCTAGGAATGTTTTTCACAGAAAAGAAGTTCAGTTATGTCACCAGAAATTCTTCATAATACTTCTACTCCATCTGCCTCATTTAAAAAAAGACCCAGAATACAGACCTCCTCAAAGTCAACAGAGTAAACTGTAAATGGGCCTCTTTGTGTTTTTAGCTGTAATGTTTGTTTATGCCCCAACAACAGAATGACAATGTATAGGTCTGTATGAATTAATGTAACAAAACTTTTGTAAAAGCCACACTTAGGTTTAGGTAACAAAACCACTGTGTTTAGATAAAAATATCATGTGATATACATTACAGTCCATACAGACTACAAGTGTAAGAATTGCACCTCAACAGCAAGAATGTTGTTCTAATTGCAAAAAAGGTTTGAAAATTATTGTCACAAAGAGTCTAGTTCAACTGGGCTGCAGATTTCAGAGCTCAGAGAAACTTACACTGATCAGCTATAACATCATGACTACTGATAGATGAAGTGAATAACACTGATCATCTCTTCATCATGGCTCCTGGATATATAAGATCAAATGAACATTTAGTCCTCAGAGTTGATGTTAGAAGCAGGAAAAATGTTCCAGCATCAGGATTTTTCAGGAGTTTGACATCAAGAATCAAACAGTGATGTCTAGAGGACTGGATCAGATCATCTCCAGAACTGCAGCTCTGGTGGTCTGTTCCTGGTCTGCAGTGGTCAGGATCTATCAAAAGTGGTCCAAGGAAGGACCAGTGGTGAACCAGAGACAGGGTCATGAGAGGACAAGGATCAGTGATGCAGGTGTGGAGTGAAGGCTGGTCCTGGTGGTCTGATCCAACAGAGCAGAGAAGTTAATGCTGCTGAACATAGAAAGGAGTCACATAGCACAGAATAAACCTTCAGGGGTCAGAGGTCAGGGACCAACACAATATGAAGCAGGTGGTCATAATTTTATGCCTGATTGGTGTATTTCACATTCTGCCCAACATTAAAAATCTAATTTCTTAGAGGAGAGGGATATTAAAAATGAAATATGTTACCAAAATGAACTTGAACTTAAGTCAGTGACTCAAAATCAAAATCAATATTCTGTTGACCAAATGTGTGGTCAAGCAAGTTCCAGCAAGTCTGGAACACTCGTATGAGAAAACCTCAGGCATAAAAGTTTTTTGGCAGAAATATGAATATGCTCAAGGATGGAAAGAGGAAGATTCATTAGGTTTTTGAGGTTACTATGTGTATATAAAGGTGTGCAGCTGGGGAGCAGTCTAATCCTGGCCTGTATATAGAAACCTCAGGATATTGGACACGGCCTTTTGATCTGTCTGCACACTTCAGCGCTCTGCTTAAACAAGGAAAAAGTCTGAAATAAATTGTGGTGAGGGGCAGGACTGTGACACGGGGGCCCACACTGCAGATGGCTGGAGATGCCTGAATATACAGTCAAAGTGAAAATTATAGATGGGATCATCCACCTTAAAATAAGACGAGAGTCCCGATCCGGTGACTCAGCAGGTTATGGCGCATGTCGTGCACGTCAGCAGTCTGAGCTGCATTTCACACCCTCATCGGGATTTTATCAGCTTTTACATTTTGGGAAACACGGTAATTTGTTTTCTCGATTACGGTTAAATGAGAAGATGTTTAGCTTAAGTATAAAGATAAGAAGCTGCTTAACACGTCATATGTTGTGTTCAGGTAGGAATCACAAAATCGGGAACACCAAAATGCTCTAATGATCCCTCAAAAAACATATAAATACAGACAGACAGACCTGTGGACACATATAGTGACCTTAAACGTAACACACACACATACACACATATACACCTTCCATATCCTCCAGTTTCTCATAATATTTGCAGGCCACCCTGCGGTGATATTTATTTTGCCATTTCTGAGGTTTTATTGTGTTTATTGTAGCGCGCCAGCTCCTTGTGGTTTAACGTTGGAGTAACAATGTTTAGGATGAAGCTAAGAGTGGGAGAGAGGCGTTCACTTGTCCAGAGCTGGCTCTGTGTGGGCGTGCACAGTCTGTGTTTGCGTATCTAATTGTGCATCGAGGGTGTCCAAGTTGGCTGCTGTGCAGAACTGCATTCACGGGATACTTGACAGAAAAAGCAGTTTGACTTTGAGTGATTCTTACAAACTAAATGTAAATAAGCAGATGAAGCTGCAGATGTGCAGAGAACAGTGCTGTATATTATATTAATGCAAGCTTGCAGAAAACAAAACAGTTCCATATTTTGAAGCTTGTCATTGCACTCCTAACTTTTTTTATTTGAAAAACATATCATCCACATTTCAATCCTCTCATGTGCAATCTTTCAAATATTATAAATATCAGCATGTCAGAAACACATGTCGATATCTGCTTATTACATGCATACAGTCTTTCTGTCTTCACAGGAAACTACTCGCTTAGGTTTAAGAAAAGACTGTGGCTTGGTTTAAAACAAGCATTTGTCATACTATGCTCTATATACTTTGGTGAGTCAATCAAGTCAAAGTTTATTTCTAAAGCACTTTTTAACAACCTTGGTTGACCAAAGTGCTGTACAGAGCAAAATATCATCATACATACACCTAAAAATAAAACAATAATGGAATAAAATTAACACAATATTGAAAGACAAATAAATAAATAAAAATTATATAAAAAAAATAAAACAATAAAAGAAGAGTAAAAGAGAAGATAGGGAATAGAACATAAAGGATAAAACCTAGATTACTCGTTTAGCTGGGACTGAACATCAGAGGACAAAAGATGGTTTTTGGCAGTATTTTAAAGTGTCAGTGGACTGTGCACTGTATACTATACTATACTCTTTAAACTGGCCAGTGATTACACACAGTATATATATAATTATTTCATGGGATATATATGAGCTGCAGTCCATTATTATAAGAGAATATCAATGAGCCACACGTCACACCCCTTTTTATAGCATCAAATATGTAATTACTACCAAAATTGTCAGAAAAGTTCTCACCTAAACATGCATCAGTGTGGTAAAAAAAATAATCAAAATGACAGAAAACATCTTTGGGAAAACATACTTGACGTGAACTTTGACTTTTTAAGTTTAGAATGAGATGTTTTGGCTTCACTTTAGGAGAACTGTCATGGCATCCATCTTTATAACACACTCCTAAAACTCACTGAAGCACCAAATGAAGATTTATCCACTGCTGAAACTAGTCCCCAACAAATGCACCATTTCCTTCAGCGTCTTTCCTAACCGAAAACAACACTGACCTATGGATCACTGAGTGTTTCTAAAATATAGACATCTGTGACATTTTTTGGTCTTCAGTATGAACTGGCTTTGAGCTGAAGAATAACATCAGCCTTTTCTTTTAATGTTATTGAGAGCGTCGGTGCTCATTGCTAAACAGACTGCTTTAAATTCAAGGCAGAAAAAAGGATGTTAAAAGTGTGAAAAGACACCAGATGGACTGAATGGAGAGGAGTCAGACAGTGTGATGGGTGAAATGAAGAAGTCATGCAAAATGTTGGTGCATCACATCCGGTGTGGACAACACTTGAGAGTGTGTTTCTTCATATGCATTCATGTGTGTATGTCAGAGTGTGTGTCTGCACTGTTTCTGCAGGTGCTAGCCATATTGAGAAAGAGGAGACAAAAGACGAAGTCGAGGCGACAGGTACTTGGCAGCTCACAGCCAGAGTAATGCTGCTTAAATAGCTTCTCTCCCACGTGCATGGACACACTTACTAGAGCCAGACAACACAGTGAGACACACAAACATTTCTTAGTGCATATGTAAAGTAGATGTGTGAAGACATACAAAAAAACACATATGCAAGCACACACACACACACACACACACACACACACACACACAGAGCAGTGTGGATGCAAATAGGAGGAAACAGACAAATTATCTGTCTCTCCTGGAATGCCTTGATGGAGAGGAGCGACGGCCAAATGCTGCGACTGGAGACTGTTAAAGAATTCATACCACCCGTGTTTTCTCTCTGCCCTCGTTTTCGAGGAGGGGGCTCTACATGCTAACACGCCGAATGAAAACAGTGTGTGTGTGTGTGTGTGTGTGTGTGTTTCTGCCTTATGTCCACATTGGGGTCACACAAAGGGTTAGGGTTAGGATTCAGGGGTTAGTTGTTGTACTTAGGCTTAGGGTAAGTTTTTAGGAAATCCAAGTTTACTCCCAAAGGGGGGTTAAAAAATGCCTAAATTCCCCAAAAGTGACTTAAGTAAACATGTGTGTGTGTTCGTGCGAACACACACACACACACACACACACACACACACACACACACGCACGCACGCACGCACACGCACGCACACACGCACGCACACACGCACACACACGCACACACACACACACACACTTGATGTGATGAGGCTCTGGGCTCCTATTTCTCTATATGCTGACTATGATAAATAGACCGGTCAGCAGAATGTAACAGACAGACACCGGCAGTGAAGAGGCACAAGTAATTATCTGTAACGTTTTCATATAAATGAAATGTCTCCTTAGTCACTCCATGTTTCCGAAATGAATGTTGATTTTTCAGCCCACTGACTGATTAACAGCTTGTGATGTGCAGAGACACCACAGCAGGAAGAGTCGAGCACTAAAGCTGTCACCACCACCGGTGCATGGATCAGTTAGTTCTGACCCGTTCCACGTAAGATTACAAGCCGTTTATTGAAAATACTAAACCAAAAGGAAAGTGATTATGTTTCCTTACGTCGCAATGTGCTGCTTCATGTCTGACTGTCCTGAATTGTTTTCATATTTGAACAGTTAACAGTCTTTGTGCATCATCCATTTCTGTTCATCTGTCTGTCTGTCTTCACACCCCAATAATAAGGACAATATATGATAAAACGTTTCACTTTTCTTCATCTCTGATATGGCACATCAAGAAAAATCTTTTTCCAGACCTGTCTGTGTAAGAAAGCCAGAGTGAGATGAAAAGCCTGATACCTCTCTGTACGTTCAATATGATGCTGCAGTGAGCGACTGGTTAGTGAAGCTTAGCATAAAGATTAAAAACAAGGGGGAGAACACTAGCCTGATCCTGCCCATACTTCCTGTGACGCTTCACAAAATTTCACGACCAAGTCAGTCTGGCCAAGCTGCCGTTCTCTTTGATTTCAGATTCACCTAGGAATGGGGACCAATGAAAATTGAGCATTTCCAACGGCTCACATACGTCAATAGGAAAAAGTTGTCTGATTGGTTGAAGCTTCGTCCAGTAGCACACAGAGGCATTTGATAGACGCGGGTTAAGCCCGCCCTCTGAAAACTCTGTTAACAAGGCAGCTTGGTCAGACTACGCTCACAGAGCTCAGTTTGAAGTGTTTCACCACATTAAGTACATCTTAGAGAGAATGACTGATCACTTTGCATGGAATGCTGCATGCAATGTTTTTATCACTCTTTTGTCCAAATCTGTGATCGTTTCTAATGAACTCATCCAAACCCGTTCATGCAGCCAAATCTGATAATTCTGTAAATAGAGACAATTCATAATTTCAGGTGATTGTGTAATAATAACAATATACATATTTGTGAATATTATATTACATTTCTGCCAGTAAATTCCACAAACTGTTCTTTTAAAAGAAAGCTTTTAGCTTTTTCATTTTTGTCTACATTTTGGCAAATCTGCATCTGTTCTCACTGACAAGAATCAGCTGGATCACTGTGATACTGAAGAAACTGTCTGAATCTGGTGATTATTACTATAGCTTTTTATTTTTCTCAACAGATTTCTCCTGCGTGGATGCTGGAGTGAAACCATTATAAAGAGGTCAGCTAATTGTTTCTGATAACAGTGTTTAGATTCGGTCAAGTCATGACTGGTCTGTGAGGAGGACGAGAGGCAAATATTTGGATACACTTTGAATATGTTGAGAGCACATTATCTGTTTGTATCCATAGAAAAATGACTGCTTATCATTTTGAGCTAAAAGCAGAGGTGTGTGTTGAGACAACCTCCATGGGAGCTTCATTTTTTATTGTTTTTTTTTCACCCATTCATATATAACGTCCGGGTATCAGATGTTCATGATCTGCTTCCTCTAACCTCTAAAGCGTTACCTATTTCCTGTACTTGCTTCAGGTTACATTCTCACTTTTCTTAAGTGATACTGGCAGCTGCAGACTCATATTTTCAGGCAAATATGATGATGCAGAAGTTTTCTTTAACAGATGTGCCACACACTTTGAATAAAGTGCTGACAATGTGGTTAAAGTGTAAATGTGTTTTGTGTCTACTTGAACCTCAAAGCTCAACCCGTTCCCGTTCAGTTGCTACTCTCAAAAAATAATCACTTTCACACGGTTTTATACATGAATATAGTGTGTAATAGCACTTGTAGATATACTGTATGTCTCTTGACTAAAACTAAAGCTTTGTTTTGTCTCCAAAAATAAAAAATGCTGTTTGTCTTTGCGGGTCTGTTCCTCCAGTAGAACACTACCTTCTCTATGTTATGACAAACAGTCATATCACAATATTCATCTTTTTCCTTGACATTTTTTGGAAAAGTGAAGAATTAGTTTATCTGAGTTGAGCCAAAGCGCACAGGTGGTCAAAATGGTGGTTAAAAAAAAAAAAAAAATGGGACTTCTGGCAACTGGAGCTTCATATGAGGGGAGTTGTGCTGATTGATGAACTATGATATCTCTTCTTTTCAACACCTGGTAATGATAACGGAGAGAGGCTGTGTGTGTGTGTGTGTGTGTGTGTGTGTGTGTGTTTGTATCCAGTATCTATCAGACTCTCTGTGTGGCCATGAAAGCATGTCTGAGAGGGTGAGAGTGAAGAAGACAGAGATGAGAAACGTCATCCTGCAGTGTCAGTGAGTACAGCCACAGCACTGCTAGCAGGCTACAGACTGCAGTCTGTTGTCGGCTTCATTATCCAGATAACAGAAAGCTGCACTACATGAAACTAGTGAGCACAGTCAAGTTAGAGTGGCTTAGACTAAACCTGTCTCAGTGTGTACATGATCTAAGTATAAAGTCTGGAGTGGCTCCATAGACAGTGAATGGGAGGCTGATATTGTGGACCTACACAAGGTTCCCACGGTTCCTTAAAAAGTCTTAAAATGTCAGGTAATTAACGTCTTAAAGGTCTTGTTTTAAATTTACTGTAAATTTGCTGTAGGTATTAAATTTTCAGATGGTGCGTTCAATGCCAATAGGAAATAGTGGGATGACTTTGATTTATATCATTGTTGCAATTGTTAAAGGGGTGAAAAAAATTTAAATTATATTGAAAAATTAATATTGGAGATAAATCAGTTATCAGATTTTTTTTTTCCCTGCAAAATATTGATATCAGCATCAGATTCAAAAATTCCATATTGGCCAGGCCCTACAATGAATTGAGTATTTCTTACCAACACTGTTATGACATTATTGGGTCTTAAATTATATTTGTTGAGGTCTTTAAAAGGTCTTAAAAAGTATTACATTTTATTTTTTTTAAACTGATTATGAAACAGCTCACATCATCACAAGTTTGAGTTTTTCAAGCTAGAGCTGTTCATGTTTACTGATATTTTTGAACTGTCTTTGGACAATAGGAACATGGTTGAATTTTGAAAATAGGTGTAGTTTCGCTCCAGGACACTTCTGGCATACGAGTTTTAGACAACATTAAAGTTTGAGGACACTTAAAAATGGGACTAATCTAACATCTCAGTGCTGGAGAAGAAAGTCAAACCAGAAAGACGAGGAAAAAGATTCAGGATGCAGCTGTTGACACTGCTGTGGAAACAAGTCTCTTCCTCAGAGGTAACAACATACTGTGGCGTGCTTCTGCTCTTACACTCAACAAGTGAATCGAAGTGAATGGACCTACTGTATCTTAACACGAAACATGTACCCCTCAATCAAATGCTTTCCAGGCTGGGGTTTTTCGCTGAAAAGAGAGCTATGTTTTCACAGCAGAACAGAAATTGTGGCTTTTTTTGAGTGATTCCTGGAGGAGGAGGGTGAAGCAGCAGCAGCAGCAAAGCACTACCTCACATTAAAAAAAAGCAGGAGGTTAAAATGTACTCAGCTGCTCCACTGCCAAAGCTCAGAGATGTTGAACTCTGAGGAAAAATACCCCCCTTCTGAGCTGTGCATTTAGACTGTAACCTGGTCTGTGTGTTTAAAAAATCCACCCTGCTCAAGAGCACACACCCACACTAAACAAATCTTACTAAAAATCACATTTTTATGAAAAGTAAATGCACGTACAAGTGTGCAGATAATATGCAAATAAAAAAACATTACACATGCACACAGATACACTCCCACATGCATGCAGGGAAAGACATACACAGCTGTGAACGTAGGTGTCAGATAAAACGGCTCTGTTTTACTTTGAGCGGATTTTGGCGCAGCCACTTGATAAAATTCCTCCCTAACATCTGTCAAGGAAAACCACAACCGCATTTACTAAAATGTTAAACACCGGTCAGCGCAGCCAAGCCAGATCTGATAGCAATGAAAACCCAGCGAAAGAGGTTTGGGAGGAGATGTGGTGAAAGACACTGCAGCGCAGAAGGTCGCAGGGTCGATGGACATGTTTGATGGGATTAGAGTTACTATAAGATTACAACACCGCTAATTATCTGCCAACCTGCTGCATTTAATTCAATCAAAAGGAATTAAACATCTATGTATGACTTTGAATTCATCTTTCATCTGAAAACATTATGATTTTAAGGAATAATGGCATTTTATAACATGACTGTTTTCATATCAGTCTTTCTTATCTCAACCCAGTCTTCCCAGTTTTTGGTTGGTGTGGTGGAGAGGAGGACATGTTCCTCAGAATCCATTACCTCCACCTTGATGCTTCTCTTCATCCCCTTGGACACTTTCTTGCCACACAATTTCATATGTGCTAACTGTTGTTATATGGAGTGTCTATGTGTGTTTTTTATTGCTGTTGCTCTGTAAAAATGACATCTATCAATAGTCTGTCCATCCTGGAAGAGGGATCCCTCCTCTGTTGCTCTCTCTGAGGTTTCTGCCATTTATTTTTCCCTGTTAAAATTTTTGGGGGGAATTTTTCCTCAGTCAATGTGAGGGCTGTTTATAAAGGATAGAGGGTGTTGTAACCTGTAAAGACTGTAAAGCCATCTGAGCCAAATTTGTGTCACATGAATGACACTGAAATTTGCATTTCTTAGGCAATAGCAACACTGATGCTGTTTTTTGCGTGTCCTATCACATACTGTACAGTACATACTGTATACACTAGGGCTGTCAAAGTTAGTTAATTTGCATGAAGGTAACTCTACTTGGACAAACTGCCCAAAATGCATTGCCAGAGCCGTGCTAATTTTTACAGCCCTATATAGATATTTATAAGCTGCTAAAATCAGAGTGACACCACATTAGTTCTACGTTACAAATTAATTAATACTTTAATGATGCTCTTTGGAGGATTATTTGTTTGCTGAATTACAGGAGAAGCTTGGACAGATTCAGAAAAGATGTTTAATCTAATTTTATCTGCATGTTTGATTGTTAGTTATGACTGTGTTGTTAGTTTCCTAGGTGTTTTTTGAATGGAGTTCTGCTTCATGACCTGCAAGCACGTCTCTGGCAACATATTTCAGAAAGTATTTTCGTCAGCCCTAATATATACATAATTTGTTTGTAACCCAGAGTGTTACATTAGTGATGTTTGTGACATGGTTTTGGTTGATTTGTTTTGTTTTTGTATTTCATGAATTGTTTGTCCAACGATGATGTTTTTCCTAAACCTTATTATGTGGATTTGTTGCCTAAATCGAACTGTGGATTAAAAAAAAGAGTCAGCTGGACTGACTGGACACACAAGTCCAAACAAACTGTGCAGTCTCATGTAGCCCAGTTCAACTGCTCAACAGAAAGTCAGTCTGCTGCTGAATCTGTGCTTTGACACGAGACCCATTTCTACAGCATAGCCTTTAAGTAACTACTCTGTGTTTACCTTTAGCTTGGTTTATTACGTGTACGTGTCTGCATTTGCATGTGTATTTGAAAATCGGTGTGTGATGGAGGGTGTTCAGGTCTGCAGGTCTCAGTGGGAACACAAACCTTCTGGGTGTGTATGGTCCTCTCATGGGACACAAACACACACACACACACACACACACACAGACACACACACACAAATGCTTGTGCAAGCCTTCCCGAAACATCATTGTTAAATTCTGTAATAGGGACGACCATTAAAGTTGTGTTCAATGAAGTTAAGCCCTGTTAAACAAGCCTGCCTTTTCAGGGTTGAAGATGGAGTGCATATGTTTCTGATTACATCTGAGTGGGGAAACACAATAGCCCTCTTCAACCGGGTTCTTGATCCTGTTCACTTGGATTCGGCCTGACACTTTGCCACAATTCCCGGCCACAAACAGCGACAAGGGAAACCCGAAACCCGTAAACAATCTATGTTTCTGCTTTACTACAGATTTCTGGGCGAACCACAGAGTTCACTACAATGTAATCTGATTATAGGCTCTGTAGGCTAAAGGCCGGGCGGAGATGGCCATGGCACTTGGCCAATAGAACTGCATTATGAAATAATCCATCAAATAATCCAGAGTCCACTCCCATACTGTCCATTTGAGAGAAAAAGTACTTTAAGTTGCTGCGTTCACATGAGAGCTTTATTTCCGAATAACACTAACTTAAATCTGAATAAAAATTAATTCTGCTTTAAAAAGACCATGTAAACACTTTATTCTAAATGAAAATGATTATTCGGAATTAAACTTAATTCCAAAGTAAGTAGGTGGTATTATTATTATTATTATTATTTTTATTATTATTATTATTATTATTATTATTATTATTATATATTTTTAAATTTAATTTTATTTTTAATTACCTTAATTCTCTTTCATGTAAACGTTTATTCTTCTTAAAGTTCATTCCGATCGTTCAGCGCATGCTCCTAAGAAGAAAAAGCGGAAGCAGCAGCAGAAGATTCAGTCCTTGCTTTTTACTTTCATCCACTGCTCTTTGGATTTACGAGTGGACACAGGAGTGGGCTGAAGAAGTCGTTTGTCTTCTTCCTCCCTTCTCTGACACCATCCTCTTCTACTCCTCAGCTGGTATATGTGAAGCGTGATAATATTCTCGAGCTGCTGCTTAAAGAGCAGGCATATTTGACATTAAACCAAAATGACAAAAGAGCTGGTAGCCAACTGGAGTGTGTTTTCTTCCGGTAGACAGTAATTACATAAGTGCGCCCACTGTCCAATCAGAGCCCTTCCGCCAGGCGTTGAGCGGCATTAAATAAAGGTGATTTAACGTGTTTTCCATGTAAAGCTCAATTCAGAATTATTATTTCCATGTAAACTCGAAGGAGAATATTTTAATTCCAAACTATTTAATTCCGAACAATTAATTCAGAATTAAAAAACATCATGTAAACGTGGCTATTGCCTCTGAAACTATCCAAACTATGACTTTAAGGTACAACTCTACTCTTTCTTGGATTCACACTGTTACTTCTTGTGATGTTTCTATTAGACTGCTGCTCTAATTAGATGGATTAACTTGTTCTGTGGCAGAGATCATTTGTTGTTGAGAGAGAGAGAGAGAGAGATTGAAAGAAATCGAGAGAGTGACTGTCCTCCCAAGAACGATGATAGCAACAGAGTTTAATCCAGTGGAGGTCTAGGTGGATGGATGGGTCACAAACAGTCAACATTACTTTCTTCTTACCAGGAACAAGTAACAGGTCCACATTTTAGAAAATATGTGTATTTGTTTTCTTGCAGAGAGATACGTAGATGAGAAGGTTCGATATCACTCACATCTGTCTGCACTAAATATGAAACTACAGCCAACAGCTAGCTTAGCTTAGCCACAGAAACAGGAAACAGAGGGAAACAGCCTGTCGCAAACAAAATCTACCTACCAGCATCTCAAACTAATATATTTTTTTTTTCGAGGGGATTTTGTGTCAGATTATTTCCAGGCCAGAAGAGGTGACTTCCTATGGTCATGCCAGGTAACCATGGCCTGAGTAAGACATATCTTTGGACAGAGCCAGGTTTTCTACAGTTTTTGGTCTTTTTCTAAAGCTAAGCTAACCAGCTGCTGTGCTAAAATGAGCTGCTTGACGTTCACATGAGATGAGAATGCATGAGAATGATACATGTATAATATAGATATTTCTACCTAAACCATGATCTTTCTCTGACCAAGCTTTGGTTTTTCAAACCTTAACTATAAGAAGAAGAAAACCCTTATATTACTTTTTTAAGAACCACATTTAACTTTGGTGGCTAGTTGTAATTTTACTGAATTGTCTCTTTAATTTATATCTATAAAACAAGGGCTGTCCTTGGGAAGGGATTTAAAAGGCATCAGTGCATAATGACCTTTACAGTAACAACTGTAAATGTAGATGTTGATAGAGCTAAGAATGTAAAACTGAAGACACGCTTATTTTCCTCCAACAGCAGTCATATTATACCCAACATGGGTTTAACTTCCAAGCCATTGTGTTTCTCTTTAAACAATCCCATTCCGTGATAGGAGGAAAAAACATACAAGAAAGCATACCATGAAGTCAATTTCCCAATTATGTTTCATTTCCTGTCGAGCCAGCACGCTTGTGCACCGCCATAAATCATAGGAAATATCAGTCACCATAAATCATACGTGGAGATTTAAATCAGCTGTTTGTATAATCCAGTGCCTGTATCTCAGATGGGCTAATGTGTGGAAATGTGTGATAATTAAAGCCAGGCGCTCTCTCTGTGGGGAATACTGTTTCCCAATATCCATTTAACAACACTCTACCTCAATACCTCCTCCAGCTGTGCTGCTCACAGGGCTGCAGTAGCACTGAGGACCACTTTCACTTGATAGTGACTTCAGGATTTTCTCTAACCACAACACTGAAAGCTCCTTGCAAGAATTTTTATGTTTTTTTCAGACCTAAAGACTAACCCTAACCCTAACCCTGTGTATAGTAGATGAAAACATGATACAGCCCATCTTGCAGGTGTTTGAAACTTTCTGTCTGTGAACAAAAACAACACTTTGGTCCAGATTTAAATATCTCAACAACTACTGTCATGTCATTCAGACATTCATGTTCCAGTCAGGCTAAATTACTTGTTATTTGAAATTTCCCTTCCTGAGGGATTAATAAAGGAGTTCTTCTTCTTCTTCTTCTAGATTCTTCTGCAGGATCCTCTTTATCTCTCTTATTATATATTTGATGGCAACCTGAGACTCAAGATTTCCTTTGTAAACACCTGCCCTCAGTAACTGTTGTGCATAAAATAAACTTGAATTTGATCTAGTTCCTTAATCAAGTCCAAATTTTATTTTGCCCAATACCTTGGTTCTGGACTGAATATGTGCAGAACTGTTAATTTCCATCAGCCTTAGCTGCACTTTGTGCTAATTATCAAATCTTAGCATGCTACAATGCTAAGCTTTGATAGTGAACATGGTGAACATTATGGCTGCTTATCATCAGCATGTTAGCAGTAGTTGTCATTTGCTGCCTTGCTGATATTTGTGTTTAGCTCAAAACACCACTGACTGTAAAATTCATTATACAAAAGCACAACTTATTACACATGAGGACTTGAGATGTACAAATAATATCATATTTCTAAAGTTATTTTAAAACATACCAAAAGTAGCAATATGTTTCTGTGGACACTCGTCCCAGGGTTTGGCCTCGAATTTTTTAAAGTGGGTCTCAGGCTGAGAACTGTGAGTAATTCTTATCTGTGACTGGCATTGGTTGTACGCAGCTAAATTTAGGTCTGTCAAGTCTGAGTGAATGGGTTCCTTCCCACATCTGAAAAGAATGAGCTGATTGTTAAACAACACACAAATCACAAGCACCATAAATCACCTCCTTCCAACAAACATTTTTCATTTGATACAAAGCTGTGATAAGCAAAATATGAATCTTCTAGAGAAGTTTTACATCTCTAGAAGTGCCCATGAAAACTGCTGCAGCACTATGACTTAAAATATGTAGATTTTATTAAGTGTTGTTAGGTGAGAAAGGAAGGGGAGGAATTTACCCCCAGCTGCAACAAGCATCTTCCAAATTCAACTTGTGTCCTGAGGAAAAATGAGCTGCTCCAGGCTTAAAATACAACCTGTCCTGTCTTCCTCAAAGGGTCTGCAGTTTGTAGTTTTTAATCCAAGTTTCCTGGTTTGGAGCTTGCGGCTGAATTCTTTAAAGTTGTTTAAGTCCAGTCCTGCTCAGCCTTTCCCCACCTTTGCCTTGTCAGTTCAGGTTTTGAGAGAGGGGATAATATCACTGGCATGCCTCAGCTTTGATTAAAGGAAATGCTTACATCACTCCGTCTCCAAGAGAAAAGCCATTTTCTCTGCGCAGATGGCTCCATCCAATGGTTGAGAGGCTTTACAAGAGGCAGGCAGACAGGTGTGTTCACTGTTGACTGTCTGAAACACAGACAGAGAAGTGTTGCTGCCCTTTTTATATTGTTACATAGCAACAGTAAAGCTGAGGTTGTCTGTACAGTTT
Source organism: Synanceia verrucosa (assembly GCA_029721515.1). Taxonomy (NCBI): domain Eukaryota; kingdom Metazoa; phylum Chordata; class Actinopteri; order Perciformes; family Synanceiidae; genus Synanceia; species Synanceia verrucosa. The sequence continues at coordinate 24,947,214 of CM056552.1, read as the reverse complement.
TCCAGATTCATGTCATTCTGTCCTGAAAACCTTTACTCGGCAAATAGTTTGACCTGTAGGTCAGGGTCCGAAAACCACTGTGAGGTGGCAAAATTACATTTATTTTTTTATTTGGTTTCTGAGTTGGAAAAGTTTTTAGCCTTGTATAATTCTTGTACTGATTATTATACTATTGTTTCACTAATTATAGACCTGCTGTGTCTTACCTTATTTCTCTTGCTGGTCTAAAGCTTTCTGATCACTTCTTCTGACCAATGAAATGACATGATTTGGTGAAAATCTTACTGTTTTGCAAGATTATTTGCAAAGACATGTAATGTCCTGCAGTGGTTTTACAGCAGACCACCGTGCTAATAGACAAAGAACTATAGAGTTCAAGCCTACAGGAAGTGGGCAGTGACTTGCCCTAGGTAATGATCACATTAACTGATATAGAAAACATAAATAATAAGAAATAATCTAAATTTGAAGTCCCAGATACAATGAGTTAACTCTCGTTAATGGCCAGAATTTGTTTCATTTCCATCACCTAGCTTCTTTGACCATTTTGTAATTTTCAGGCAGCAGTTTGTGAATCCAACCACCGAACCAAACACAGTCATCTGTGAGTTAGATTGTGATTTGGCATCTGAAAATCTTGTGAATTCCTTCTCCAGTTTAGTCTACAGAGTCTGAGGGGCAGAGGTTGAAAGTGATAGGAGTTTGGAGCTCAGTCAATTAGACATTTTTTATTGAAGAGTAGTTTATGCAACTTTCCCACATGTGGAGCAGGTCAGATTAGCACTTCATCACTGGCCTTTATTTATACATCAGAAATTCTTTACATGCTTCATACAAAAGTCTTGGATAAGGCACACAAATTACTCTTCATTGTGCATCTGAATGGCACAATGGCAGATAAGTGCTGGAAAAAGGGCATTTGTGAGTATAAATCACGAATGTTTCAATGTCACTTCTGTTACAAGTGTACTTTTACACCAATCAGAACCAGGTTACATATCAAGAGACAAAACAAAAGCAATACGAATAAGTCGCATATGATATCAGAACTTCGGCCGAAAAGTGTCTCTGGTTGTTTTTGGCTTCTCATGCATCTCACTCATCGCCATCAACATAACACAAATTTTAGTGAGTGGGTGTTAAAGCATCACCTCCATGAGTTTATCTTTCTGTGTTTAGTCTTTAACAGTGTGTAACAGTCTGTGGTATGCAGTCTGACAGTCCACTTGAAAGTGAAGAGTAATGTCTGTTGCATAGCAGTGAGTTTGGTCACAATCAGCTGAAATAGGAGCTGTTTTATTCTTCCCATATTAAGTCTGATCAAACAAATATATCTTTCCTGGTGAGAGATAGGAACTGTCTCTCTTTCTTTGTCTCGCTCTTTGGCCCACCTTTCTCTGCTACCTGCAGCCACATGACTCCACCACCATGTCCTCATACTGCTTGTAGACGACATTATTGGCTGAGTCGATGTAGAGTATGCTGATTGGGCTGAGTCGCGTTGGAACGCAGCAGGTGGGAGGAGTCGACTCTGGATCCATTGAGTTCATCAGGGTCTGTATGATGGCGTGGTTGGTTGGCTCCAGATGTGAGCGGATGGGGAAGTCGCAGACGCCGTCGCAGTGTGAGGCCTCATACTCCAGCGGTGCGATGATCCAGTCGTCCCAGCCCATCTCTTTGAAGTTCACATGGAGTCGTCTCCGGTTACACCGCGGCTTCGTCTGCATCTTCACCACCTGATGTTGTGGGAGGGTCTGTGGCGGTGGCTGCTGCTGCACTGGTTTTTTAGCCACCCTTGCAGCAGGAGCTCGTCGCATTCGTCGCTGGGTGAACAGGTACTCATAGACAGTTTTGTTGTCGTGGCCTGACCGTGCTTTGATCTCGTTGTAGAAAAGGTCGCGCTTCTTGCTTTTGCCAAACGCTAGGAAGAATGCCTTTTCCTTGTTGGTCCTGCCTGGTCGAGCGAACCCCAGAGTGCGCAAGTCCACGGGGCGACCGCCTCTGTGCTCTAGGGCCTCCAGTTCAAAGCACAGTTGCTGGGAGTACTGGTTCTGCTGGTTTTTGAAGCCCTTAAAGATTTTCCATACATCAAACACTTCCCATTTGCTGCTGAATCCACCTCCACCGAGCAGATCCTCCATGGTCTTCATCTGGAGCAGAACAGCCTGTTGTTTACCTGAAGCACAGGTGTGTAGCTTCAGGCACGGCAAGATTCCTCCACCTCCTCCATCAGTGGCTGCGGATCCCATTGAGGCCCTGCGGGGGTCAGACAGGCGCTTCCTCAGGATGCGTAGTTCAGCCCCCAGGAGCCCGTCTCGTTCCAGAGAGCTGACATTGAAGTGATACCTCTGCCGTCTCAGCTGGGGCCCACGCTCATCTGTGAAGACGAACAGAGAAAGACAAAGACAGAAACGTGAGCTCCAACTGGCGGAAAAGCAAATCCACACACAGAGAAACTGTAGAGACAAAGATGAAAGAATAAAAAGATAAATACTCACAAGCATGCACATACAGCTGCACGTCACGCAGTTATGAAACACATGCATTAATGGAGAGGTGTCAGAGTGAGAGGGCTGCCCAGTATCTAGGCACCCTGAGCATTTGGAGGTTCAGTTCCTTGACTTGCTCAAGGGCATGTCAACAGTACCCAGGAGGAGGAACTGCCACCTCTCCAGCTACAAGTCCACTCTCCAGTCTTGGCCTGACCTGGACTTGAATCAGGGACCCTCCAGTTCCCAGCCTAAGTCACTACAGACTGAACTACTCCTCTAAGCTCTGCAGAGATTAGTTGACCGATTGATTAATCAATCAACATAAAATTATTTGCTTAACTTTTTCTTTTCAAGCTAAACTTTGCAAATCATTGCTGGTTCCAGACCTTTAGAAGTGAGGATTTCAAGGTTTTCAGTCTGTCATACATAATTATGAATTGACTATCTTTTGGTTTTGGACTGTTGGACATTTGGAAACATTAGCCTTCACTGTGGTAAATGTGGTAGTTAGTTAATGCACTCGGATGCCTCAAGCAGAAAACACATTCAAGGGCAAAAATAACAAAAACATGTACACACAGTTCTCCTGACAGCACGCTAATAATATTCTTCTGCAATTAAATGCTAACATGGACACACACAAGCACAAAACATCAGGAGGAAAAGACTGAATGGTGTGGTGTGTAATGTTTTCTTTTGTTGTCAGTGAGGAAAACCAGTGAACTTCCATGTCTAAATGAAATCCGGCAATGAAATCCACTTAAATACACACAAGCACACACCAACACACCAACACAGCAGCAGATCTCTCCACTCTTCTCACGTCATCCCCCCTCCTTCCTATCCAGGACTTGAGCATGCATTGAAAAGTACATTAGAACCAGACAGGGAGACCACATCGGACTGTAAACAGGCCTGTTATTATGGACCTGCAGCTATTTAACTGCCGATAGACAGTTAACCAGCATCTGCTTTAGAGGAAACAAACCATCGACAAAACACACACACATCCTGGCACTTCTCTGTGGAAGATCTGATTAAAGCTCAAACTGAGAGTCACGTACTTTTAAAACAGAAAGGATGAAAGTGTTGCAAGATGTACGTTTGAATGGACTCTGCTGTGTGGTCTTTGTTATCACCTCAGCCAATGTTTCTGTAACTATTGAGAAATCTTTATCTGCACAGTTCATTATTTAATACAGCAGTAATCTAATACATAATAATAATTTAATAATAATAAATAAATAAATTATATGTTCATGAAAGTAAATCATTTCCATTAACACAAAATCATTTGGCAGGTACTTTGGTGGTATACAATGGAAGTATCAATCCAGGCTACAGTAGATAAAGGAGGTGACTGTAGGTGATTTAAGTCTACCACCATATCATTTTTGAGAAGGATCCAAAGATAGAGAGAGAGAACTCATAAGAATTATGGACTTCAGGTATGTACAGTCATGGAAAAAATTATTAGACCACCCTTGTTTTCTTCAATTTCTTGTTAGTTTTAATGCCTGGCTCAACTAAAGGTACATTTGTTTGGACAATTATAATGATAACAACAAAAATAGCTCATGAGAGTTTAATTTAAGAACTAAGGATTATTAATTTTCCATGGTTTTCTTGATAATAACCAAAATTACTTAAATTCTTACATCAATAGCTATGGCATTGTACCGCCAAAAACACTACTTTTAAGCATTCCATGTTTTCTTTTCTGTTTGCTTTAAACACATGATACACACAAGAGTTAATACTTGATTGCATAACCATTGTTTTTGATGACTGCAGCCATGCGTCTTGGCATGCTCTCCACCAGCTTCTGACATTGTTCTGCTGTCACAGCAGCCCATTCCTGTTGGACAAATTCAAACAAATTTTCTTTGTTTTTGGGCTTGTGGTTCTCCATTTTGAGTTTGATGATTTTCCACAGGTTTTCAATTGGATTAAGATCTGGTGATTGAGCAGGCCAAGGCATGGTGCGAATGTTGTGGTTCTCCATCCAGGCTTTAACTGACCTTGCCGTGTGGCAAGGGGCATTGTCTTGTTGGAAAATCCAGTCATTCGAGGCAGGAAAGAGTTTTCCAGCTGATGGAAGAAGACTGTTTTCAAGGGTAGTCCTGTACTTGACCTGGTTCATTCGGCCTTCACACAATTGCATTTGCCCTGTTCCACTCAGACTGAAACAACCCCAGATCATGACTGATCCACCCCCATGTTTTACTGTAGGGGCAAGACAGTCTGGGTTGTAAGCTTCTCCAGGCTTCCTCCTAACCAGTAAGTTGGCTGGAGTGGGCATCTGAAGAGAACCTTAGCCCAATCATCAACAGTCCAATCCTTGTGGTCTCGAGCAAAGAGTAACCGGGCCTTCCTCTGCCTTTCATTGATGAAGGGCTTCTTGCGTGCTCTGTGTGACTTCAAACCAGCTTCAACAAGTCGGTTTCGAACTGTCCTTGCCGAGCAAGTCACATTTCTCGACAGTGCCCACTCATTTTTAAGGTCCCTGGAGGTCTGGCGACGATTCCTGACACAGGAGCGGATGAGTGCACGGTCATCTCGTGGGGGTAGAAAGACGTTTCCTGCCACGGCCAGGTAGCAATTTGGTAGTGCCATGTTCAGCTTGTTTTTTTTGTTGGAATGAACGGCTGTCTTGGAGATCTTCAGTTTTTTCGCTACCTGTCTCTCACTCATGCCAATTTCAAGCAGTGCCAAGATGGCTGCCTTTGTTGCTTCACATAATTCTTTTGTTTTAGGCATTATGTGAGAGCTGACAACTTCTGAGTTGTGCTACGGCTTGAATGTAAGCAGGAAACCACTCTAGGCCTTTGCATGTGCAGTGCTGCTTGTGACATGAAATGGCCTCTTATATACCCTGGGAATCAATTAAGCTTAAGAATGTCAAATAGGACATAAAGTATTATGTGACCAGCTGCATTTTTTGTTGTGTTCATTGTATTATACGTTTAGTGGTACCAGATATTAGAATGAACAAGAAATTGAAGAAAACAAGGGTGGTCTAATAATTTTTTCCATGACTGTAAACACAAGTCTATAGTCTAGGAAACTATTAGTGACTTGAGCTCAATCCAAGCGGCAACAGGCAGCCATGGATACATGAGGTGAAGGGCCCTGCCAGAGGGCTGCTACAGGATATGACCAAGGACTGGGTGTTTAGGGTTAGAAAGCTTGAGTTGAAGGTGGTGGGCCATCATCTCCTTTGAGATATCACTGAGAGAGACTGAGAACTGAGCTCAGACCATCAGGTCTGATCCATCAGGATGGATAGAGTCGAGTATCATCAGCATAGTGGTAAGAAAAATCCTAAAAGAAAAACCTAAGCAAAATTCACTATTTGGATAATGTGACCCATTTGATTAAATGAGCTAGTCTGTTTTTTAGTTAATCAACCTTCTTGAATGAATTTGACTCGTCAGTTTCCCGTTAAAACTGGAGCGTGCAGAGGAGAAGTGGGAGATGTTGAAAGACTTTTGGAAATGATTTTAATTATCTTCTTGCAATAACTGTTGACATTTGACCTTTGCCCTGGAGATATTGGAAATGTCTGGATGACTGGAAAAGTTCTGATAATTCATGAACTGGGATATTTTGGTTGATACCTTTTGGTATGAATAAAGTACTGGACTGGGACTCTTGCCGTGTCACTTTGAACGCTCTGTGATGAAAGACCCAGACCACAGCAGTGTTGTATCAGAGATGTCTAATCTAAGCAGGGTGGTTCACAGTGTAAAATAATCCTTGTAAGATCAAAACTATCCCATCCTGTTTGACACACCCTCACTCAGTGGATCTGCCTTGTAGTTGGTGATACTGTTAACTGGCCACGAAAGGCTAAAGTGAGCAGACAGACAGGTTTGTGTTGAAGAGCATTGCATTTGAGGGTCCTTTACTTCTTTCACCCTGTCCTTCCTTATTTTCTTTCCTCCTTCAGTTGATCCGAAAACATGAAAATTATCCATGCAACATGAGACAAAACAGAGGAAAGATGAACAGGAAGGAGGAAAAAAGAAAAGGGGAATTGAGTTAATGTGAACAAGTGAGGGGGAAAAGCTGTGTCAGGCCATCAGTTACAGCTTGGCTCACCCCCTCACCATGCCGAGCAGGTCACCAGCGATTTGCTGAGGACACACTGAACAAACAAAGACCAAATTAAAAGTGCATTAAGTGTGCGAAATGTAAACCTTTAGCAGAGCTAGAAATATTAAACTCTAGTCATTTAAACATTGTTTTAAACAGTTTTACACCGTAAAGATAACATTACACAGGGGGGCCACCCTACTTGTGGCTGTGAGGAGTGTTTATTTATCCTCCTGAGGCTGTATATCACTGAAAGCAGCAGTGCCAAAGACTGGCCAGATGGCCAGAAACACACAGAAACCTAAATGTAACAGCAAAAAATATAAATATACACATTTTTGCCATTTGAAACACAGTTTTGAATCTAATTCCTCTGATTATTCTGATTCTTATTCTTATTTTGAAAATATAAATGAGAAGCACAGAGTGAGGAATTAGAGAGTGCAGAGTTGTCTATAGTTGTTTCAGCTGACAGCATCTCTAAATCTCACTAATTATGTGTTCAAATGTAAAAAGGTCATGATGTGATTATAAAAAGTTTGGAATATAACCCCCATAAAACAAAAATTCAATGTTTTTACTCGTTGCTTTTGCATGGATTCAAAAAAAGCGGTGTAGCAAATTAATCACTAAGCTTCACAAGTCCTATAGGCAGGTTTGTTGCCTTTGATCCGAGCCGTATTATTTCGGCCTGTCTTCAGTCTCTATGCTAAGCTAAGCTAGCTGGCTGCAGGCTCTAGCCACATACTTAACACACAGATTGCTTTCGACCTTTTCACATAGTAGAGAGACATGTAGATGTGTGATAGCTCACTCAGATCGCAGCAGCTTCATGCAGCTTTGAAGTCTGTCCAGCGCAGTTATGAACAACAGAGTCTCATCTATTTTCCCATCATTCCCTCTGTGTGTGTGTGTGTGTGTGTGTGTGTGTGTGTGTGTGTGTGTGTGTGTGTACAAGCAGCTGACCTTCCTGACTCCCCTCCAGATGCTCTAGCTCTCTTACCTCATGGACTCCCAAACACAGACCTGTCTACATTTAGACAATTTACAGCCTGGTTTCCTGCACCGCCCTCCTCTAGTAACCTCCAGACTAATGTTTGACCTCCTCTCCATACTCAGAACCAGAAAGCAGAGATCAAGCCCTCCTCCTCATTCATAACCTTTGGTTCCTCCTTGCTCAGCACTCTCCTTTCACTTCAGCTCTTGTCCTGGATCAGTCTCTTCTTTATCTGACAATTAGTTCAGTTCAGTAGCAGTAGTAGTCTCAGCAGATTCCAGATAAGATCAATGATGAAAATGTTGCAAGGAAAGCAATGCACTGCTTCACAGTTTCACGGTCCAAAATTAGCCCTCAGACTGTGCTTTTCTTTAATGTTGACGCAGTGGAGATGTATGTCATAAGGTCTATATATCACCAAGGAGGACTTGATAATTTATGAATATGAGCACAGATGTTTATACCATCTGCTGAAGATGAATAGAGAATAAAAAAAAGAGAATAAAGACAAACCAGTGTGTTGCATTCAATCAACTCCTTACACAGAAGAAACATAGGAACTAAACCACACATTGCTCCATTAAACCTAATGACTCGACAAAACGCTGATAAAATGTTTTCCAGATGATCAGACAGCATCAGGAAAATTGCTGTCAGAAATAAGAGGACAACGGATTGTAAGTGTCAGAAGTGATGAAGAGCACTTGTGTTTACCTTGTCCTTTATCCACGAAGCTGGTGATGGTGTTGGCCAGACCCGCTTCATGCAGAGCGCTGCCGTTCAGGTCCCCGGAGGAAAGCGACCAGTAAAGCGACAGCATGTAATCGTGAGGAATAACCAGCGGCTGTTTGTGATGCGCTTCTCGCTCACTCAGTTTCTGCACTTTGCCGCCGCTGACTCCCCTTTGCGCCGCGGTCTGATACGGCTGCTGCTGCTTTTGCGCACGGACGGCTCTTTGGGGAGGCCCGGTGCGCACTGGTTCAGCAGCTGCACTCGCTTTAGAAGCAACCTTCCCCAGTTTTTTCCCCGGAGAGCCACCCCCTCCACCTCCACCTCCAACAGCCGCAGTCCCGGCTCCTCTCCCAGCAGCATGTGCGCCAAGAGCCGCGGGAGCGTGCGCTTTGATGTGAGCATCCCCGCCAGGCAGCCAAGAGCGCACAGCCTCTTTGCGCGCTGAGCTGACCGGTCTGTCCCGTTGCTGCTGTAGCTGCGCGCGGTTCACTGGCATGGCACCACTGCGCGTTGCCGAGGGTGAGGACGCAGATGTCGCCGCACTAAGTTTGCTTTTAATAGCCGTTGTTTCGCCCTTGATTAACGGGGGGCCTGAGCGGATCCGCGTAATCCTCGCCGGACCTACTGGTGACGGTTTCCACGTCCCAGTAGTGGTCACCGACAGCCTGCCCGCAGCTGGTGGTATGGACCCACCGACTCCTCTGCCGTTTCTTCCATGGACTTGCTCTTCATCCCCGCCGCCTATCGCGCGCTCTGCTGCCTCTCCAAGCCGGTGATGGTAGTAGTGCTCGGTCGGTCTGGTCCGGCTGAGTGAACCAAAGACTGGATGCAGGTAAATGAGAGTCCAGCAGCTCAATAGAACAGAGAGACGCGTCACAACTTTCATCCTAAAGCCCTTGTGCCTTTTGCCAGGCCGTCATTTTAATAAAGCGCAGTCTGTTCAGAATTAATTGACCTTTTTGGTTGAAAAAGAAAGATGGATCAGTCCGGTTTGGTCCGAGTCTTTCATCCTCTGAGTTTCCTCTGCGCTCTACCAGAGGTGAAATGAATAAAAAGGGCTTCCGCCGACTGCAACAGGCTATAGACATATGCAAGACTGTAAAAGCAAAGATGTGGACTATAACAGAGTTTTATAAATTGGAGAAGCAAATCCTGCAAATCCTTATTCTCCCATCTATCATGTGAAAGAACCATAGTGCCGCAGAGATACAGTCCGTGCCAGAGGAGCAGAGATCCAGGAGAGGGCTGAGGAACAGTGAACTTAAACACTCCACGGCACGAGTCTGCTGGATATCTTGTAAGAAACTTCTTTAAATCCCACTTTTTTTCCAAGAGAGGCAAGAATGGCGTAATGCCGCTGCCTCCGTTTTTTTTTCTTCTTTTCTTTTCCTTCAAAGTTTGAACTCCGTCCAGTGAAAATATTTCACTCACACACCAACCTGCAGGTGCTCGAGAAAATCCTCCAACAAACCTGAGCGCAGGAATTGGAAACGGAATTCCAGAAAGCTGTTTTAATTACCCCGTGATGTCATGCTGTCCAAAGTCATTTAGCAGCAATATTTCTCCTCAAATCTTCCTCCCCTCTTTCCACCCATGACTCACTCGAGCTGTAACATTAAATGGCACAAAGCACCCCCCACCCAAAAAAAGAGAAAAGAAAAACTTTACATTATGTAATTTGAAGTGAGCAGGTTTTTTAGACATCCACTTTGTCCAAACAAAAGGGTGAGAGGGGTGTCAGGTGATGTCAGGGTAGCCCCCTAACACACACACACACACACACTGTGTATTTAAATTTGACCACTAAAACACTGGGTCAGTTTATTTATGGATCAGTACCCATGGGTTGAAAATTATCAAACAAAAATATGTTACAACCTGTTATAATAGCTCGTTTAAAAGTACACATAAGTGATGTTTTTATTTACATGTCATGGGTAAACAGCCTAATAGATGCTAATAAAACACTCATAATAACCTACTGGTACTAAGTTAAGCCAGCCTTGCGTTGATGCCAAATCAGTGATTAAATAAATAAATGATTTAGCATAAAATAAATAAAATTGGACTGCCAAATTAAATATATAAAATCCCCCAAAAACAGACATATTTGTAAGTTGTGTGTAAATATATTATCTTTGCGTATTGTGTGGTATAATATTAATGTCTATGTTGTACTAATTTAATTAAGTCCATTCTTTTACCATGTAACTGGACTGAATTGAATAATTGAATTCGTAATGTAAAATTATTGCAGTGCAATAAAAAGAAAGCATAAAAAAGAAGCATAAAGCATCTCTAAAATACTAAAGTTGAACATTTGACAAAACAGTGAAAAAGTGACTTTTAGTTAAGTGGACCTTTGTTGCTATGGTGACAATGATAACCACTTACTTGTCTAGAAAAGCATCACAATAATGTTAAAAAGAAACCGGACATGAGCAACAATTCCTTCAGCCACTAGAAGGCGCTGTCACCCGAACATAAGCAGATGTTGAAACATCTGATGCTGTCCTTTTGTCCTTTTTCTTCAGAGGACTGTGTCCATCTTCAGATGTCTTCTGCTCAGCCACAGAAGAGAAATGACACAGAACTAACAAACAACAGAAATAAAGTCACTGCTCAGACTCAGCTCTGTGTTCATCCACGTTTACCTTCTCCACTCTTTAATTTTCCTTCCTTTTGCTGGAGGACAAGGGGCCTTGGTTTTGATTCTAAAACTCTTTGCCAGTTTAATTTATGATGCCACAAGGAGTGCCAGCTTGGTGTCATAAATTTAGACCATGCTCTAGGAATAATTAGCAGTCAGAAAGCTTGGGTTCAAATTTGGAGATTTTGGCAGTCAGGAGGGTCTCTGGTGGTTTGTAATGAGAGCTGGTAACAGTGCTGCTCCAGTGTTTCTCTCTCCCTCTGTCTCTCTTAGCTTTCTCTCCTTTTCTCTCTATCTGTGTCTTTCACCGCTCAGCTGTATGAGGGCATGATGGATGGACAGCAGCGATTGGATAATACAAGGCTGTCGTGGAACACACATAAAATCAACCTGATCCAGTCAATCTGACTAAACAGCTAAAGGATGTGAGTAACAGTGAGTGGCCAAGTAGCTGCAGCTCAGACGAGGCTCAGTAACAGCTTTATGTCTGTAAAATATGTGCCAGTGTACTACATCTCTGCTGCATTAACAGAGCATACTGTTGTTTTTCTCTCAATTCATCGTTGTAATTTCAGACTAAAACATGCCAGGCTGCCTTTATATGTAGAAAATTATGGCTAACATACATCAAGAACTGCAAGTCAAAGCATCAAATGTCTCTGACTTTAATTTGGGTTTATAGCTACACGGTCCTGCTCATTACATGGTAGAAAACACGCCTATAGATACCATTGTTGTGAGAGTGAAAACAACATGAAGAAAGTGGTGAAAAAGGTGCTGCTTTTCTGTAACTCACATATAACAAAGACATTGCTACTGTGAACTTGAATTTCACCATACACCTTAAGCCTTCACTTCAACCCACATCATCCTGTCTTCGTCCCACAGACTGGTCGAGTGGCTGTGTGATTCCAGTCCCACCATCATTCACACCACTGATCTCCAGACATGGCAAAGTACGGCCCGCAGGCCATGTACTGTACAGCCCTTTGGGCTTTTTAATCCAGCCTGCCGAACTTGTCCAAATTCAATTATGTTATATTAACTTTATTTGTCACATATATATCGTCACGTATTTGGGGATGTCGATGGCACGACAGTAAGTCTAATTGCCTGAAATGCGTAATAACTAAAGAAGATGAGTCATGAAGCAGAACTCCATTTAAAAAATCAAGGAAACTAACAACACAGTTATATAGTAACTAACAATCAAACATGCTGATAAAATTAGATTAAACATCTTTTCTGAATCTGTCCAAGCTTCTCCTGTAATTCAGCAAACAAATATTCCACCAAAGAGCATCATTAAAGTATTAATTTGTAATGTGAAAAAGGAAGAGAGAAAGAGATGTTCTTTCCATAAACACATCGTTTATTAGAGCTAATGTGGTGTTTGCCCACCCCTGATCTAGTCTCAAGTTCACACTGCATCGCGGAGAGACTGGTCCAGCTCTAATGGTCTCCACCTGTTCCCGGCTCCGCTCTTTCTTTCTTTCTTTGTAATAGTCAAGTTGTTCTTGACTGATCATATCCTTGTATATCTCTTAGAAGTTTTTCCTCATAGTGAGTGATTTTCACTTGATACTTTTAGTTCGTGTTCCCATGTGAGTATTTTCTTTGCTTTCCAAGTGTTTTCTGTTAACTGTCATTTTCTGAGGAAATACTTTTGTTGTATTTTAATGTACACTCACCTCACCTGTGCTCACTCCTCTAGTGAGTCCTTCACTGTTTACATAGTTCCCTTGTTCCTTGCTGGCTTGTCTCTCTGTGTCATTTCTCTGGGATGTTGGAGTTGCACTGATGTTTTAGGTTCGTCCATTACTTGCCTGCCTCGTCTGTCTAAACTGTCCTACCTGCCTGTTCTGCTCCATTAAGTGTTGTCCTTGCTCATGAATTGAAGCAGGATGATGTTTCAACAGTGTCACTGCCTGCATTTCCATAAAGACCCACCTATCCACTCATATTCTTTTACAGTTATATTTGGCGTCCCTCCTTACACCCACTTGTCTCTTCCCTCCTGTTTACATGCTGCAAGTACCTGAAATGTTTTTTACTTTCACTCTTCCTCCTGTTTTCTCTCCAGGTGCTAACAACAGGATTGTTTTTCCCCTGTGTACCATTTAAGGTACCCCTCTACAACAATGCTTTTACTGTTGCCTATTACCTGAACTCACACTATTTCCAAACTTGAATTTGACTGTTACAACAAGCAATGGATCGATAACTGTAAGACATGTGAAGCAAAAGTATTTAGCAGAGGACAACACCAGACTCCCCTAAGACGACCCAGACAAACATTATTTCTGAAAGAGACTGAAAACCAGTTGATCAGATTCAGCTTCAACTAACAGCTTCTTCTGAGCGAGTTCAGCTGCAGGAGAGAAAAGTTAAAAACTACAACACTGCTGACACTCCACCCACTGAAGGTCAGTTTAACTAAAAATGGTGAAATGTGTCAGTAAAGTGAAGAGGGAATAGTGACTGACTGGACTATCTGTCTACTGTGTTTTCAGCTTCACTCAGAACAGAGAATATCACTCAATAAAACCACTGATACAACCTTCAGCTGATATGAGATCCAGATCAGAGGAGGATCTCCACTCTGTCTGTCATCTTTAGAGATCCTTTCCTGTCATGTATCAGCTTCTGCAAAGACTGTCTGAAGATCTGGTGGAGAGAGAAACAAACACATGATGTTCACCACTTTGTTAGAGAAGAGCTTCAAAGTTTGAAGCTGTTAGTCTGGTGTTAAAGAAGCTTTGTGAGGCCTTTTATGAAGCTGCACGAAAACACAAGAAGAAGACTTCAGGAAGCTCTGGAGCCCTTCAAGGAGGAGTTCAGTGTTTTTCAACAACAGAGGCAGATTAAGGAGATGTTTAACCAGCTGCTGTAGCAGATTCTGGAGGAGGAAGAGGAGGCCAAGATGGCTGCACTGAGGGAGGAAGAGGAAGCCAGGATGGCTGCACTGAAAGAAGAAGAGGAGGCCAGGATGGCTGCACTGGAAGAGGAGGAAGAGGAGGCCAAGATGGCTGCACTGAAAGAAGAAGAGGAGGCCAGGATGGCTGCACTGAAAGAAGAAGAGGAGGCCAGGATGGCTGCACTGAAGGAGGAAGAGGAGGCCAGGATGGCTGCACTGAAAGAGGAAGAGGAGGAAGAGGAGGCCAGGATGGCTGCACTGAGGGAGGAAGAGGAGGAAGAGGAGGCCAGGGTGGCTGCACTGAGGGAGGAATAGGAGCAGAGGAGTCAGATGATGAAGGAGAAGATGGAGGCTCTGTGCAGAGACATAGCAGCTCTTTCAGTCTCAGAGGACGAGCTAAAAGACAAAGACATCTCATTCCTGCTCAACTGCAAGGCTGCAGTGGACAGAGTCCAGCAGTGTGAATTAATTGAATCTGAGGCTCCTGTTTCTCCCTTCATAAAATTAATATATAGATCAGAGAATAAGCAAAATAACTTTACACATGGAAAGATAAAACACACATACGATTAAAAAATTGTTACAAGTAATTTACCAACAAAATATATAAAATCAATCTTGGTGTAAAACACCAAAAGCAACCTCAGGCAGTCAGTTCTGTGCTATAAATGGTTACTAGCCAGATCCTGCAGCCTGTCTTTGGACGTGTCCTCCTGTCCGCCCCCGTCTCTGCCATGCAACGACAGTAATAACTCAGTGCTGGAGACGCTGCGTAGGCTGCTGCTGATATTTAGACAGGCAGGGGTGAGTGGCACTGCTAAAACCGCACAGCGAGACACGTCTGCCGTGAGGTTAGACCAATAAAATAAAGAGTCAATTTGTTAGCAGTCACCCTGCTTCCATAACTGAGCCAGTGCTTGGAGACATGTCCTGTTGTCTCTGAGACTCTATGGAAATCTGCTGCTGTGTTTATAAACCATCACACCACAGGGGGGAAAGGTTTAGATGGCAGGAAATATAGAATATTCATGGTTTGGCTGGACACATGTGTCAGTGGGCTGATACTGGTCTTATATTATATAATTAGGAATATTAGTCACCTGAATGTAACTTTTCCACCATGATTAAAGAGTGGGTGTAAATGTATTCAATATTCATCTTCCACTGACACTCTGGGCTCTCCATTGATTTATTTGTGCTGTCCATTTAAGATGGTTAACCCAGCACTGTATCATCTGTCTGACCAGAGTCAGTGTTTGTGTATTTTAATTGAGCCATAAAGATGTTTCATCCCAGCAATGTGCTTCCAAGGAAGGTGTTTCCAATTTTAACAAGACTGAGACGCCAACCCTGTCTCCTACAAAATTATGCTCCCATTCTACTTAAATGTATTCTTGTATTTAACATTTTTTTCCTGGATTACAGTCCAACCTTAAAACAATTTAAACATGTGGTTAATGTTGTAATAGAGACAAAGTAAAATAAAAAAAACAACACTGCTTGGTTAGGTTTAGTAAGGTTTGGTGTAAAATGATGAGGAAATTTAAACAAAACAAAAGAGAAGAACAATGAAACTGCTTGATTAAGTTTAAAGAGACGTTAAGCTATCTATCTATCTATATATATATATATATATATATATATATATATATATATATATATATATATACATATATATATATATATATATATATATATATATATATAATGTATATATATATATATATATATATATATATATAACAACATAACAAACAAAGTCAGCCTTTACTTTTGGCTTCATACAGGACATGAACAATATATATATGTATATATATATACATATATGTATATATATATATACATATATGTATATGACTTTGTTTGTTATGTTGTTGTTTTTTTTAACCATAACCAAGTAGTTTTTTTGTTTAAACTTCACCATTTGTTAAGTATGTCATTGTGCATATCTGTAAGCATGAGGCTAATATGAAATGTATTTGTGATGTCTCATGCTGACAATTTTCAACTGGAAAATCAGCAAAAAATTGAAGTAAACACTGTGTCAAATAAAGCTTTTCATGTGTTTCCTTTCCGCCTGACCTGGACCAGTTCAGGAGGTTTTGGAAGAAGAGATGGTCCAACAGATTTCTCTGTTTACAGCTCGTTTACAGCATGTTTTGGTGAATTGTCCCTTTAGGACCAGGATAATTGTCCCTGGTTGCCTCTCGTCGTTTTCCCCTCCTGACTTCTGCTCCATGTCATCTGCTCTGAGTTAAGACTGTGTGAGTGCTCTCCAGGTGTCACGCTGTTAAACTGCGCTTTGATCAAACCAGAAGAAGATGGGGTTTGTGCATCAGCAGGCTGCTTTCTCTGTAGGAATGGTATTGTGTGATCGTGTTTGTCGCCAGCTGCTTGAATTCATCACATGAACAAAAACTGCAGGCAACTTTCAGAAGGCTGAATGTTTGAACGCCTTCTTAATCTGCAAGTTATACAGAGGTTTTACTGTTAGTTACGTAAAGGTAAGCTCTTCTCAGGTCTGTTCAGGTGCTGAAGCAACCTGCTTGTGCTGTTTGCAGTGGAAAGTAAGCCAGTAGGTTTATTCAAATACTACCACGTGAGAATTTAAGGTTCTTACCCCTAGGTTGGGAACCAGTGGACTGAACTCGTTATCAGTATATAGATAAACTAGTTCAACCTGGGGTGGCACGGTGGTGTAGTGGTTAGCACAGCAAGAGGGTACTGGGTTCGAGGCCTTTCTGTGTGGAGTTTGCATATTCTCTCCGTGTCTGCGTGGGTTCTCTCCGGGTACTCTGGCTTCCTCCCACCATCCAAAAACATGCATGGGGATTAGGTTAATTGGTTAATAGAAATTGACCGTAGGTGTGAATGTGAGTGTGAGTGGTTGTCTGACTCTATGTGTCCTGTGATGAACTGGAGACTTGTCCAGGGTGTACCCTGTCTTTCACCCTAAGACAGCTGGGATAGGCTCCAGCCCCCCCATGACCCTATGAGAGGATAAGCGGTAGAAAATGGTAGAAATGGATGGATGGATAGTTCAACCTGGTGCACCTACTTTAATACGGACAAAATTAAGTTTTAACCAGGAGTAGTTTTGCTGATAATACTTGTGCACTTTCACTTTTAAATGCAGAGTTTTGTAATACACTCATGTGCCGGTAGGTTTACTTCAGTGAAGGACCTGTAGGCTTTGTGCACCACTACTTTCTTGTGTTGTCTGTTCTTTATCTCTGAGCAAGAGCACATTAATATTTTACAGTTTATTTCTGTTGTTTTCACAGGGTTTCTCTCACACACACACACACACACACACACACACACACACACACACACACACACACACTATATTCATGGAAACAGTCCTTTTGTGTTTCTCTCCAGCACTCAAAACGCTCGGCTCTTAAAACCTTCAATGTGCCCCGATCTGTCTCATTCTCCGACAGAAGTTCTGCTCCCCGTCTTGTGGTTTTTCTGGAACTCCATAACTGACTTGAAAACTGAACCCAGAGCCAGCGAGCGTGCTGCTGTATTTACTGCATGCCACTTGGGCCAGATGCTCTTCCAGTGCCCCCTTTAGGCTAATATAAGCCAGGGCCTCCTCGTGGAGCAAATGGAGAACATTCAGTCCACGGTGAGGAGTTTACAGGCTGCAGGTGGACCAAACAATGTGACGTGGGTCACAGTGAGAGTCTGTTTATGAGTTTCTTCATCGCTCATAGAATAAACGGTGGAGGAGATGGAGGTGAGGGGCCAAAGAGCGACAGACTTTAGTTCAGGGCCAAAGCTGCTCTGACAAGAGAGCAACAACTGCAGAGACTGAGGCTCAAACATGGAAACTGTGACACGTCTGGACACGCTCAGGTGAAGTGTAAACCTTTCGTGGTGACCTTCGAAGCGAGAGTGGAACATGGTGACTTTTCTCAGGCAGTCCTGGAAAAAGAAGGACATTAAAACACAGGGAGAAACAAACGTACAATCAGACCGACCGCATTTACGTCAGCGTGTTTTGTTGTTGTCATGAAGGGATATGTTGGTTATACATCGTGACTGACTGGTTTCCTGGAATATGTCTGTGTTGTTGTTGTTCTCAGAGAGGGTTCATTTGGTCGCTGACGTTGCCAAACTATTCAGACATCAGTGGTCACATTCACAAAAGGTACTTTTAAGACATTTAAGACATTTCAGGAAGTTCTTTATGTCCAAGTTAGTTATTTTGGAATCAAATTAAGACTCATGCCTCCAGCCTGAGGTTGTGAAGACAGCCTTTAATAATGAAAAATATTACATGAACATTTGTCCAGTCTATATTGTTAACAAGGCTAATATTATTTTTTTGTTCTGTCGTAGGAGGAAAGAAACCAGTAAATATTTGCATTTAAGAAGCTGGAATCAGAGAATTTAGACTTAAAATTCTTCAAAACTTAGAAAAATTAAAACAATTACAATGAATTAATGATTACTTACTCTTTTATCCTGTTTTTGCTACTGAGTCAGTTTGACATCATTGATTTATCTTTCAGATGCACTCTTCTGTCTGCTTCTCTTGTTTTTTTATTTTGCCAAATAAGGGGAAGGCTATAGCAAAGGGTCAATTCTAAACAGGTAAAAAGTTGCCTATAAAAGATGCCACTATTGCAAAAATCATGCAGTCATTAATATTTGGATTTTTTCTGAGTGCAAGTTCAGCAAAACATTACAATTCATCCTCAAGGGTCAAAAAATCAGAACATTTGTCTTCACAGTTTTGTGACACTGACAAGAACCAAGTGCTGTTAAAGGGGGAAAAATGGATCAGTTGGAAAGGTCAAGGGTCACCAAAATGTTTCCACTGAGAGCATGAATATGCTGCAGTTCAGTCAACTGTTCCACTTTGTTTCAGTTCTTGTTTCGACATCAGAGGACTGTGTCGCCCCTCGGCAATTAAATTACAGCTTTCACTCTTAAGCTGCAGTGTCAAGTGGCCATGTGCTGAGAGGCTTGATCCTGAGAGAATGGGCTCCTTCTCTGGGCCAGAGAGGCCTTTGCTTTTCCACCTGAGCTACAGGTGTTTGCTTAACGTGCCTGTGGTTTGAGCAGCCGTGGCTCTGTCATTTAGCTTCACCCTGGAAATGTTGACTTTTAGCTCTCTCCTCCCTGCAGCCTGCCGGCCCAGGGGAAAAGAAAACCCACTCTGGCTTCTGATAAACTCTGTGTGTAAACATGCCCTGTGTGTGTGTTTCATGATGATGATGATGATGATGATGATGGTGATGGTGGCGGCGGGGCAGATGATTGCAGCCTATCACCTTCCAAAGCTCCCCTTTCCTTTGACGCACTGTGGAAATGTGTGGATGTGGAAACGGCTGCAGGCAGGCGGAGCTCTGTAACGTGATGATGAAAAATGGCAGCGTGTGCACAGGTGTTTCTGTGTTTTCACAGAGGATAAGTGAAAGCCACTGTGGCAAAGCACCCAGCCACTTCTTACTTCTCCTGCAAGGAATGCTAAGGTTTGACATTTTAAAGGAATAGTTTAGGAATAGATTTACACACTTGTTTCCTCACAGGAAGCTGAGAATATCAATACCACTCTCATGTCTTCACAGGAACTACAAAGCAAGAGGCAATAAGCAGGGGGAAGCAGATGACTCTGTACAGTCTTGCCCTCAATCAGCAGAAAGTCAACATGCGGTTGTATGAGGTACTTCTACTGGTCAGTGTATTTATTACCTAGCCTGGCTATCGCGACTACTTGCTCTGTAAGCGAAATGTTGTGAAGCATCACAGGAAGTATGAGCGGGCCCAGGCTATTTATTACCTGCAGGAGATGACTTTCAGCATACCTCCATTTTGGAGATACAAACACTGAAGTAAAGCGATGCACTGCTGAATGTGTTTTTGACACCTTATAGAAAGGCTCACCTGAAATAATCACAATCAGTGTATATACTGAGAATATTTATATCACCTTCAACCTTTTTGGCTGGGAACTGAACTTATCTTGTCTGTAGATACGATAAGAGACACTTTCTGTTCAGCTCTTTAACAAACACTTAAAATGATCTGTTTTTTTAGGTTTTCATTAAAAGGTTTTGCTGCTGCTCTGTTCACAGCAGTACTTGCTTTGCTCCAGAGGTGCTACCTTATGTACTGTAGGTAATACAGGGCTAAATACTCATCCAACCCCACTTCAATACACCCTAACTATCGTAACTATCTCACACTTTTGCTCTAAACCAGAGTGAGACTGAAAGCTGGGACGGTCATGGAGAAGTGTGACTGTCATTAGCTTTGATGAAGACTCTCTCCCTGACAGCTTCTGCCCTCCTCCCGCTGTCTTTTTCCTCCTTACTCCCTCATCTCCTTCACCATCTCACCTGTCTATCCTCCCCTCCCCCGTCCACCCCCTCCTTTTTTTCAGCACATGGCCCTTGTGTTACCTGGCATGCGAATGTATCCGTTTATTTTCATGGGGATACGTTTTCTGGCAATCTCTGCCAGAGACAATATTATGCTGGAAATATACAGGTATTAACTGTTAAGATTTCAGATGGTCAAATAAACTGGAGTTGCTGGGCTCTGGCACAGCCCAACAGAGAGGAGATTGTGTGTGGACAGCCCACTCCTAATGAAACACATGAGGGGGAAGCTGCTCAATCACTAATAATTATTCCACCCTCAATCCATCCATCCATCCATCGCTCTCTGTCTCTTTCTTGCCCCTGGTCCAGGTGATTTCCAACCATATCCAACCATTTATCTTCCCTGTCTTTGATTTGAATGTGACATTCATTTCACACTCATTTCCTCTCTGCTGCCGCTGAGGCCGTCAAGGCCGCCCTTTCATACCAGCTCAGAGCCACTAAACAGGCTCTTATGCTCTGACCTTTAGCTGCCGAGACAAACAGCGCTCAGCGGGGCGTAAATGATGATGGATCTGTTCTGGCAAACTTCAGGGTCGAGTTACGCAGAACTGGCAGTGGTTTACATCTGGCTGCATGTGTTCACATTCAGGGTCTGAGGGCAGGACTGCACATCTGTTGTTTCACAGGTATTTCATTACTCTCCAGAGGTTAAAAGTAAGGCTAGGTTAATTGTTGGTGCATTAATGAAGCGATAATGACTCTCTTAAGTAAACCATTCATTTAAAAAATGATGCAGTTACTTTAACTGTTGCTCAGGTTTTATATTTACATACAGTTGTAAATGTAAAGCTTAACACTACTCTTACTGCTGTAATATTATAGTACTACATCTTCAACTAATACTTGTGGTATTGCTGCTATTATTTCTATTACAGTTATTATTACCACTGCTGTTACCTAAAATATTCTGCATTGAGAAAAAGTTCAGAAGTACTACTGGTAGTACTTTAGAAGTAATTTGTATGTACATGATGCAGTATTATCAACTGTTATTATTCATTTCATTAAGTCAAATTAGAGACCTGCAGAATTAAAATTATCTCCCAGGCTGAAAAGTGACAGGAACACTCACATCATCTACTCCAGTGGTAAATGTTTGGTTTGGATGGGTCAGAAACTGATGTGATGGATGAAAATGATGCATGTGATTAATAATAATAACCTGCCTCACAGCACTCATGACTACTCCTCTACTGCTATATGTCTAATGTTAAATCTTACTACTCCACCACGAGACAATGGGATCATATCTGTCTCTTCATGCATCATATTAAGCTCTAATAGCTGCTGCTATGGTTCTAACAGCTTATACTGTATTTGCTGTCAGATGAACCAGCAGCTGTGAATATGAGGGCAGAGCGCCATCTAATGGCATAGAGATGTCATTACATGGGTCTGGTCCTGTATATTTGATGCTAATACTTTTGTATTTTGCATAAGTATATTTCACTGCAGGCTCAGACTATGTCTACACTGTGGTATTACTACTTTACTTCACTAAAGGATCATGATCACTGAGTCATTTTAGAAAAGCCATCATTAGTTAAATGTCAGTATGAGTCAGTGTGAAATACCTCCAACATGAAGACAAAGAAACTCTTCAATCTGTGAAAATATGACTGAAAAGCTCATGTTAGAATAAAGGAAATAGTTACATAATAGTATCATATATATATATAGTATAATATAATCAAACTAAACTCATTATTATGGACTGTTGTTTTAATCAAATCTATTTTTATTTTATGAAAGAAAAAAAGTCTGTTTTGTGTCATGGTGGCATTTAAATTAATGCTTTAAATTTTATCAGCTTCTTCACACACACACACACACACACACACACAATAATACAATAATATTATCAATAATAATGTCATAATATTATTGCATAAATAAAATGTCAAATAAAGATTAAAAAAACTGTGAGTAGGAAATGAGGTTTCATCAAATTTAAGAAATAAACACCGCAGAAAATGTCAAGAATCTTTTTTTGAGATGGATCAGGTTGGAGCATCAGGCATCCAAAAATATGACAGAAAAATGTTCATATTTCATTTTTTGTCACTTGAAATATGTGTCACTTACTACACCTGTGCTCGGTGCCTTTACCTGCAGGCACATAATGTTGAGTAAACTAACCATGGAGAAATCCAAAAAAGAAGATCTCAGAAGAAATAGAGTTTTATTCTGAGTGGACAGATTCATTTGCCTCCAATACCATCAATGGCTTACCTGTACATTTAATATGTGGCAGCAAATTAGCGACAAAGTGGACTACATTTTATTTTATTAATTTTCCACAAATATGAGGAACACCCAAATAGGCCTGCATAGTTCTGTATTTTATTTATTAGACCTACACATGCATATTTTACATTTTTTCTCCTCATCATAAGAGTTTGGTGGTTTCCTTCACTGTAACAGATAAAAATAGAAAGTGAAATACAACCATTTTCTAATTTGCTGTTCTATATTCTCATAAAAACAAGTTTGATATGTGCAGTATAGCTCTGTATAAAACTTTAGAGGCAGTGTTTTGTTTTGTAGCTCCTCATAAATGTTATTTGGTGAAGGAGACTAAATAGTAAAGGTTGCAGACCCCTGGCCTGTACAAATAACAAGAGGTGACATAAGTAAACAAGTAGAATAAGTAGGGAAACGTCACAATAAGTACGTAGCAAAGCAAAATAAGTAAACAATGTACCTTAAAAATATATGAGTGACTAATAATAACAAATATAGATCAATAAACAATGTATAAATAAAAGAAGCAATAAACCAGGCAACAAAAAGTCATCCTATCGACAACATAAGTGAACAAAATGGATCAACTGGTGTGATGAAGATAGCACAAGTATTTCACAGTGAGTTGTAGAAATGAATAGTACACAGATATAAATATAAAAAAATATTTAGCATGTAGATTATTAGAGAAATGCAGCACTCTCTCAACAGAAGTGTTATTGCAATATGAGTATTAATAATGCACAAGAGCCAGCTCTATTCTCGCACATGTCTGTCGTATTGTTGGATGTGTGTAAACCTGCAGGAACTGAGTGATGCGAAAGGTCAGGTTGTATCCATCACAGCTGCTTGTAGGAACCGTGGATCCTCCAGCAGGGGGCGCTGCAGGACTCTGTCCACTGCATTCAGCTCTCAGCTGGTCCTCTGTGGCTCATAGACCTGTGTGTAAGGCTCCTTCTTTAGCATCATGAAGTTATACATTCTTCTAATGACAAGTCTTGTATCATGCTGGATGTTCAAGTGTTCATATCTCTATTTACCAGGAAATGTAACTGCACTTTCCATAACCATCACAAGTCCAATACAACATGTGTCAGTTTGATCAAACAGCTTCTGTGGTGCTAACATAGCAAAAGGTGGCTAACTGTAGTAGGAGGAAGAGGAGAAGCATCATCCATACAGCTTATGACGGAGACCCATGACACATGCTAATGTCTGATGACATGCTAATGCTAATGTCCTGCAGTTTTGAGCCAAACCATGTGGTCCAAGTGTGTTATTTTCAGACATAAAGTGGTGTGTTTCAATATCTCTGCACACTGGAGTCTAAAAAAAATTGGAATTGCATTTATTGGGTGATAGCCTAATTTGTTGAATTTTTTAAGTGACTCAAAAACATTTATTTTGATTAATCCCAAAATCAATTCACACTGGTCATTTCCCCCATCCTACTAATGTTATTAAACCTCTATCTTTGCTCTTATCTCATATTTCTCTTACACATTTCATTCTCTAAACATGTGTAGTTAAGCGAGGAAAATGATTCATTTCACGCTCAGGATGACTTTCAACTGAAATACTTTAAAATGTCACTTCATGGTTTTTGTCTTTGGAGCTTCCTCTTAGTCATAGGGTGATTTAGTTCGATTTTACTTCTCTGTTTCTCATCTCTGTGCTATCATGGGACCTTTCTAAATGTCATGTCATGCGTGTGTTCATACTGCCCCACACCCACACACTTTCACTTTATGTCTTTTCCTGTCAGGGTTGATTGGTACTTCACTTTACAGCATTCGGCACTCTTACATTATTTCACTGTCCTTTACAAGTGATGATGTGCCTGACGGTAGCATGAGGTTTAAAAGGCTGAGTCCAGAAAAAATATTTTTTATAATTAGCTGTACATTAGTCGTATGTGTTGCCAGTCTCACGTTTAGTATTTTGGTTGTCACCATCTAGTTTTTGCAACCACAAGTGACACAAGAGGGAGGAGCTAAGTCTAAATGAAAACTGAATGAGACATTTTAATATTAACTTTCATAAACTGAAAACAGACTGAAAGGTTAAAGTTACATGATAAAAGCACAGACAAGCATGTCAGACAACACTGTCAGTCACAAGTTAACTTTGCTTTAAGGTCTATTTGACTCAACCCTGATGCTTCATTGTCCATATTGTATAAAACAATGTCCCATAACACATAAATCAGGTGATTCATAGCCGAGGAAAGATATGGGGCGTTTAGAGTATCACATTCAGTTAATGTTTAACAAAAAACAGGCTAACTCCTTTAACTTTGTTTAATATTAACTCTTTGTTTGTTTGTTTTTTTAATTGGTGTTTGGCTTGGTAGAATATGTATCATCTTGCTTGTTTAATACTTAATATTTATTAAATGTTTTAATGTGAGGATATGTTTCCAGCCAATGTCCGAATATTATAATGGTAATTTTTGTAAACTGTAATACCATCTTTGTCATTGACAGACTTAAACTCCCATGTATGAGGCTTTATAATGCACAAAAAATACTTTTCCTATGATTCATTATGATGTTTTCTATGCCCATAAAGGTGAACCAGTACATATTTCAGGCCAAATGGAAGGTCTAATCAGAGAACAGATCAGATCTTTTTTATTTTTACTTATATATAGTTTATATTTTATTTTTCAATGCATTTTTATGTGAAGAAAGTGGGGTTGGGGCACGATATGCAAAAAATTGCATAGGTTTATGCAATGAAAACTATTCACTTAGGTTAAAAAAATGTTGGCCTTAAATACTTAGTGGGGTAAACAGGTCAGAAACATCACAAACAGAAGAAAGCACCAGTGTCCTGGTTGAATGTCCTGTGTTTCAACCCTCCCTCTGAGCAGGGATTTTACCTGTGTCCTCTGAGAATATTACACAATCCAAACATCTCTTGTTCTCACACACAGGTTTTAGGTTTTCCCTCCTGCTCCACCTGATCAAGGAATTTACCTGCATTATCTTGTTTGGGCAGCTTCTGATTCG